>CM035165.1:4034612-4618673 GCA_020205615.1 Panax quinquefolius
AATGACATTATTATGAATAATTTTGTCATTTTATTCTTCTTCTTAATATGCGTGAAAAATCCACCAGGACTTTTATCCTGGGACGGAGGGAGTAATAAATATGCCATAACTAGCTCATTTCAAATGTAAGGCTATATTATAGTCATTCCACGCAGACCGATAAATTGGACATGATAATTAGACCGAAAGAACAAAAAGAATTTGTTCCCGCGCGAACAAATAGATTGTACTGTCAATCATGAATATATTTGTCACTTACGAATCAGCCCATCTCCTCACGACAAATCTAATGAGATATCGCGATAAGATGGAAGACGTCGCGAGAAGATGGGAAGCCGTGTGAGGAGATGGGCTGAGTCGCAAGGAGATGGTAAGCCGTCCCGAGGAGATGGGTTGATTTGTAAGTGACAGAGAGGAGATGGAAGCCGTCGCGAGAAGATGGGCGACAGAGCAGGAGAGAGGCAGCGGAATTAGTGTTGTTTTGGCTGAGTCGTAAGTGAGGAGAGAGAAGAAATAAGGGGGGTTATATAGGTGAGAATTGGGTAAGCAAAAAATGGGGTAAGCCTAAGATCCGAATTATATATATATACACGTTGTTTTGGAGTGGCCGAGAGTGATATTTTTATAAATAAAAGAAAAATAAGTGGGACCACTCTCTTTTAAGTCATTCCAAAACGACGTAATTTTAATAAAAGAGTATCATTTAAGGAGGAATGTTATTTAAAAGGAACGCTTTCTTGATTTTATATATATATATATATATATATATATATATATATATATATATATATATACAGTGAGGATCAAGAAGCGTTATTCTCCTTAAATATCATTCCTCCTTAAATAACATTCTTTATTAAAAATACGTGCTTTTGGACGACGCAGCGGTGGCATTTTGGAATACGCATGGTGACATTTATATATATATATATATATATATATATATATATATATATATATATATATATATATAATCTAAGGTATGACTTAACAAAACTTAGTTAAGGTTATTTAACAAAATAATAAAAATATAATTAAATATTTTTTTATATAAAGCTCAAAGAACTTAATCCTAAAAGGTAAAAATACGTCGTTTTTTTACTAAATAATATTAATCAAGTTTGACTAAATCATTCCTTATATTACTTTTTCCACTACACACACATATATATCATTAAATCACCTAAAAATTAAATTTGTAGAATAATCTCAATCTACCTTAAACTCTTTCAACTATATTGACGCGCTTAATTAATCTTTTCCTAAACGTAATTCACAAGAATACATTATATATATGGTCCATACATTTCACTAATAATTAATACTCGTACTTATCTATCCATAATCATCCAATTCAGCGTAGGACTTAAAACGAGTTTATGAATTTCCTAACACTAATTAAATTCGATCACAAGCAATTAATTAAAATACATTAATTCATCATCTATTCCTACTCAAGTTAGGACTTCATGTGGAGTAAGTATATATATATATATATATATATATATATATATATATAGATAGATTATAGACCTTATTTCTCCCTTTTAGAGTTGATATATATATATATATATATATATATATATATATATATATCAAATATTCTAAACGTGAAATTAACCTAACCTGGCTATTGTTCAAGATCGATCTTTTAGCAATGGAGAAAAAAACTGCAGAACATTCGGAGATGCAAGCCATTAGATATGTTCGAGATCACAAGGCGTATGAGCTTCTTGGTACGATCGGTTCAGTAGAAGACTATGGTGCAATGTACGAGGCTATGTATGCGGAGGAAATTGTAGAAATCAACATTTTTGATTTGGATCGAGTTGAGGATATTTACAATTTGACTAATCAAGTTTATACAGCCAGACAATGTTGTCATCATCAAAACATACAAGGTGTTTATTGCTCGTTTATGGTCGGAAACAAACTATGGGTAGTCATGCCCTCGATTTCTCGAGTGTCGATAAAGTCTATGATGTTGTCGTCTTTTCCACACGGCCTACGCCAACGTGTTGTCGCTTTTGGTTTCATGCTCATGTCGTCTTTTCGACACGGGCTAGTCGAGCAGGTTGTCGCTTTTGTTTTGAAGGAAACCCTAAAAGCCCTGGACTGTATTCATGGCCACGGTGATCACGTGCATGGGAACGTAGACTCTGATCACGTGTTCGTGGACAAGAACTTGAACGTGAAACTAGGGTTTCATTTGAGGGTTTTAGAAGAAACGCCTTGCTGGATGATAGACCCGGCACTGACCACAAATTTGAATAAACCTCACAATCAAAAGTCCGATATATGGATGTTCGGGTTACTTGCGTTGGATTTGTTTTATGATCATGAGGATTTCGAGTTTCTTGCTGCAAGTTTAATTGAGCCAAAGAATTATGAAGCAAAATTTGGCCGGAAGAAAAAGCTGCCGGAGTCCTTGAGGGAATTGGTTGTGCTATGTCTTTCTCGTGATCCATTAAAAAGGCCATCTACAAGGGAGCTGTTGAATCACAAATTTTTCAAGGGGTATTGTTCATCTACTTGCCATGTCCAGAAGGTTTGGAGGAAATTATATAAAGAGGAGTAGTAGTTCTGTTTGTAGAATACTAATTAATACATATATTAGTTTTTAATTAAGGAATTAGTAATATAATTCAAGAATATGGAGTATTGTGTCTTCTCTTTCTTATTTTTTTTCGTCGGCAATTTAGTTTTTCAAGGGGTATTGTTCATCTAATTGCCATGTCCAGAAGGTTTGGAGGATTTTATATAAAGAGGAGTAATAGTTCTGTTTGTAGAATACTAATTAATATATAGAGTTTTTAAGGAAGACTTAAATATGAATTAGTACCCTAAATTATAGGTCATATTCCACTTCGGTGATACACCTTTTAATTTTTGTCGATTAAAATTTTATTAAACTATCAATTTTTCCAATTACATAATTGAGCAGCATAGCGTCGTCAATTCTTTGGCGACGTGGCTTATTATTATGGGGCCTTATGTTTTATGTGCAAAAAAATATTTTTTAATTATTAAATAAACAACTCTTATTAAACAAAGGGCAAAACAGTCAAAACATAAATTAACATTTCTAATATTCCATTTTCAATTCCATTTTCTCTTTCTCATCTTCTTCACTGCTGTTCTTCAACTTCACCGCCGGGTTTATCGAGAGTATTTCGCCGGAGGATCTTCAGCCGAATGTGAAGGAGTATTTCGCCGGAGGATCTTCCCCGGCGTACACACACTCTTCTCAATCTCGATTTTTGAGATTTCAGTAGACCCCTGAAACAAATCTAATAAACCAATAAACCATGAAACACATGAAGATCAATAAACACATGCAGATCAACCCCTGTTCAGAAACACATGAAACCTGAAACCATGAAACACATGAAAATTCCAAATCTGATCATGGGCAATAAACCATGAAACCAGATTGGGAATGCTCCGGTAGAACTAAAACACCCCCAAATCAGACAAAGGGGGACACAACAGTAATAAAATTATCGCCTCTCTCTTTTGATCCCTGTTTCAAAATAAGATCCAAAAGAATATGGGAAGCAGCAGATTAGAACAGAACCCAAATTTTCAGATCCAAAAAAAAAATAGAACAATTAAAACTAAAAATATGGGAAGCAGCAGCCGAATCGGAACATGAATAGAGAAACCGATCACGATACATCATGTATCGACCGGACCAAAACAAAGGATCAGAACCCAAAATCAAATCACCGGAAACATATAACCCAAAACAAAAAAGCAGTTGAAACAAATCCTTTGACTTTGAGTTTGACCTAGATCTTGACTCAGAGGGATCAAATAAGCCTAGTATGACCAGAAAAACAGCGAACCAGCTCGAAATCTTCATCATTGATCTCCTATTTTGAAAATGCTGTAAAGTTACAAACATAAGCATGTGAACGAAACTACACGAACTTCATGAGAGACGGGGGAAGGGAAAGAAGAAGGTAAACGCAGATAAAGCTTCAATAACAGAGAGAGAGGCCGGATCTCAGGAAGTCGATTGTTCTGGTTTGATGTATGGGAGAGAGAGAGAGGCATTCAATTTGATGTCAATTGAATTGTTCTGGTTTTTTTAATTTTGGTTATGTTGTTTTACACTTTTGCCCTTTTAAAAAGATTAAAATAATAAAATGGGTTAAGTAATTATTTTTTTAATACACATCAGCTTTTTAAGGCCCCACATAATAAGCCACGTCAGCAATTGCTGATGTGGCGTGTTCAATTTGTGTAATTGAAAAAAATTGATAGTTTAAACACCTAATTGACAAAATTGAAAGATGGATCATCGAAGTGGAATATGCCCTATAGTTTAGGGTACTAATTCATATTTAAGCCTTTAAGGAATTAATATAATTCAAGATTATGGAGTATTGTTTCTTCTCTTTCTTATTTTTTTTCGTCCGCAGTTTAATTTTCAGTATTTAACAATTTAATACCGTGATTAAGTTGATTTTTTTTTATATTCTTCATTCATTCCTTTCTTTTTCCATTCTCTCTCCTCCCTCCTATCATTCACCCACCTCATGAAAACCAAAACCACACAAATATGATTAACAGAGTATATATTTTTCAATAGATCTTAAAGAGGATTCATCCAAAACCAAAAAGTTTTCAATAAAACAGAAGCCGAATCATATCTAGCCACTTCAGATAAAAAACTGATACTGAAAGAATTACAAATAAAATTATATCAAACCTGATTCAGATTCTCTCTCCAATATCAAACCTAAGCCTTCTTAGATATATCTCTGATTTGGAATTATTAATGAAATGTCTATTATTTGGCATTCGAAGTTTATTATTGCGGAGCCTATAAAATTAAAGAAAATTTGAATTTGGCATTAAAACGGGTTGTTTCTCAACTAAAGAAAATTTAAATTTGGCTTAAAAATAGCGTCGTTTTTCAATTGGCCAGCGTTCGCATTAATACTGCTGACGAAAGACGTTAATACTGAAAACTAACTTATTTTCATCATTTTGAGTTGCATAACTTATTTTAGAAATAAATAAATAAATAAATTTGGTGACCAAAAGGTATAAAATATTTGTTTGGTCGGGGAATATTCTTTTTGTCGGGGAATATTAGACGACAAAGACAATCATTAAGTGGACCCTAACGGAATTATTATTCGGATTGAAAGCGACAAAAAATACTTTATGAAAATAACTACAGGAGGTGTTACCGAATTAAACCGTTGAACTACCCGATAGTAAAGTAAAGTAATACGTCTGGCATAGTAAGAAGACACGCAGTATTGATTATTGATCTTTACGTGAGAAGTCACTCAACCTATACTCAATTATTACTCTGAATTCTTTGCATCATATCTCTTATATTATTAATTCAATTATTGTCACAAAGATTATCATCAGATAATATGTTATATTATTAAAACAATAATTGAGACGACAAGTTATAAATGATTAATAATTGTTGAAAGATTAAATATGTGTTGATTAAAAATAAAATAATTTGTGGTAATATTTATTCAATCCTTGATGTATATAAAGAGTCTATTATGAGACGTTTGTGGTAAGTTTGGTTATTTTGTGGGGGGGCCATATGTCATCATCTAAGAGTCTCTTCGTCAATAGTAATTACCTTCGTCAATAGTAATTACCTTCGTCAATAGTAATTACCTTCATCAATAGTAATTACCTTCGTCAATAGTAACTACCTTTACCAGACGCCAAACCACTTGCCGTTTTCATATTATAAAGCGCCGAACCAATTGTCGTTTCATATTAAGAGCGTCAAACCACTTTTCTTTTCACATCACCAAACCGCAAGCCATTTCGCTTTTTCACATTTCAAGTGCTTAAGTTTAGAAATCTTCTATAAATAGAGGCCTAGTGCTTCATTATTTTCTTAATTCATTCAAGTTATAGAGAAAGTATAGTAGAGAATAAGAGAGAAAGAAGAAGAGTATTCTGTTACTACACTATTCGAAGATTCAATCTACTATTAATGTAAGGGGTGTTATTCTTTCTTATTCATGAAGAGAATCACATTGTTATTCTATCGCTTATTATTCCATTGGAATAACTCAGATACTGTGAGGTTTACCCTATACTTGGTGACATTCTTCTATTATTCATTGGAACATCCACGCTCATGTGTTTTACACCGGACACGGTTCCGCTTTTTATTATTATTACGTTGGAACATCCCGTGTACGTGTTTTACAATGGGACCGGGTTAAAATCTTTATTATTCTCATTGGAACATCCTGTTGGTGCAAATTTTTGCCCGACCGGCTCGCTTTTTATTATTCATTGGAATAACTTGTCTATGCCAAGTACCGCATGCATGGTGATTTCTTTTGTTATTCCATTCTTTATTATACTCGGTTGGTTAAAGTTTTGACTTCTATACTCCATGAAATTAGTAGAATATCCTTCATATTTCAAGGCTTCATCCAAAGATCTTTTCATGGAAATATTCTTCCCGATCATTTTTGAATTTTACTCTACAGATAAAGATCGTGTTGACAATTTGGACATTATTAGTTCTGGATAAATTAATTCTTGAACTTGTTTTATTGAATTCTTATATCATTGTCATCATCCTCGTGTTTATATTATGTTGAAAGTCATACGTGGCACTGTCGTGCATAGATGGACTTGGTATAATTATGATCAAGGATTATTCGATGTAATCATTTGACCGTAATGTTACAAATGATATGGTAAAGTTATCATTGGTAGTAGTGCATTAATGGACAAGTTGTTGGCATGATCATGACCATTAATGAATACACGAATGTCCTGGTCAGAAGTGGTCATGGATAATTTATGGTCGTGATACTTAAAGAATATCCTCGCCGTAAAGTGCATGGGTGATTCGATGATGTGGATTATTTATTGTCGAAAACCAATGAGAAAAGTCATGAAAAACCTTTTAAATCATAAAAGATAGTAGATTTTATTCTCTACTGACTCTTTTAATGGATTGCTTGTTCACCGCAGTATTAAACTTGATGTTGTTATATTTTATCCGTTTAACACTTGTCAAGGCTAACGATAATTTATTACGCATTATCTTAGTCATAATATTTCTTCTTTGGGCTAGTTGAGCTCACCCTTTCTTTCACCTGTTTTCTTCGTGAAATGAGAACATAGCAAGAAGGACTAATCGGAAGCGGAGTGACGGTCCCAGAGGATAAGATTAGTAGTCCTCACTATTCTCGTGAAATAGTGTGTTAATAATTGTAATGAGGACTCCTTTTGAGTTTGTATAATCTCTAGAAGACAATAATTGTATTCAAACTCACAGTTATGTTTTTGTCGTATTTATACCACAGTTGTATTAGTAAGTTGTATTTGAATTTTGTACCATGTATCCCGGCGACCCAAGATGTAAGACCCGACTTTTATAAATAAAGATGAATTTTCTATAAATATTATTTTTGAATATTATGGAATAAATTTGATATAATGTTATAGTCAGGTAATATTTATAAATTTTGCAAAAGTAAAAGTAGTGCGTAGATGGACTTGGTATGATTATGAATTGAGAGACTATTGATTGTAATCTTGACCGTAATGTTACAAATGATGTGGTAAAAATCCTCGATTAGTAGTAGTGCATTGATGGACGATTGTTGGCATGATCATTTGATTATTAATGAATACACAAATATTCTTGGCCCGTAGTGCATGAATAATTGTGGTCGTGATACTAAAGAATATCCTCGGCAGTAAAAGGGGTGATTCGATGATGTGGAATATTTATTAAAGTCGAGTCTCAAATTATAACAGTTGATGAAAAACCTTTAAAACCTAAAAGATAGTAGACTTTATTTTCTACTTGACTCTTTTAATGGATCAGATATTCCACTGCAGATTAAACGGTTATCTATTGTATTTTATCGGTTTAACATTGTTGAAGACTATTGATAATTTATTCTCGCATTATCTTAGTCATAATATTTCTTCTTGGGCTAGTTGAGCTCACCCTTTCTTTCACCGCTTTCTCTGTGAAATGAGAATGTAGGCTGGGATTTAGCTCGGGAAAAGCGAGTGATGGTCCTCAAGATAGCATTAGTAGTTCTCACTATTTTGTGAAATAGTGTGATAATAATTGTAATGAGGACTCCTTTTTTGAGTTTGTATAATATCTAGTAGGCGATATTTTATTTAAACTCACGATTTATGTCGTATTGTACCACGGCATACGTTATGTTAGTAAGTTGTATTTAAATTACATACTACGTAAGTGGCGACCCAAGATGGGTGATGTATACCTAATTTTGGGGGCGCCACAATATTGCTTCCACCAAAATGTATGACCGAATATCATGATACATTTTGGTACTCGAGATGGATTGCAAATGGTGTGTTGGCGCTCCATCATGATATTATACTTTAAATCGTGGTCGTTAGAACACAAAGTCCGGAGTTGACTCAAGTATTCCTTCTTCATCGATTCTTGCTTCCTAAGATAGCACCTTCTTGCAGACTTTCTTCCTCATACGCATCACCTCCAGTCCGTAGCTCGAGCAACTTTAACTTTATCGATTAAAGTCGGTTCTACTCAGATATACTCGCTTATCATCACATACGTCCCCGAGTCTTTAACTCTCTATCTTCATCCTTTGCAAGTCACACAAATGGGCTTTGCGTTGACAATAACGCACTTTCGACTTGCATATGATCTTCTACTCAACGATCTACCACTACACGTTCGCTTTTCAGGATGGTATTGGATGGTATGATCATAATCTTTTCAGCAGTTCAAGCCAACGTCGTTGTCGCGTGTTGAGTTCCTTTTGAGTGAAGAAATATTTGAGGCTTTTATGATCCAGAAAGATCTCCACTTTCTCCCCATACAAGTAATGCCTCCAAATTTTAAGTGCAGAAGACAACAAATTGCCAACTCTAGATCATGAGTAAGATAATTCCTCTCATATTCTTTGAGTTGTCACGAGGCATAAAGCTATAACTTTTCCATATTGCATGAGAACACATCCCAACCCTTTTGCTCAAGCATCATCTTGAGATGACAAATCCTCCGAGGCGGATGGTATTGTCGTAACAGTGTTTGAAATAAGTCTCTCTTGAGTTCTTGAAAACTCTTCTCACATTCTTCGCTTCTAACAGAACTTTGTATCTTTTCGAGTCATTTGAGTCGATGGAGTAGCGATTCGAGAAAATCCTTCCACGAATCTCCGATAATAACCAATTTAAACCGAGAAAGCTACGATTTGATCCATCGATTTAGGTTGTTCCCGACTTTGAATAGCTTCAATCTTTCTTTGGGTCAACAGATATTCCATGACTTGATACCGCGTGCCCAAGGAATGCTACTTCTTCAAGCCGAACTCGCATTTCTTCAACTGGCATAAAGCTTATATTCACGAAGCTTTTGGAGTGTCGCCTCAAGTGTTGCTTTCATGATCTTCACGGCTTTTGGAATAAATAAGGATGTCATCAATAAAGACGACCACAAAGTGATCTAAATATTCCTTGAATACTCTTGGTTCATCATATCCATGAAGGCGGCGAGGAGCATTAGTCAATCAAAGGACATGATTAGAATTCATAATGCCCGCATCGAGTTCGAAAGCCATCTTTGGAATGTCGGTGTTCTAATCTTCAATTGGTGATATCCGGAACGAAGATCAATCTTTGAAAAGAATTTGGCTCTTGAACCGGGTCAAACAGGTCATCAATACGTGGCAATGGATACCTATTTTTGATGGTGACATGATTCAACTCCAGATAAACAATACAAAGTCGCATACTCCCATCTTTCTTCTTCACGAATCGTAAACAGGAGCACCCCAAGGAGAAGTACTAGGACGAATAAAGCCAATGTCTAACAATTCCTGCGCATTGGGTCTTTAACTCGAAGTTCAATAGAGCTATTCGATATGGGGCTTTGAAATAGGTTTTGTCTGGGGTTCAAGGTCGATACAAAATTCAATTTCACGCCTGGGGTAGGCCGGGAAGTTCTTCTGGAATACGTCAGAAATTTATTAACAATAGGAATATCGTTTAAAAGCGGCGTATTTTTGTTTAAATCGTGACATGAGCTAAGAAAGCTTGACATCCGCTTTTTCAATAAGCGAATAGCTTTATGGCTTGAGATGACCGTGATTGATTTTAATGGTTTAGTCGTTTGAATTCGCATAATAGGTTGATTAGGAATATGAAAGCTAACAACCTTACGAAAACAATCAATTTTTGCATGATAAGTAGTTAACCAATCAATCCCACAGAATCACGTCAAATGCAAGTATTTTTAATGAAATAAGATCGACAAGTAATGTGAGGGTACCGATTTGAACCAAACAAGACTTATAAACAGTGGATGTAATGAAGGTTTCTCCCAACGGAGTTTCCACAGATAAGTCAAAGTCTAATTTCTCCGGAGTCAAATTTAATCGATGAGCGCAAGATAGGAGAAATAAAAGAATGGGTAGAAACCCAGATCAAATAAAGTATAGACTTCATTAGAGTTTATGATAAGCTTACCCGTGATGACCTCATTCGGATTCCTTGCTCTTTGGGAGGTCACAACAAACGCTCTCCTTGCACCTCTGGTTTTGAATTTTCGGGATGGCCTTTGGTGCCTCCATCCTAATTTAATTTGTCTTGATGAACGACAAAATCGAGCTAAGTGACCTTCTCTTCCACAATTATAACACGCTTTTGACGGCATTTGACGCAGTTTGGACTAATGTGTCCTCTCCTCCGCATTTCAAGCATATATGATAGGTGGTCTTTCTCCTTCCTTAACAATGGGTCTTTGATGTCGACGTCTTTTCCACCATTGTTGAATCTCCGCTTTCTTGAAATGTCCATTCTTATTGTTTTTACGATTACCACACAAGTGGTTACCATATCCGCCTGTTGATTCCCTCCACGCTTGTTGTCACCGCTTCGATGACTACTCTCACCGGTATTATAATTTTGCTTACCGCTCTCTTTTAGTTGTGTTGACTCATTATCGCGTTCCACTAATCGAGCCCTATTTACAACATCCGAATACAAACACGGTTTATGAGAAATAAGATGTTGGACGTATCTCCGCTTCAAACCTCTTAAAAACATTCGCGCCATTCTCTCTTCATTATCCACAAGTGGGGGACGAACCGTGATAACTCCGCAAATTTTGCCTCGTATTGCGACACGGTCATATTGTTTTGTTCCAACTTGATAAATTTCACCTCCTTCATGTGGCGAATACTTTCAGAAAGTATTTGTCGTTGAACGACTCTGGAACTTCTCCCAAGATATCTTGAAGACAAAGAAGTTGAGTACGCTTTTACCGATTCCCACCAAGAATCCGCCTTCGCCTTGCAACATAAAAGCGTGAAGAAGGGAACCTTTTGCTCCTCGGAGCATCCCAAGACATCAAATATCTTGGTAATCTGCTTTATCCACGCCCGCCGAAGTGGTTTTGGCTCTCCTTAAACTCCGGTGGTCCCAGCTCCTTGAATTGTTTAGCGGTGACCACCGAGAGTTTTCCAGTATTTCCACCTATGTTTTGGACAGAGTCGTTTCGCTTCATTGCCAGATAAATTGCATAAAGCCTCCGAACATTTGATCATTCATCATTTGGTCGGTGTTGTTGTTTGCATGTGAGGATTGTCGCGCTTCACGATGCACATTATCCACGATTATTGATATGTGGTGAATCAACGATCGCTGCGCTCCATTCTTATTCTCAACATTCTCGGATGTCATTTTCAGACATCGCCACAAAATAAAAGGTTAATTAACATGTAACAAATTATCCCTATCTTCGACCAACCAATAAAATAAAGACATAAACTTAGGTAGGTCATACTAGCGAAGGTATTCCCCGTCTCTCCCTCCTAGTACTATTCTCACATCTTAGCCAGGATCATATCCTAAGCTCGATAATCAACCGTGACGCCCCCAAAATTAGGTATACATCACCCATCTTGGGTCGCCACTTACATGGTATGTAATTTAAATACAACTTACTAACATAAGCTGTAGGGTGTACAATACGACATAAACTGTGAGTTTAAATACAAATATAAATCTACTAGATATTATACAAACTCAAAAGGAGTCCTCATTATAATTATTATCACACTATTTCACAAAATAGTGAGAACTACTAATGCTATCTTCAGGACCATCACTCGTTTCCCCGACTCTGTTAGGTTTGTAATATTCATGTGTGCAATCAAATTGCAAAATAATACGGATGCGTGTAAAATCAGAGTTTAAAATAATTTACAAACCATATACCCGGATCATCCTTTATGCATAATTATTAATTAAACGAAAAGATAAAGAATAAATCATACCCTTGAAGATCGAGCTTCCTCAGTACAAGTTCACCTCCAAATCCTTTCGCTCCATCTTGAATTCACGGGTTTGGTTCCTTCCTTCGATCAACGTTAGCCACCATGTGTTTGGGCTCTCAGAGGTGATCCACCAAGGAAGAATAAAATTCAAGAAGATGGGTGTTATGGCTAACCCTAGTTTTCATCTCTATGTAAAAGGCATACTCCCAACAACTTGGAATTATTACGCACTTTGTTAAAATCAACAACCCATACCACCCATAATAAGACTCCTCTTATTTATAGATGTGGGCAACCCATCTTAACAATTAAGGAATTGGATTTTAATTAATTAATTCTTTTAATTAATTAAGCTCCTAATCTTATTAGGGATAATTAATTAAACTCCTTTAACTAATTTTCCTTCCTAATCCAATTAGGAATAAATGAGAGTACTTATATTAAATTAATTCCTAAACTCTTTTAGAAATTAAAATAATAATAATTGTAATAATATTGATAAGACTCCTCTTATTAATTTATATTTAATATTTCTAAAATATTAAATAATAATATTAAGCTATTTAATTTATTCTATCACCATAGATTAAATTAAATATACTTAATATATTATTACGATTATGCCATTAACTTCTTAAATAATTATTCTTCCTTTTATGGTGTGACCCTTTAGGTTCTCCATATTAAACAGGTTGTGAATAAATCAATTGAACAATTTAATCTTATTTAAATAAATAAATTAAATAATTTATTTAAATAAATAATATTTATTCTACAATAGGGATAAAGCTCTCACTAGCGATCAACGACTTTCCAGATAATATAGATTTCAACATTAATCATTAAAGAACCTTTGAGTAAATAGTTATAAGACAATTCAATTCTTCCACCATACAATGTCCCAATTAAATATAAAGACATGGAATTACATCACAAGTCTTATTTTATTTAATTATATGTATTTCGATCCTTAAATGCACAACTCCAAATAATGCAAATTAGAAACTCCTTTCTAATTTCATTTCGCTTTGCCAAGGACTACTTTGGGTTGTCATTTATCGAATCACATAGACATTCTCTTCTTTATTTAAGTGGTAGATTCTTTATCGATCATACATTATCTCCATGTATACAACTTATTATACCCAAGCATACCCTTTGATATACCCTAAGGGTCTTAAGGAATAAGTCAAAGTATAACTCATCATACACAAGATACTATAATGATCTCAAGTCCAAGGATTACTTCAGACTACTATCACTACAGAATTCTATTGACAGCAAATAAAACTCCATTAGGTATTCCTTAATGAGCCAACGCTCAAATTGAACTTATTCTCTAATAAGCACCTACATACTTGCTTTAGTGTTCCACACAAATGATCATGAGATCAATCATCCTCATCCAATGAAAGAAGTTAACGTATGTACCAATCTATCCGGATTCACTAATCCCCAATTTAGTAATCCAATGATTGGGAACTATTTTAGTTTTAAGCTTTCTAAGAATTTAGATCTCATTAGAATGATCATCATCATTATTCTAAAAGCATTGCTTAAAACTATGGGTTTATCACATATTATAAAACAAAGCATCATGTAGATAATTAAAAGCCTTTAATAAATTAATACTTTTATTAATAAATGAATAAGATTGTTACAAAGTATATGCTTTATCATCAAACATGATTGGCTTGTATGCATACTACTTTCAATCTCCCACTTGCACTAAAGCCAATCGTCATGGTAACTCATACTCTTCTTCTCTAAGTGACGATTATCCTGCTGTTGGATAAGCTTTAGTTAATGGATATGTAATGTTGTTTATGAGAGTCCACTATCTTTATAGTGATTTCCCATCTTTCAATGATTCTAATAATCAAATGAAAGTACCACAACACATGTTTAGATCCAAGATGAGACTTGGAACTATTCCTAGTTCAGTAATGAACTTTTAATCAAAACAATCAACTTGCGACTTCATTTATAGCTATATACTTTGTCTTTATCACTAAACCAAAGAACTCTTTCTTTGTTTGGAACCTTTCCAATTCATCGCACCATTGTTCAAGGTAACCCTTTACCTTAAAGTGGATTTTTCGTCGTCTTCGTCCGTCGAAAAACTTGAGTCTCATAAGCCCTCTAGTTTTAATTCGGACCCACCATGTCTGCTCACATCCTTAGTCTTGGGTTAAGAACTTTAAGATGTTTTTCATCGACTCACAGTGAACTTCTCCAGAATATGACTGATCAACATCAGGTCTCGTACATTTCATTGCATACATGATTGTCACTCATGCAATCTCTCTTCTTTGGAGTCTATGGGGACTATTAAGAGAGATACACTCCATGGCACATCAACATGAGACATTTCTTGGAGTTTGCCATGCTAAACGATTTTTAGCATCAAATGAATATACGCTCGGGTTAAGTCGAAGCATCCTTTTAAATCTATCTATATAGATTTATATCCCCAATTAAGATACTCTTCCAAATCATTCATGGAGGATTGTTTAGACAACTTTATCTTTACTGATTGTAGCATTGGTATGCTTTTCTTCATCCGTAGTATATCAACATATAATACTAGAAATTTCACGACGCTCCTACTGACCCTTTTGTACACACTAGAAGTCTTACCTCATCGAATATAACTCTGGATCATCATCTTCTATGATGTGTACCTCATCATCATCATTCATGATGAATCCATACCTCCTAGGTATCTTAGGTACTATTTCATTCTTTATTCGGTTGGTGTGGTACAACAGTTCATCTACGTGTTCCTCTTATTTGACTTATAGTGTTTTGTGGTTCTTGAACTCTTCAAGATCTATTATCCTCCCACTAGCCCCTTCAATGATAAACGCCTTTATCTTAGAAGGCAGCGTGTTTCGCAACAAACACCTTTTGCTAATTAGAATTATAGAACATATACCCTAAACTTACTTTAGGATGTCCCACAAATCTATACATGTCAAATCTTGTCCCAAGCTTATCCTTTGAAACCTTTTCACATAAGTTGGACAACCCTTATCTTAACATACTTAAGATTAGGAATCCTCCCCATCCATAACTTTTATGGAGTCTTGGAAATGGGATTTTGAGGTTACCATTTTCGTAGATATGCGACCATTTCTAGGACATGACCCCTGAAGGATCTTTGGAATGTCAGAAATCATTATGGATCGCACATCTATGTTCAAATAGGTACAATTTTTCCTTTCGAGATACATCAATCAATTATTATGTATCGAGAGGCGTCCATTATGAGAAAACCATTTGAGATGATCTAGAAACTTATTGCACAAGTATTTATTCCTTGATCTAATCAAAGAATCTTAATACTTTGTCAATTTGTTTCATTTCTGAATTTTTTGAACCTTTCAAATAATTCACACTTGTATTTCAACAAATACATACATTCAACTCTTTGAATGATCATCTCCTTTTCTTATACTAATTTGTTCAATATGCAAAATTATTTTTCATGTAAGTCAAGTATACAAAATCCATTAAGTAATATTCCAGTTCTATACAAAACATTATTATTATAAATAGAACAACAATTGTTCTTAATTATAATACCAAAAATTTTATTATCCAACAATAAAACGAAAATAATGTTTCTAACAAGAATTGGAATACAATAACAACTTATTGACTTAATAGATTTGCCCGTAGGCAGTGCTAAACTATAAGTTTCTATAGCTAATGCAGCAACCTTTGCTTCATTTTCCACATATAGGATTACTTATATTTGTTTAGCTTTTCTTACTGCTTGGTCCCTTCATAAATCTATATTTATGATAACCAAAGTCGGTATCCAATACCCAAGTAGAACCTCGACTTAAAGAAAATTTATTTTAAATCATGAACAAATTTGTATTTACAACCGAAACTTCACTAAGCTTTCTTTGGTAAGCCCTCGCAAGATACTTCGCAGCTTTCTTTCCAAATTTGTTCAGGCTTATAGCGGTGGAAGCAAACTCCTTGCTATATCCGTGTCGCTTTTGTTCTTATTATCCTTTGTTTTTGCCTTTTCATGTTTACCTTCTTTGAATCATTCTTCTTTTCGGAAGATCCTTTGGCCCCCTACCAAGAAAGACATGGTCTTTCTTGGTTGAAAGTGACTCTCAACATTTTTCAATATGTTAAGCAAATCAAGAGGAAATTTGATATCTAGCTTGTTTATATGAAAATTCACAACAATTGTGAAAGGAGTTAGGGAGTGAGTGCAAGATCAAATCTTCGCTCAACTCTCCATCCATGACAAAACTCGTTGTCTAATTGATCAATCAAATTGATAATGTTAAGGACTTTTATCCGTATATAGTTGTCATTGGCCATTCTAGATCGGAAGAGCTCCTTAGATATCTCGATATCTATCACCCCACTTTCCTCACCATCAACTACTTGATGCAGGGGAATATAGTAGAGCATCCATAGTTTCATCCGACGGCAAGCTCTCGTTACTCATGGATGCGAGCATGATGTATCGAGCCAATCAGTGCATCATCTTGCCACTTTCTAAAAGTAGCAATCTCTTCCTCGAGGCATTATTCGCAACCATTGCGAGGATAGGCGTATAAGGACATAAGATAGCTTTTCATTTATGAGAACTATTCTCAAATTCCTTAACCAATCCGCTTTAATTGATTTAGTTAATTTAGCATCTAATATGCTTCGCGAGTGATAGTAATTTTAAACATTGTAAAATTTCAGTAAATGAATTTGTAATTAACAACATTTTAACATACATTCTTTTATTAATTACCAAAATAATTTAGGTCTTGTTTTAAATTGGTATCTCCCACTATTTTCTTCAAACTATATTACCTCACTTATATAGTTCGGCAAAATCTAATTAAAGATTTCTTTAGTGAGAATAAGGATCCCATTTCAAATGTATATAGCCTTGTGGTGACACAACAAACTATATATAAATAAATAGTAGACAACTTTTGTCAATTACATCAACTACGCAACTCCTTTTCTTTTGCCTCTTAGATTATTTTGATCAGTGGTGGCACATCCGAATCAAAATTATCCAAGTTAAGTCCGACCTAGCACTCCATATATTCAAAAAAAGAAAATATCATCCTGTGGTGACACAACAAAACAATATTGTTCAATTTTCTTTATAAGCATCAAATGTGATAAATTAACATCTTAAATACTTAATACTTGCCTTGTGGTGACACAACAAACTCATATTAAATATTTAATACTCTATTAATTTTATCATTTAGAAATGACGTTCGATATTCCAAATATCTTTGAACGCTTAGGACTTAATATAAAAATTGAGGGGTTTGTTATTAATTTGTCTCATTCGCTTAATGCTGCATTTATTATATATATATATAAAATACGCGTTATATTAATTAACATGCGAAGCATGTTTGCATAATATATAATATATATATAGTATAAGCATGCACATATAGAATACTATATTCTACCCGGATTGATTATGGACTTTTATTCTAGTTTGGTTCACTAGAGCCACCAAGTGAACCAAAAAGGTCAAACCCTGGGGGTGCAAGAATTAATATTTAAATATAACAATTGCATTTAAACCCGGGCTCCATTACAAACAGGTCTTCAAGCGCTTCTTGTCCTTCGATCTCTAATTCTTCAAAATAATTCTAAATATTCTATTACAAAACTATTTAAAATAAATAGAAACCTCGATCAAGTCAAGGGAAATACATAGGAGGAGATAGAATTTACATTTAGAAAAATTAGAGAAGGCGAGTCTGTGAGACCCCATTTAATAAAACCCATACATTCATGCATCCAACTAAAATAAAATCCAATCGCATTTGGTCAATAGTCCATAATCAATCCCATTTATTATCATACACATCACCATATGCATCAATAAATAATATTCATCTTATGAATAATAAACATTTAATATATATATTGATATCATTTAATGGGCAAATTTAGTTAGTATAAAATCTATTTTGAATCAAAATAAACTCCTTTATTTTAATCCAAATTTAAATCAAAATAAAACTATTTTATTTTAATTTATCTAATTTTGAATAAAATAAACTATTTTATTTTAATCAAAATCTTTAATCAAAATAAACTCCTTTATTTTAATTAATTATGGAATCCAATTCAAGTAAAAAAAAAAATCTTTTATTAAAGGAAACACGGATATTCTTTTCCTATTCACAAATAAACTCCTTTATTTTGAATAATATGAAATCTTATTTCATATTTAAATAAACTCCTTTATTTAAGGAAATTAGGCAATCCAATTTCAACTCCAATTAGTTATTATGGAATCCAATTCCAACTCTAATTAGTTAGCATGAAATTCTAATTTTAAAATTAAAATAAATCTTTTATTTTAATATTAAAATAAACCTTTTATTTTAAGATTAAAATAAACCTTTTATTTTAATTATAAAATTATTAAAATTAAAATAAAACTTTATATTTTAATATTAAAATAAACCTTTTATTTTAAAATTAAAATAAACTTTTATTTTAATTATATAATAATTAAGAATATATATATGTATATATATATTCGTAATATATATATTATATATATATATAACTATAATATATATATATATACATATCCGTTTCCTTATTTTCCTTTTTAAAACCGTGCACTGCTTTTGACCGAATGATCATGCCTTTTTTTTTTTTTTTTTTAAATTTTAAATGTTAATGCATCTTCTTAGAAAATTCCGTTCTTAACTTTGATAACTTTTGTTCGCTTTTTTTTCGGTAATCATATATATATATATATATATATATATATATATAACACCATACCATGAAATCCTTGTGAATCAAATGCGTGCGTATATATATATATATATATATATATATATATATATATATATCCCGATTTCGCTTTTAAAAATAAACAAAACGCAAATAAAGATATACCACTTGATTTTTTTTTTTTTTTTATTATAAATTTTATACAATAAAATTATGCCCAATTAAATTATTCTAAACACATATCAATATACATATCAAATTAAAACAATTAATAATTCGCGATAAAGGTTTGGCTCGATGCCATCAATTAGGTTTGTAATATTCATGTGCATGTAATCAAATTGCAAAATAATACTGAGCGTGTAAAATCGAGTTTAAAATAATTTACAAACATATATACCCGGATCATCCTTTACGCATAATTATTAATTAAACGAAAAGATAAAGAATAAATCATACCCCTTGAAGATCGAGTTTCCTCAGTACAAGTTCACCTCCAAATCCTTTCGCTCCATCTTGAATTCATGGGTTTGGTTCCTTCCTTCGATCAACGTTAGCCAACGTATGTTTGGCCTCTCAGAGGTGATCCACCAGGAAGAATAAAATTCAAGAAGATGGGTGTTATGGCTAACCCTAGTTTTCTATCTCATAGAAAAGGCATACCCCAACAACTTGGAATTATTACGCACTTTGTTAAAGTCAACAACTCATACCACCCATAATAAGACTCCTCTTATTTATAGATGTGGGCAACCCATCTTAACAATTAAGGAATTGGGTTTTAATTAATTAATTCATTTAATTAATTAAGCTCCCTAATCATATTAGGGATAATTAATTAAACTCCTTTAACTAATTTTCCTTCCTAATCCAATTAGGAATAAATGAGAGTACTTATATTAAATTAATTCCTAAACTCTTTTAGAAATTAAAATAATAATAATTGTAATAATATTGATAAGACTCCTCTTATTAATTTATATTTAATATTTCTAAAATATTAAATAATAAATATTAAGCTATTTAATTTATTCTATCACCATAGATTAAATTAAATATACTTAATATATTATTACGATTATGCCATTAACTTCTTAAATAATTATTCTTCCTTTTATGGTGTGACCCTTTAGGTTCTCCATATTAAACCGGTTGTGAATAAATCAATTAGAACAATTCTAATCTTATTTAAATAAATAAATTAAATAATTTATTTAAATAAATAATATTTATTCTACAATAGGGATAAGTTCTCCCTAAGCGATCAACGACTTTCCGGATAATATAGATTTCAACATTAATCATTAAAGAACCTTTGAGTAAATAGTTAATGACAATTCAATCCTTCCACCATACAATGTCCCAATTAAATATAAGACATGGAATTCATCGTCAAGTCTTATTTTATTTAATTATATGTATTTCGATCCTTAAATGCACAACTCAAATAATGCAAATTAGAAACTCCTTTCTAATTTCATTTTGCCTTGCCAAGGACTCTTTGGGTTGTCATTTATCGAATCACATAGGACATTTCTCTTCTTTTATTAGAAGTGGTAGATTCTTTATCGATCATACATTATCTCCATGTATAACTTATTATACCCAAGCATACCTTTTGATATACCCTAAGGGTCTTAAGGAATAAGTCAAAGTATAACTCATCATACACAAGAGATACTAT
The DNA here is from genome assembly GCA_020205615.1 of Panax quinquefolius. Taxonomy (NCBI): domain Eukaryota; kingdom Viridiplantae; phylum Streptophyta; class Magnoliopsida; order Apiales; family Araliaceae; genus Panax; species Panax quinquefolius. Next base: position 4,055,367 of record CM035165.1, read on the forward strand.
AATGATCTCAAATCCAAGGATTACTTAGATTACTATCACTACAGAATTCCTATTGACAGCAAATAAAACTCCATTAGGTATTCCTTAGCGAGCCACGTTCAAATGAACTTATTCTCTAATAAGCACCTACATACTCGCTTTAGTGTCTCCACACAAATGATCGTGAGATCAATCATCCTCATCCAACGAAGCAAGCAACGTATGTACCAATCTATCCGGATTCACTAATCCCCAATTTAGTAATCCAATGATTGGGAACTATTTTAGTTTTAAGCTTTCTAAGAATTTAGATCTCATTAGAATGATCATCATCATTATTCTAAAAGCATTGCTTAAAACTATGGGTTTATCACATATTATAAAACAAAGATCGTGTAGATAATTAAAAGCCTTTAATAAATTAATACTTTTTATTAATAAATGAATAAGATTGTTACAAAGTATATGCTTTATCATCAAACATGATTCGGCTTTGTGTGCATACTACTTTCTCGAGACTCGTCCAGCTATTTACATTCTCATTTCTGAAGAAAACGATTGAAAAAAGGGTGAGCTCAACTAGCCCAAGAAGAAATATTATGACTAAGATAATGCAGAATAAATTATCAATAGTCTTCAACAATGTTAAACCGATAAAATACAATAGATAACCGGTTTAAGCTGCGGATGAATATCAATCCATTAAAAGAGTCAGTAGAAAATAAAGTCTACTATCTTTTAGGTTTTAAAAGGTTTTTCATCATCATTATATTTGAGACTCAAACTTTAATAAATATTCCACATCATCGAATCACCCCTCGCACTACTACCGAGGATATTCTTTAGTATCGCGACCACAATTATTCATGCACTACGGGCCAAGAATATTTGTGTATTCATTAATGGTCATGATCATGCCAACAATCGTCCATCAATGCACTACTACTTAATCGAGGATTTTTACCACATCATTTGTAACATTACTATTCATGATTACATCGAATAGTCTCTCGGTCATAATCATACCAAGTCCATCTATGCACTACTGTGCCACGAGATGACTTTAAAAAATATATAAACATGAGGATGATGACAATGATATAAGAATTCAATAAAACAAGTTCAAGAATTATTTTATCCAGAATTATTAACGTCCAAATTATCAATATGATATTGTTTTGTAGAGTAAAATTCAAGAATGATCGGAAGAATATTTTCATGAAAAGATCTTTGGATGAAACGCAAATATCAAGGATATTCCACTAATTTCATGGAGTATAAGTCAAAGTTTTAACCATTTGGGTATAATAAAGAATGGAATAACAAAAGAAATCACCATGCATGCGATAGACCGCATGCATAACGTGTTATTCTAACGTAATAATAAATAACGGAACAAAGTCGTGAAATTCACACTGCAAGCTGGATGTTCCAATGTAATAATAAAGATGGAACCAGATCCTGTAAAAACACATGATAGGATATTCCAATGTAATAATAAAGAAGCGGAACCGAGTCCGGTGTAAAACACATGAGACGGGATGTTCCAACAGAATAATAAAGAGGCGGAACCCGGTCAGGTGTAAAACCATGATGCAGGATGTTCCAACAAAATAATAAAGACGGAACCGGTCCGGTGTAAAACATGAGCAGGATGTTCAAATGAATAATAGAAGAATGTCACCAAGTATAGGGTAAACTAGCGTATACTGAGTTATTCCAGCAGAATAATAAGCAATGGAATAACAACAGTTCTCTTCATGAATAAGAAAGAATAACACCCCTTACATTTGGTAGGAGATTGAATATCGCAATGACGGTGTAGTAACAAAATACTCTTCTTCTTTCTCTCTATATTCTCTATACTTTCTCTCTCTATAGCTTGAATGAATTCGTGAAAATAATGAAGCCCTCAGCCTCTATTTATAGAAGATTTCTAAAGCTTTAGCACCGCCGTGTGAAAAGGAAAAGTGGCTTGATTAATTGGTTTGGCGCTTGTAATGTGAAACGACAAGTGGTTCGGCCTTTGGTAAAGGTAATTATTATTAACGAAGGTAAATACTATTGACGAAGGTAAATACTATTCACAAGGGTAATTACTATTGACAAAGGTAATTACTATCGATTTAAGGTAAATACTATTCACAAGGGTAATTACTATCGACGAAGGTAATTACTTATCGACGAAGGTAAATACTATTCACAAGGGTAATTACTATTAACGAAGGTAATTACTATCGACGAAGAGACTCTTAGATGATGACATACGAGCCCCCATAAAATAATCAAACTTACCACAAATCATTTTTTTTTCATCAACACATATTTAATCTTTCAACAATTATTAATCATTTATAACTTGTCGTCTCAATTATTGATTTAATACCATAACATATTATATAGATGATCTTGTGACAATAATTGAATCAATAATATAAGAGATATGCAAAGCAATTCTTCATGTGAGTAATAATTGAGCATATTTGAGTGACTTCTCACGTAAGCATCAATAATCAATACTAGTGTGTTACTATGTCAACTACTGGCATTACATTCATGTACTTTTACCCTTTGGGTAGTTCAACGCTTTTAACAGTAACACTCTCCGTAGTTATTTTTATAAAATATTTTTGTCGTTTTCTCAATCGACATGATAATTACATTGTGGGGTCCACCAATGATTGAGCCATTATATTTAATATTCCCTAACAAAAGAATATTCCCCACCAAACGAATATTTTATAACAACTTGCATACTTTGCAAAATTTATAAATATTACCCACAACTATAACATTATATCAAATTTATTCCATAATATTCAAAAATAATATTTATAGAAAAATTCATCTTTATTCATAAAAGTCGGGTCTTACAAATATGAAGAGAGATAAATACCTTTTTATCTCAAGGTGTCTAACTTGTCAACGAGTTAAAGCGGAGCATCAAGTACCAAAAGGTCCATCAGAACCACTTGAAATTCCGAATGGAAGTGGGAGCACATTACCATGGATTTTAGATTCGGGGTCTTCCTAAGGTTTCTTAAGGCATTGATGCGATTTGGGTCATTGTTGATAGATTGACCAAGTCTGCTTTCATTTCTTACCGACACGAGAAACTTATACACTTGAACGTCTTTGCTCGTATATACATAAACGAGATTGTAAGATCGCATAGTATGCCAGATATCATAGTTTCCGATCGAGACCCAAGATTTACTTCACGATTTTGGGTTAGTTTGCAAAAGCTATGGGCACAGATTTACGATTTAACTTCTAAGATATCATCCTCAGAGACGGACGGACAATGGAGAGGACTATTCAAACTCTTGAAGATCTATTAAGACTCGTGTCCTTGATTTCAAGGGAGTTGGGACAAGTTCTTACCATTGGTGGAGTTTTCTCACAACAACAGATTATCGCAAGTATTGGCATGGCTCCATTCAAGCGTTGTATGGAAGAAAGTGTCGTTCTCCAAGATATCTTTGGGATGAGGTGGGTGAAGCAACGTTGTTGGGACCGGAGTTGAATACGTATGACTACTAAAAGATTCAAACGATCCGACAACGTATAAAAACCTCACAAAATCGACAAAAGAGTTATCTTGATCTTCATCGAAAGGACGTGGAATTCGATATAGGAGATCGTGTGTTGTTAAGAGTTGCTCCATGGAAAGGAGTTACAAGATTTGGAAAGAGAGGAAAACTTAATCCTCGATTCATCGGTCCATTTTAATCCTCGATCGAGTAGAGGAATGGCCTATAGACTTCGCTTTATCGCCAAATATGTCTCGTGTTCATAACGTTTTTCACATATCCATGTTACGTAAATATATGAAAGACCCGAACCATATTATTGAGTTAGAACATGACGAAATAGCGGAAGATTTGACGTATAAAGAGGTTCCTGTTCAAATTTTGGATAAGAAGGAACATATTCTACGCCCAAGGTTATACCTCAAGTCAAAGTTTTGTGGAGGAACCACGATGTTGAGGAAATGACTTGGGAGTTAGAATCGAAATGAAATTAAGGTATCCTTACCTCTTGACATACCAGTCACGCACCCTAATTTCGAGGTAGAAATTTCATAAGAAGGGAGGTTGTAAGACCCGGCTTTTATAAATAAAGATGAATTTTTCTATAAATATTATTTTTGAATATTATGGAATAAATTTGATATAATGTTATAGTTGTGGGTAATATTTATAAATTTTGCAAAGTAAGCAAGTTGTTATAAAATATTCGTTTGGTGGAGAATATTCTTTTTGTGGGGAATATTCAGTATAACTACTCAATCATTGGTGGACCCCCTAACGGAAGTATTATCGTAGTTAGAAAACGACAAAATTATCTTTCTATAAAAATAACTATGAGGTGTTACCGTTAAACCGTTGAACTACCCGGTAGTAAAAGTACAAGAATACATTGGTTGCGTAGTAGAAGAATACCAGATTGATTATCGATGCTTACGTGAGAAGTCACTTAGCTATACTCAATTATCACTATAAAGAATGGCCGCGATCATATCTCTTATATTATCGATTCAATTATTGTCACAAGATCATCCGTAGATAATATGTTATATTATTAATTGAGACGACAAGTTATAAATGATTAATAATTGTTGAAAGATTAAAAATGTGTTGATTAAAAATAAAATGATTGTGGTAATATTTATTCAATCTTTGATGTATATAAAGAGTCTGTTATGAGACGTTTGTGGTAAGTTTGATTATTTTATGGGGGGCCCATATGTCATCATCTAAGAGTCTCTTCGTCAATAGTATTTACCTTCGTCAATAGTAATTACCTTTTTCAATAGTATTTACCCATTCACAAATAGTAGTTATCCCTTCAATATTACCAAGAGATAATTGTCTCTTCGGTGTTCCAAAGGTTAATTATCCCTTCGCAAATAGTAGTTGTCTCTTCAATATTACCAAGAGTCATTTTGACCCTTCGTTAAGACAAAGAGCCACCTTCGCTTTTTCTATAAATAGAAAGCTCATTCCTTCATTATTTCTTACTTAATTCATTGAAACTCTAGAGAGAGAAACAATAGAGAGAAAGAAAAGTATTCTCGCTACTTCACTTTTCCAATATTCAGTTCTTCTAAGGTAGGAATATTATTTTTGTTGTACTCGTAAAGGGTGTTATTCTTTCTTATTCATGAAGAGAACTGCATTGTTATTCCATCGCTTATTATTCTATTGGAATAACTCAGATCTGTGATTTACTCTATACTTGGTGACATTCTTCTATTATTCATTTGGAACATCCACATGCGTGTGTTTTACAGGACACGGTTAAAATCTTTATTATTATTACATTTGGAACATCACATGCATGCGCTTTTACGTGGGACTGGTTCCGTTATTTATTATTCTCATTGGAATAACCTACCGCATGTGGCCTATCGCATTGCATGGTGATTTCTTTTGTTATTCCATTCTTTATTATACCCAAAGGTTAGTTAAAACTTTGACTTCTATACTCTATGAAATTAGTAGAATATCCTTGATATTTGCGTTTCATCCAAGATATCTTTTCATGGAAATATTCTTCCGATCATTCTTGAATTTTACTCTACAAAACAAAGATCGTGCCGACAATTTGGACGTTAATAATTCCGGATAAAATAATTCTTGAACTTGTTTTATTGAATTCTTATATCATTGTCATCATCCTCATGTTTATATTATGTTGAAAGTTATCTCAGTAGCTGAATGTCATAGATGGACTTGGTATGATTACTTAACTGAGACTATTTGATTGTAATCATTAACCGTAATGTTACAAATGATGTGATAAAATCCTCATTGGTCGTAGTGCATTGATGGACGAGTTGTTGGCATGATCATGACCATTAATGAATACACAACTATTCTCGCCCGTAGTAGGCATGAATAATTATGGTCACGACATTAAAGAATATCCTGGCAGTAGTGCGTAGGGTGATTTGATGATGTGAAATATTTATTAAAGTTCGAGTCTCAAATATAATGTTGATGAAAAACCTTTTAAATCATAAAAGATAGTAGTTTTTTTTTTTACTCGACTCTTTTAATGGATCTTTGGTTCTATTGTAGTTAAACTTGATGTTCATTATATTTTATCGGTTTAACATTTGTCAGAGGCTAATGATAATTTATTCAGTATTATCTTAGTATAATATTTCTCATCGAAAGCTAGTTGAGCTCACCCTTTCTTTCACCGATTCTATTCAGTGAAATGAGAATATATAATGACGAGTCGGGAAGCGGAGTAATGGTCCGGAGGATAAGATTAGTAGTCCTCACTATTCGTGAAATAGTGTGATAATAATTGTAATGAGGACTCCTTTTGAGGTTGTATAATATCTAGTAGACAATATTTGTAGATTCAAACTCACGGTTTATGTCAGATTGCATACTACAGTTATATTAGTAAGTTGTATTTAAATTCTGTACCATGTATCTGACTACCCAAGATGGGTGATGTATACTTAATTTTGGGGGCGTCACACAAGATGGGTGATGTATACCTAATTTTGGGGGCGCCAGGGTGGGGGGTGTGGGGTGAGGTGGGGGGTGGGGGGGTAGGGGTGGGGTGGGTGGGGTGTGGGGTAGGGGGTAGAGTGGGTGGGGTGGGGGTAGGGTGGGGTGGGTGGTAAGGTGGGGTGGGGTAGGGTAGGGTGGGGTGAGGTGGGTGGGGTGGGTGGGGTGGGTGGGGTATGGTAGGGTGGAATTTTTGATTTGAATTTGGAATAAAATATGGGTCGAAAAATGGTTAATCGGGTTGGAACTATAACCAACCCAAATAAATATGGTTCCAAACTTTAACCAACCCAAATAAATAAATATAGTTAACCAACCCATTTGGTTCAAGTTAATATGGGTTGATCCGACAGTTAACCAACTATATTGCTAGGTCTAACTACCACACACACCTTTCCATTTGAAATTATAATTTCTCATCAAATAACTTTAAAAATGATAAAAACATGATTTATGAAATAAATGATAACAAATTAATCATGAGATAAAATAATTTATTTTTAAATGTCTTAATTTATATAATTTACTTTCTTTAATCTTCATCACGCGCCTCTTCTACCAACTCTCAACCTTTATATTAATAAAATGAATTACTCCCTCCATTCCTAGCTATATGTAGGTCGTTTTAGACCTTTTTTTTATTTCTAATTATTTATCGTTTGTGGTTATCTAGGAGAATTGATTATTATTTTTTCTAAATTGTTCCTTATTTCTCCACCTAATCTTTTGATCCATATTTACGAGATAAGTGAGGTAAAGTGTATTATAGACAATTGATACTATAATTAATATTGTTCAATTATTTCCTTAATTTTTGTGCACATGTCTAAAACGACCTATATTAAAGAACGGATGGAGTATATCGGTAGATCAAGTGGCCATCGAGTTCATCAAAGTATTCCCCCAATCCCTTAATATAAGTCGTTTTAGAATCGTGCACAAGTATTAAATAAAATAATTGTATAACATTAAATGTAATATCAATTGTCTTTATTGTCCTTGAATTTAGTGTTATTTATTAAATAAAAAATAATGAGAGAACAACATTATATTTAGTACTTGAGATAATATTAAAAAATAAATAATTAATACTTACTTAAAATTTTCAAACAATAAATATTAGAAGACAAAAATATTTTTGTAAAAGGATATATATTAATAGACGGATATTTAAGTATCCTATCTCACATATTAATAGACGGATATTTAAGTATCCTAAAGTATTTGGAAAAAAATTGTTTAAAACCTAAGCTTGTGTTACGCCAAACAAGACCCAAAAAAACATTACAGAGCAAAACTAACTCATCAAATCTCTGCCTTCAATTTTGGGGCACTTTGTGTCTCTCTACAAGGGTTTGTAATTCATCTTTTAAGAGGAGAGTGAAAGAAGCTATTTTTGTTTGTTAATGGCGTCAAGTCAAGAAGATATACCTGAAGGAACAGTACAGAACGTACTGGACCAAGACACTCTCAAATGGGTATTTGTTGGAGGCAAAGGAGGTGTAGGGAAAACAACATGTAGCTCAATTCTCTCAATCCTTCTCTCTAGGGTTAGATCCTCTGTTTTGATTATCTCCACAGACCCAGCTCACAATCTCAGCGATGCCTTTCAACAGCGCTTCACCAAGACTCCTATTTTAGTCAATGGCTTCAACAATTTATATGCCATGGTAATCTTTTTGATCTATTTTTTTAGGATTATTGTTTGGCTTTTAAATTCTGTTGGACATTAAATTTTGGGAATTTGAGGTCCCTTTTGTTGGGTTATGGTAAACCTTAGGATTTCTTTAAAAATTCTGGGTCTTTAGTGAATTACAGTGAAAACCCAGCTCGTGTTTTCATCTTGTGCGCGATGGTAATTAATTTCTTCTTGTGTACCTAAATGTTCTTTTTTAACTTGGAAATTTTGATGACCTTTTTAATCAACTCAAGCTTGTGTTTTGCACTTCAGGTCATTGTTAAATGGGTTGTATTCGTTTAATTTTTTTGGTCTCTGATGAATTATGGTGAAAGCACAGTTAAAAATTAATTAAGATCCTTTGTATCTAATGTTAATGCATATTAGGATTTAAGTCATACCCAATTGAGGTTTCCATAACTGATTTGTGTAAAAAATTACTACTATAAATTGTTTATGAATTATGTATATATTACTAGTCTATGAACTTTTGTCCCCTAAGGTTCAAAAAATCCCACCTTGGTCAATACATTAAGCTTTCTATATGCCATAATAATTATTACATTTGATTTTCCCCCTTTTGGTGGAGCAGTGAAGCATTTTAAGCTTAAAAATCTGCATTTAAGTGTATTTGGTAACATAACAGAAGTGCTTTTAGCAATAGAGATTATGGGTTTAATAAGATTCGTTTTCTTTGATACTTGAAACCTTATTAAATTAAATCCATAGCATGCTTTTAAAAAAGTATTTACCAAACACTATTCAACTTTTTAATCAATAAATAATGTTTGTAATAGTTCTACTAATTAAAATGTTTAACCCATCACACCACTTCTCAAGACAGACTCTTAGATTGAAATCAAGCTCACTTTTTCTCTTTTTGTGTAAGTTTTATGCTTAATTTATTATTTGAGCTGATGCTTTAAGCTTATTTTCAGCAGTCGTTGTGATACTATGATTTGTATTGCTACTTTAATTTTTTTGGTACTTATAATTTCAAATTTGTAGTCCTCTTGTCTGAATGATATGTAATATGATCCTCGGGTTCTGGTTCTGGTTCTGTTTCGTAGGAGGTAGATCCCACTGTGGAGCATGAAGACACGATGGGTGTGGACGGGATGGATAGTTTTTTGTCTGACCTTGCAAATGCAATTCCTGGAATTGATGAGGCTATGAGCTTTGCTGAGATGCTAAAGTAAGAATCATCCTCCAGTCTACATGATATAAAATCTGATAAAATGTCTTCCGGTGCTTATGGAGTTGTTGAAGTAGTTATCATGAATGTTTGAATTAGCCTAGAATTATGAGATCAAGTAGCTATCTTATTGTTCTTTTATTAACTTACAGCTTCATATTGTTCCTTTTCATGAGCTAATATCATTTATACCAAAAAAGTAGTTTCAAGAACTTAGCAGGTCATTTGGGGAGAATGCTAAACATTAGTTTATCAGTTAAGAACAAGAAAGAAGACTTTAATAAATTTTCTGTTTTCTGTTATAGGTTATGGACAATGGTGGTTACAATTCCTGTTCGCTCACTTAGTACTTATATAATATGCCTGACAGTCCAAAACTTCAAATAATTAAATAACTAAATCTATAACCTAAACGTCTTTAAAAGTTGCGAAAGAAAGAGCAAAGGGTGATTAGATCCCTATTGGAATATATCAATGTTCTAAAAGGCGGAAGGCCGGGAGGCCTAGGCGGAATTTTTTATTTTAAGTCAATTTTAATATTTTATCTTACATTTATCCAAACAAAACAATATTATAAAGCAAAACAATCTATAATAAAGATAATAAAGGCCTTTGCTTAAAGTTCAAACACATCCATATTGCTAATGTCAAAGTTCAAACACAAACATGCAATTGTTCAAAGTTCAAACATATTTTTAACGTATTAGTTTTATTCATAAACAAGATTGCTATTAAATAATAAAATTTAAAATTCAAGAATTTAATTCAATATTAAAACTTAAGAAACTAAACATAAATTTAAGAATTATATTGAATTAAACAAAATATTACAAATGTATCATCATTTATATAATTTGAAGTTGGTACAAGTTCAAAAAATTACAACTATAATAAAATTATCCATTTTGACTTAATATTGTTCACTTCTTGTTGTGATTTGATATGCTACAATCTGTATTATGAATATGATAAATTATTAAAAAATAAATATATCAAAATCTGGTTTAGGTAGTTATTAAAATAAAAAAAAATCTTTCTGCCTAGTCCCCGCTTAATTTCTTGGAGGGATTTTTTTGCTTCCTTGGGCCTAAGTGAGACGCCAGAGGGGCCTAGCGCCTAGGCGAGGCCTAATGCCTAGACGGAGATTTTTAGAACACTGGAATATATTATATTACAAACTATATTTTGATAAGCACAAGCACTTATAGGTCCTTCTGTTACCTCAAGTTGACTCGTAATAACTAAGAAGTTGCCCGTTTTAAAAGGGACTAGTATATTATCGTTTGGAAAATGTTCAATAATTTAAAGAATGCAAGATGAGAAGATGGGCCGATGGATGGTCATGACTCATGTCATTGTGGTCTACAAGTCCAGCTGAAGAAAGAGATGCCTTGTTTATTGAAGAAAAATCCTATAAAATTGGTAAAAACTGGTCGGAAATTCTATGTGCTTATGTTTACGCTGATAACCTCAAAACCTTACAGCCTTAAATCCATGTAGCTGACATGTCTTCTTTTTTTTTCCAAATTTCTGGTAGTGCATGCATTCTTAGACTTCATGACTAGCATACTTGATATATATATATATATATATATATATATATAAATCTAAAGGTCCTCTCTTTTCCATGCATTAATTTACTTCTTGCAGATTAGTGCAAACAATGGATTACTCTGTAATAGTATTTGATACGGCTCCTACCGGTCATACACTCCGGCTGTTACAATTTCCTTCAACATTGGAGAAAGGTCTTGCCAAGGTGATGAGCTTGAAAAGTAAATTTGGTGGGATGTTGAGTCAGGTATGCTCTTAATTTTAAGCAAAAGCGTTAATAATGAACTTTCAGATATATAATTTAACTGGGAGACCTCATGTTATGGTTGTAGTTAATTATATGCTATAAGTTGGTCTATTAGTCTATATTTCTCTATAATTGGGGTAAATCACAAAGAACTCGATATGTTTTCTGTGGGCTTATAATTTTTTAATATAACATATTCTGTGTTTCAATTAGCTGTTACGTTCGAACTATTCTACATGAACCTATTCCAGTGTCACTTAGGAATCCCTGTATTATCTTGCTTTTGCAGCATAGTATTCTTGCTGCCCGGGGAGGATCCAGGAATTTTTTCTAGCATGGGCGGATTTTAACTATTTTTTGTTGAAGTTAAATAAAGAAAACTTGAACTAATCATAATATTAACTAATCATAATAATGTTTACAAATTACAATATTATCCTCCTAGACCTCATAGCTTTAAAATATTCTAAGATAACTTCATTATCAATAGTTTCACATACATCATTTTCAATGTAAGGAATCAAACAATCACTCAACCATTTATCGTCCATTTGGTTTCAGAGAATGGTTTTAATAATATTCATCGCTGAAAATATCCTCTCTACTGCGGCAGTAACAGTCGGAAAAATCAAAGTCAATTTCAACAACAAATAAACCCGAGGACACAAATTAGTCTTATTCTTCTTAACCAACTTTTGAGCTAGTTCATTAATCCCTTTCCCATTAGAAAATTTTGGATCATTTTTCACATCTGCAAAGATCTCTATCTTGAAATTCCAACGGGTAAAACTTTGCAAATTGAATTAACTGTTCCTTGTCAAATACTGAGAAAGAGTTACTTGGATCAAGACACGCCATACATGAGAGCAACTCTATATTAACATTGTCAAATCAATCGTTAAATTCTTGAAGTTAACTATCTATCACTGTATAAAGTAATTCAACCTGAAAGTGATGAAGATTGGTAACTTTTTCACCGTGACGTGATCTCCCTTGAACCAAAAAGATATCTTCCATTTCTCGAACGACTATCCCATGCACATTACAAAATTTAGTAGTTTCTGCCAACAAACTCTATCAACCCGAATTTCATGTTTTTGTAGTAGTTGCTGAGAGGCGAATAACTAAAGCCAGTGCATTTACGAGATTTTGGTCTTTCTTTTTTTGTAATGCTTGTGACAAGGTATTCGTTATTCCCAAAACTTTTTTTATTAAATGCAACAAGAATACAAACTCAAAATGCATGAAATACAACAAAGAACCTGCTTCTGTACTTTTATCACTCGATGCATCATCTTCTACTATCTCAAGCACTTCAATTGTTTGAGAAAACAAGTTAATAGCACTAAGAATTGTGTCATAACGTGAGCTCCACCGCATGTCTTCGGGCCGCTTCAAGGTTGTTTCTTGATTTAACCCACGCCCGGTCTTGATTTCACCAGAAGTAACTCTTTGAATTATTCTTTCTATTTGTTTCACTCAAAGAACTTCTTTACGCTTGCAAGAAGCTCCAACAACATTTGCCAAAATTGCTAGATAATTAAAGAATAATTTAAGCTTCTTATGTTTTTTTGCATGCTACAAGTGTCAATTGAAGCTGATGAGCGAAACAATGAACATAAAAAGCAGACTTATTCTCTGACAAAATCAAACTCTTGAGACTATTGAATTCCCCACGCATGTTACTAGCTCCATCATATCCTTGCTCAAGTACACGTGATATGCTTAATCCATGTGTTGCAAAAAGTGACTCAATAGCCTCTGTGTTCGAGCACATGTATTAGCAACATGAATAATGCCAAAAAAACACTCCATAACGCACTCATGTTTGTTCACATAACGTAAAACAACGACCATTTGTTCTTTAATTGATGAATCATGAGACTTGTCAACTAACAAAGAAAAAATTACCCCCAAATGTTGCGGCAATACAAATGTCTTTTTGAATTGAAGGTGGTGTCAATTTGTGGTTCCTTGAAGCATTTTTCAACACAACTTTATTCACTTCATCACTGTTCTCGGATAAAAACTTTTAGAATAGAAAAAAACAAACTTCACCTTTTTGAAGCATCTGATTCATCATGGCCACATAAAGGCAACTCCTCACTTAAAAGCTACTGAATACACTTAATAGATGAGAGCAAACGAAACTTGTAATATTTTTTTTCTTGGTCAGATATATTGGCAAGTTTGTATAATGTGTTGTTTTCGGTTCTTCAAATCTTAACAAGCTAACATGCATTGTCTATGAATACTATTTGGTGCCTTTCCAACATGTTCTGATAAGTATTCCGTCTTTCTCCAATTATTAAATCCCTTACCGACAAATGTATTCACACCCCCTTGACCACCAATATCAACTTTGAATAGATAACAATATAAACAAAATATTGCATCTTTTTTTTTCTTCTCTATATTCCAACCAACCGACATACTTTTTGTACCATTCAAGATTAAATCTAAGTTTCTCTCCGTAAATAACAATTTAAGCGAATTTGGAAAGTATTGGTTGATGAGGGCCCTTAAAGCGAATATCTTCAGCGAATACTATCTCTCTTGTTAGTATCAAATTTCATTATAGATGATCTTAGTCTCGGATCTACAACAAATTCCTCTTCTACATTGAATTCAACTTGAGATTGAGAATTGATATTTTGAGATTGTTTATGGATAGGGGTTTCATTTGAGAGATTTTGAGTATTATATGCTCGGATGAATTGTGATATTGATGATTCTGTTTTGGAACGTTTGAATTTTGACTGCATGTCATGAATGCCTAAATCAATCAAAATACAAATATACAACAACCCCAAACAAACAATTATTTTATGCAAACATAAATAGAATTTCATAATATACAACAAATAAATATTCATAAATCATAACCCAAACTAAAAAAGGAATTTCAAAATAAAAAACATTTAGATATAATTTAGAAACTTACTTCGGTTATTTGTCATTGTTCAATTTCAATGATTCCCCAAACAATTACAATTTCAACCGTATGCTCAAAGCCTCAAACCAAATTTGTTTTCTGTATTCAAACAAAATCATGCCATAATAGTCAAAATCAACTCACAATTCACAAACACAACAAATTCAAAAAAATTGAAATGCATAACTGCATATTCATTTAACCCCAACCCACAACAAATTCAAATAAATTTAAACTTTAAATTATCAAACAAAAAAAGCCCTAATTAGTTACCTACTTACCTCTTAAGTTCAAAATACAACAAATACATCAAATTAATTGAATTGGGTTTAACCCCAAGTCCCCAACCAACAACAAATTCAAACAAACTACAAATTTTAAATTATTAAAAAAGCCCTAATTTAGTTACCTTCTAAGTCTGATATGTGGCTATGCGCAAGGGGCGAGGGGTAGAGACTAGAGAGTAGAGATTGCAATGGAATGAGAAGAAGAGACAAGGACGCGGTGGTTCAGTCTTTCAAGTTTCAGCCAAGCAGAGGAAGTGAGGAACGAGTTCAATAACAGTATGCTCTGATGCTCTCCGAGTCTCTGTTATTACTATGTAGTCTTTAGTCTTTACTTTGTAGATATAGATTAGAATGGAAATGTTTTCCTTTGCCCCCAGCAAGTTTAACTTTCTATTAATCTTGAGTTTATTAACTTATAAATTCTGCACTTGCCCCAATACCTATAAAAAAAAAATCAGCATTGGCAGCTGTCTATGCTGTCCTTCAACTCCATCCGCCCCTGCTTGCTGCAACAGAATGCTCTTCCTTTGTAAATTAAACTGAACCCTTTGGGGACGACAGGATTGGGCCTGAAAATGTCACTCATACAGTCATACTTGTAATCCACAGCTTTATTTTGCTACTAGCAGCACTTGGTGTTATTTTCTTTAGATATGCATTGCCTTATGTGTTATAACTATGTAATTTACTCCTGGGGGAAGTTTTCATTCTTTTTAGCTTGTATATTGCATCCAAAGAGAACAATCCTTTTTTTCTGCTAGATATGGATCATCTAAAATGCATGAGCTGTATTTATATATTAATCTGTGCATTTTGCTTGCTTTCTCTTACATCTAAAGTGTACATGTTATTAACCAACACGTGATGGTGTCTACATATGGCAGATGACTCGTCTCTTTGGTGTTGGTGATGAATTTGGTGAGGATGCGATCCTGGGAAGGATTGAGGGTATGAAAGATGTAATTGAACAAGTGAATAAGCAGTTTAAGGATCCGGTAAGATATTATATTTTCCCTGAGAAAAATAATAATTATAATTATTTTTTGAAATCTTTCTTAATTGAGTAGCGAATGGCTTCTGAAATATGATAGAACTGTAATGAAGAAAATTCATTTAACTGAGACTCTGAGAGAACATTCATCAATCTTGGGATAATTGAACTATTCTGCTGCTGAATATTGTCATGGGAGCAGGAAAAAATAGCAAAGAAAAGAAAAAAAAATTAAGATATTGGCTTCATAGAACTAAGATTAAGCACATAAGTTTGATAAAAACTTGGATTGGTATGGAGTCAGATAATACATTTTCTTCTTTCGGGCTGGGATTTTTGTTGTTGTTGATATTTTGGTGATTCAGAAGTCAATACTGGTTGTTCGATGTAGTTTTCATGGCCAAACCACATATATTGTATACAAGGCTTACAAGCATAGGGGGAAGGAGTCCAATAGTCCATTCACCTAATAACAAGTGGAAATAAAAAGAAAACATTCAAAAGATGGCAACTCTACAATGTCTACCCATGGCAGAGACTCATAAAGTACTCTAACCATGGCAGAGGCTTATAAAAAGTATGAAATCCAGAGACTCATAAAAAAGTAAGTAAAATGATCTTATTTTGCAACAAAGCCAAAAGATAAATAGCTATTTCTAAACTGAGCATTAAGATTCTTGAAAAACATGGAAGATTGCACACTTCCAAAGCATCTTAGCACTCGTCTCCCCCCCTCTAAAACCTTTGAACCAAGTAAGCAACAATCCTCCACCTTGGTGTTACCCACTCATTCCCCCACCCCCACCACCCACCCCCCACCCCAAAAAAACCCTCATAAAATATAGTTCCACAAATCCCAAGCAATAGGAAAATGCAAATATTAATGAATGTGTCAAATCACTTTGCTTACACGTAACACACATGACTAGAGATAGGGGAGCATATGATAAAGATAATTAATTCACCTTTCTACTAGACACCAAATAAAGGCATTTATTTTAGTTGAACCTTGTCTTTCAATTGACAGAAGTCAAAGGAAACTGAATTTGAGTATGAGAACGAGTTAAAAAAGAAATATCTCTTGCAAGAAAAACTACCGGAGTCTAGGTTCAACTGTTATTCAAAAGAGGTGCAAATTTGTATTAAATTTAGAAAATTAGTTATTGGCATCATTTCCATGGATGCAACTGGGCAAGGCCAAAAAAACAATAAATATATAGGCCTTGACGTTAGGGACCGGTTGGGTAGTTTTTGGGGGAAAAAATAGGCCAAAATACACATATATATATATATATATATATGTATATTGGGGGGTGAAGAAGAATAAATGCTAGTATACAGGCTGGGATTGGCCCGTCCTGTTCATTGGTTCATCAATCACGACCTATTACAACCCATGGTTCGAAATTGCGTTCGAGACGTAAGTCTTGAGGCACGCCTCAAAGCGAGGCGATAATTTGCTATGGCGAGGCTTAGGCCTCAAATGGAAATACACAGGCTTACGCCTCATTTGGCTGAGGCTTACGCCTCAATGCGTTTCGCCTCAAGGCGTAGGCCTTGATTTGAATTTAAAAAAACCCTAAGAAATTGTGAATCTCTTTTAACTGTGAAACAAATGTTAATCTATAGTTGCTTTAAGGATTATATGAAACTTCAAAGTGATGGGTATTCTTTTGGTTAATGAATGGAAGGGCACTTATATGCAAAACAAGTGAAGGAGGTGAGATAATCTGCCACTCGTTCATTGATCGTGAATGTTCTAGTAGCACTCGTTCATTTTCTTAATCCTTCTTTTGAAAATTAAAAGACATACTTTGGCATAATATTTTTTAATTTTGTAAGTAACAAATTTTAATCTTTGATACTACAACCTAATATTTTTAATTTTATTTATCTATCTATTATATAATAGATAATGGGTGAGGAATAAAATTAACTGTCTTCTTAAGGTGGTACCACGTGTAACTTTCTTTTTCTCTCTCCTACATTTTATTTTATTTTAAAAAATTCTCACATTTTATAATTTAATTTATTGTATACACGTTATGTGTATCACAAACACTAGTGGATTTAAATCTAATTGGCGAGGAGCGAAAGGCGCAAAAATATTAAAGAAAAGGACAAGATTGTAGGAATAGGAATAGGCCTCCTCTCATAAGAAGATGCGGGTCTCATTTGATTATCTATGTCTCTTATGACCTTGATTATAATGATGGATTATTTTATGATTTTATTAGCATTTTTTAATAATTTTTTGGGGACTTTTTGATTTTCAAATCGAGGCTTACGCCTCGCCTTGTCCGGAAAAAAAATGCGTCGTACCGCTTTTAGCTTTTTTGAACAGGTACAACCCTATACATAATGTCGACCTTGTGCCAAAGGGAGTTAGGTTATAAGAGAAATTTCCAAAGCCACTTACCCACCAAGACGACATTCTCAAGGACCAAGTTACTCAACCCCAAACCTGCCTCTTTCTTCGACATACATATTTTCCGCCTACCAAATGATCCCTTCTCTCATTTCTTACTTGTCATAAAAAAAAGGTCCTCCATTAATAGCTCTAGGGACTCTATAACACAACTGGATCCTAAATAAAGACGAGTAATAAAGAGGAATGTTGGCCAAGGAAGCCTGATTATAAATTTAGTGGACCTAGGATTTCCAATTTTTCCACCAACGGGCACACAAAGATAAGTATGTTTAACACTTGAGATTACTTTTGGACAAATTGGCCCTCATCCCAGATATTACCTCAAACAATTGAAGAATTATTAACACGTTCTTAAGCCATCATTACCTCCTATGGCCCCGTTGCACAGCCCTCCCTAAACTACATTCTTCATATCTTAAGCATTCTACTCAATACATCTGCTACTAAAGTGAAAAAAAGAGTAAACTACGGATCTCCTGCCTAGGACCCTAGAAGCTCTAAACCAAGATGTAGGCTCCCTCATTAACAATCATTGCTAAATGAGCTGAAACAATATCCTTTAATCAAGATCGCCACGTAACTTATCATAAGCCTTCTCAAAATCAATTTATCACCAGACCCTTCCTCCTGCAAACATCATCTGCCAAACGTAGCATCTTAGATTCATGAGCTTGTGATTTGTACCAACTGTTCCAGGAAGGAATTTTGAAGTTTCATGAAATTGAATTATTGAATCTGTCGATAATATTGCAACTTAGTGTTTTTCCAATTTTTTCCATTACTTTTATATCACCCATATTTGTGGGGTAATTTTTCAGAACCATCTAAATTGAAGCTATTTTCCTTGGTTGACAGGACTTGACAACATTTGTTTGTGTCTGCATTCCGGAGTTCCTCTCTCTGTATGAAACAGAAAGACTGGTGCAGGAACTCAGTAAATTTGAGATAGACACGCATAATATTATTATTAATCAAGTGCTTTTTGATGAAGAAGGTATACTTCCCTTGTTCATTAGAAGAAGGTGTTTAGTTTAGAATCATTTAATCCTTGCCTAGTACACACGCTAACTTGTATCAGTTTTTTTTTTTAATTTTAGCTGTTGAATCGAAGTTGCTCAAAGCTAGAATGAAGATGCAACAAAAATACCTTGATCAGTTCTACATGTTATATGATGACTTTCATATAACCAAGTTGCCTTTGCTGCCAGAAGAGGTAAACCATACAGCTCACGTTCTCTAGCTACTTTTTGTTTGTTTTTTATGAAAAGTAGCTTACGTTCTCTAGCTACGTTCAAAATTCCCGATAAATCACAGTGAATAATTTTCATGTTATTGCAAAATAAAAGTATGCGAGAACCACACACAAAAAACAAAAAAATGAAAGCATTTTCAGTGTGAATAATACAAGTGATTTGATAGGTTTGTGGGGTTGAAGCTCTAAAAGCATTTTCGCATAATTTCTTATCACCGTATCAACCTGGCAAAACTCAAGGCGCAACAGTGGAAGAGTTGGAGCAGAGAGTATCAACACTAGCACAGCAGTTGAAAGATGCCGAAGCAGAACTAGAAAGACAAAGGAAGGGGAAACAAAAGGTGTGCGACTCTCCATGACCGTCTCGTCGTCCTTCTTTCCATTCCTCTATGGGCAGAGGTCAAGACTGCCTAGAGAAAGTCGATTTGTATAATCTATTCCATGTTTGACGAGCCATAAATTGATAACTCAAAAATTTTATTTTATTTTATTTTTTTATAAAAAAAAATACCATTTTAGATGACAATAAGTGAGGTTATTTTTTATTATAGTGTACTTATGACTTATAAGTCGTTGGTATTAACTATTAACTGTGTCGTCAGTGTAAGCTACTCATGCTTCTATTACATTTACAAGCTTCTTATAGCTTTTTTGGTTGGAGAGTACTTTGTTGGTCAAATTCCACTTTCATTTGAAGTGTTTGATTTGGGGTCAAAATAGTAGTCCAATATAAGGGGAGAAAAAATCATTATAAACTATTTTTTTAACTTAATTCTTTCAACCAAACACTACTTAAATGAGAATATAATGTCACATTTTTACTTTTATGCTTTAGAATGGGTAATATATTTATTTTAAAACAGATGTACAAATGGTTCATAGTGATGAGGTGCAGATAGATTAGGTAGATAAATAGTTTTAATCAAATTTTATTTTATATTCAATTTACTAAATATTAGCAAGTCAATATTTGATTCTAGTGGATTCAATTCATTTACGTCTTTAACCCCCCAAGAGCACGAACCAAACCCTAACTAGGCGAAAAATGATCATCTGTTCTAGTTCAATCAGTCCGTGATTTTAAAATATTTGAGCTATTTTGAACTGTACATTTTCAAATTTACAATTATTAATTTATTAAATTTTAATTAATACAATTATAAATTATTTAAAAAGTAATATTTTTATAAATTTATTATTTTAAAAAACCTCATCAACTTTAAATTTAAAGATATTAGACGTCAATAAATCAAAATTGTCTTTGCATTTTAGAAGAAAAAAGGAAAAAGAGATTACTTAAGAACACAAATTTAGACCAATAAATCCGATGGCCAGGAAAATCCAACCCAAATCACTTGTTAAAAATCCAACGTCCAGGATTCATTTGCTATTTTGATATAGCTGACCCATTTTATTACATCTCTCGCTCCTCTCTATGTGAAAATTGTTCATCCATGTCTGTGATTTCTCCAGAAGCATACGTCAACACATACCAATCCACCAAAATTGTATAATTGCCGAAAAAAGGTTAAATCTTTTTTTTGTATCTGTCCATCTGGGTACGACGCAAAATCCCCAAAGGTTGGGCATGAGCTGAGTTTGTTGTATCACAAAAATTTAGGGTTTTAGTTATGATTTATTAAGCAGAACATCCAGGTCACTGTTTCTTGAGGGTTTAGATACGATTTTTGAATATATGGAGGCTTATAAGAGATGGGTTAGGACGAACAAAGACTATATCCATTCACTGGAGTCTCTGGTCAATGTGAGCCCTTTTAACCACTTGAGTTTGCATTCTTTTCTTTTGCATGTGTATAATTCAATATATATTATTTATTTATACTTTTTTTTGGTTATTTTGATAGTTACTTGTTGGATTGTTTGATCATAACTGATATTGTGATAGGTGAAGGATACAACTTTATGAACTATAAACGGATAATAATCAACAATAGTCCGGGTATTGAAAACTATGGTGTGGGAAGAATAAAGATAATGCTAATATGTTGGATTTGGGAGTGTTTGGCGAGCTTTAGACAATGCGATTACTATTGTATTTATTTGGTAAACACAGCAATTAAACCTATGTTCTAAAACTTTTACTCGTGTCCAAAAAACTTTCTTGTTAAGGTCAAATGTGAATTACAAGTATTTCTTAAGTTTCGTAAATCATATAGGACAGCTAAACCTTAGCAATAGGGAAGCTGAACCATAGAAGTGATCAAAAAGTCCAAGAGCAAGTCAATTGAAGCATGTATGTAGTATGGAATTCAACATGACATGGACACAGAAGGATGGTAGGGTTAACCTCTTTTCAAATTTGAAAAGTGCGTTGATTTTGAGAAGGATAGTGGGTTCAATAGGATTCTTTTTAATTTGTGTATATTGCATAACAGATTTGTCAACCTTGTAATTGTCCATGTTTCCTTGGAAAAGACTACTGGTGAACCATGATTGTTTGTAGTTTCTTGTCCATCTGATTGTTTGAGTTTATGCAATTCTTTTATGCTTGGGTATTAACAAGATGATTTCCTTGTCTGACTGCTGATTGGTATCTTCAGGGATTGACATGGCTTCTTCCAGAACGGTTTTCTGACTCTGAAATTGGACCAGAAGCAGGTTTTGTGAAATTTTGGTAACACTGGGCTTCTTCTTGTTGTCTTGAAAATAAAGGGTTTTGCATATATTTTTCAAGTAAACATCAATTTGATCACTACTGAGAAAATGAAGTATGAGTGTGGGATGTAATTTTTTAATCTCATATTTGTTGTTCTTTTGGTTTCCATTTTGGTAAAAACTGCAGAAGGTCGTATTATTTTCAATTGGGCTTAGTTCAGTAAAAAAAATATCCTCTCCTTTTTCTAGATTCTTATTGATTAGAAAATAAAATAGATGCATGGGAGTCAAAAAAAAAAAAAAAAGATGCATGGGAGTCAAAAAAATTAATCTTGTAATCTGAAAGAATTTTTGCAACCAACATTTTCTTAATTTCTGGTCAAGTCCTAACTTGCTCTGTCCTTGTTGATATTTTGTTTTTGTATCCATCGATCTCTTTTTGAACATATTTTAATTTCATCTGCAGTAACGTCATTTTTGGGCATACTCACTGCTGTCAATGAACATATAATCGAAACGACCCCAACCCAATCACATGAAAGATCTGCTGGCCCTTCTTCCTTTCCTTACTCCTTATGCATAACTTTGTTAAAAGACTCAGAAACATTGGTTGAAGTTGTGGGGCAACAATATTATGGTGAGGACAAGAAGTGGAATTTCATTGCTGTCACAGAGGCTATCAAGTAAGTGTCATTTTAATCTAGTGTATGCTAGGTATTATCATCTTCATTCAGAATTTTGTGTGATATTTGTAATTTGGTATTCAATTTAATCAGGGTATTAGTAAGGCTAGCCATGTTCCATAACCATGGGTACAAAATGCTTCTGCATGGAGGGGAGAATCTAAATGATGGCAACGATTCAGATACCTTGAACTCCCAACATGGGTATGGAAATCGAATGAAGCATGGACAACAGCTTGGGCAAACTCCATGGAATCTTGAAGGAAGGGCAATGTCTGCATTGAGTAGGTTTGGAGAAAATGCTAGGAGGTCTTCTGATCCAACATGGTTACGCAGGGTTCAACACCAGCATGCAATCATGGAGCCTCCAAGTAATTATTGTTATAAATTTATTTCTTAAATAAGAACAAACCTTATCATCTAAAGCTGGCTAAAATTTACTTTTATTGATATACAGCTGTGGTAGTTGAGAGACCTACCCTTTCCAGTATATTGTCAGAGAAGGGTCTTCCTGGTGGCTTATTTGTGTTGGGGGAGGTTATGTCCATCCTAAGACCTCTTATTTATGTTTTATTGATAAGGAAATATGGAATTCGTTCATGGTTTCCTTGGTCCATCTCATTGGCTATGGACGTAATGGGAATGAGCATTCTTTCGCATGTTACAACATCATGGCGTAGTACGACAGACGGACAAATTCATCTATCCAACCCCGAGAAGCATGAGGTTAGAGTCCTTCAACTTTTGCGTTGTAAAACTTTTTATACATCATTTAAGAGTCTCAGAGTCAGTTTAGCTTGCATAAGTATTTTGCCCCTGCTTCTTTTAGCCATAATATTATTAAGCTGATCATTAAAGTATCCATTCGAACTAGTTCTTTAATGTGGTCTACTTTCATGAAAACCTCGGTTTCTTATCTAGATATAAAGAAAGTAAATGATGTGCGTGAATTTCAAGCGTCTACTCCATCTACTTCCACACGCATTTGGGTATACACTGATTTTCAGAACAATTTTGACTTGTAAAATAAAAATATAAATAAATTCTCGGAATAATTTTGGTTAATGCTAAAGCTTATTTTTATGGTAACTTTATTAATGCTGTTCGATACTTGTGCTAAAGTTGATTAGTAATGTATTTTATAAATTTTATGCAGTTAAACAGGCGAAAGCTGCTATGGGCTCTTTACCTCATGAGAGATCCATTCTTTTGCAAATATTCCCGGTAATCATATTTTTCTCATGTCAGTCAATAACACTTGACTTTGTTGGGATTTCGTAAACAGAACCAAAACAACAAAAACCAAAAGGAAGACTCTCTAATGACTTGTTAAATATTTCAGGCAAAGACTTCAAAGCACTGAAAAACTTTTGGAGCCCATACCAGTTATTGGGTTTCTTGCAGGTTTTTTGATATTATCTTCTCAATAAAATTTTCTCATCACTTTACTTCAGTAAAAATATGTTTCTCAATTCTTATCTAGAATTTCCTCTCACTTTGCAGCAAAACTTATTGAGCTTATGGTTGGAGCTCAGACACGCTACACTTACATGTCCGGTTCATGATATGGAAACGGCATGTTATGCTGCACTTTTGTTTTGGTGAATTACCCTCCCATTTGTGCGGATTTTTTAATTTGCGCTTTCAGCATCCTTCAAATTAGATTCAGCTAAAACTGCTATATAATTGTATCAAATTGTTTCCGTAACTTCAATTAAAATATTTTCTATGGTTACATGCATTTTACCTTTCAGTTGCTAATCTTCATTCCATAGCCAGTTTGTAATATCACAATGCGTATAATCCTGGGATCTCAAAATTTTGGGTCTCAACTACACATGTTATCATATTATTTGTTCAATACCAAGGTGGGTCCTTTGCAATCATTACATACCAATGCAATGGTGACATGTGTTTTTGAGACACATTCGAGACCTCAAATTTGAGGTCCGAAGCATTATCACCCTTTTTGTTTCTCTTTTCGCCTTTTTCTAAAAACAAATTTCCTGGTTGGCTTTACGTATATATACTTGCACACTCTGCTTGACCACTCATGTCTAGAGCTATAAAATGATTGGTTGCATTTGATTTTCTCCCTTTTTCCCTCTTTAATTCTCTTAGTTTCAGAATATATACTCTCTCTTTTTTCCTAAAGCTCTATATATCATTAAAGATACTTGAGCAGACTTATTTCTTCAACTAGTATATATTGTTTTTCTTTATTACATTGTTACTATCAAAGCACATATACTTGCTGTCTACTTATAAGTATCAAGATAAGTTACAGCTATAGCTTGTTACCTACTACTTGAGGTATGAAACTAATTAACTAAGATATAGAGTTCATTATGGATTTGCGTTATAAGAAACTTGATATGCTTAACAAGTAGAGAAAAAACATGTGATGCCTTTTCTTTTCTTGTATTACATTAACAGGAAACCCTCAAACATAAAGCTGAAAACAGGGAAATTAATTTGTTTGTATAGCAAAATCGTATTATATAGAGTGCTCCAGAACGAAATATATAGCTGACTTCTTCCATACTCCAAAGAGCTTAAAACTGTAACTTATTATAGAAAGAGCTTAAAACTATATTGTTTTTGTTTTCAGTAGAAGAAACTGAATGTTCATTTGGGTTACAGTGTTGAATCTACATTGTAATATGTCAAGGACGGTTTATTATTAAGCTTTCTTTGCCACGTCAAAACATAAGACAAGCCGAGCTAATTGATAGCCTATCCTCTTCTGCAATTTCACTACTCAGTCAAGCCAAAACTGAGCATTCAAAGATATTGATGCTTCATTCGATGACTTACTGATCTAGTGGCTGGTTCTTACTTTTTGGAATGACTGTAGTGCAATACTATCCAAAAGAGATAATATTTATATTGGTCCTTGTGTTATTTGAGTGAAGATATGAAGACAAAAGAATGATCTGTGTTTATTTTATGTGTCTATCTTGAGCAATTCTTTACTTACGCATTAATTATTATTTCAATCCTCTAGTTAAAAGGTGATGTTATGTTGAAGCTTATTTTTTATGATTTACAGTGCACTATATATATATATATATATATATATATATATATATATATATATATATACTGGGGTACCGTGCCTAAGGCATTGTAGGGATAGTGAGATTTATTGAGTGAAGCGGGAAATTCAAAATGTTTTGTATTTTATTAGATAGATATATATGGAAGTGATATTTGCGGAATTGCGCTTTTGAGGGTAGAAAATTACATAAGTGCCCATAATATCACTTTAATGCTACACGCATAGAACTGTTAATATATATATATATATATATATATATATATATATAAGAGGAATGTTAAGGGTCTCAAATTTTTGGTCTCAAATGTGTCTCAAATGACATGACATTGAATATTTTAATAATAATTTATGACATAGTCAATCATAGAGATTTAGCCAACCAATGTTATGGTGACACGTCATTTGAGACACCTAGCATCACTCTATATATAATATATTGTCATCATGATGAAATATCCTCCATGTTAAGTTTTCCTGAGACTATATAAACTCAATCCATGAATTATGCAGGTATGCAGTTGTGCATGCAGTTGTCATCATTATGCAGGTATGCAGTTGTGCATGAATTTGCCAGGCTCACAGTTCTATTGTTACTTTTCCTTTCCGAAATAAAGAATGTTGCCTAGTCTCCATCCCCCTTCCGAGAGAAGAAGATATGCTGCTTGGATGATTTTCAATTGTTGTTGGAGCTTATTAAATTTGGGTAATCTTTGTTTCAGTAAGCAACACTCAACACCTGGCAAATCTAAGCATTTAGTTGTATTGGATTATTATTTGTTTCATTTTAATTTAGATGTAAATTAGTACTCTCTAATTTTGGAACGGAGGGAGTATATGATTGTACTAAGGAGGGACCAGGCTACATGTATTGAAAGTTTCTTTAAGATCAACCTCCTTATTTTGAAAAAGAAATTTGGGTAATATTCATTGATGCTTGCATCCTGGATGTATGCATTTGGGTATCCTAGTTTTTCGCTATATAGCATGTAGTGTTTATGGGAACTTATTTGGCCACCAGTTCTTACACAGTTGATTATAAGGCAAAAACGGTCACGACATAATGTTACGTTTGGATTGGATACGTTTGGATTGGATTGAGGGAATGGATCGAGGGAGAATGGAATAGAGAAGGGAATGGAATGGAATGAAGAGTGGAATGATTCATTCTATTCCTATCTTCATTCTTCCTCAAAATTTATCAAGTCTCTGTCTGCAATAACGGAGAGTATAAAATTATTCATTCTAGTTAGAATGGAATAAATTATTTTATTCTCTATTCCATTCCTTGGATTTAAACTTAGCATAAACCCTTTGAAACTCATGCTACACGTCAAACTATGCTACCGCACCAAATACTACTAATCGAACAACCCTTGGCCTAAAATTTGTTCTCAAGGACCGCACGTTTGTAAAACAAGTAGCTTTCCACCTAAACTTCCAAGTCCCCACCCATTAAGAGGGGGTGCTGGGGCACCACCATCAACAAATGGACCTCATTAAGCCTTGAGCCACATTTTGGTCCACGGCCACCTGCAGTGGAGTAGACCCACCGGCCACCACCAGCCATGCAGACCTTCCTGCCCCTTCAGGCAGCTTGACTATTACAAATGTTGCGGGCCCTCCTGTGTAACTTTACGTAATTATATTTTAACAAGTAAAATTGTTAATTATGCACGCTATTACCCATGTGAATAGTAAATGAGATTTGTATGAAATAAGATACTATAAAATTAACATATTTATTTGTAAAATATCAATTTATATATATATATATATATATATATATATATATATATATATATATATATCTATATAAATTTAAAAGTGTTTGAAAAGAGCAATAGAAAGCGAAAAAAATGAAAAACACGCGGTCAAATTGACAGGGTGTTTTTCAAACCCATCTACTGACCCGTGTTTTTTTTCGTGGTGCCGATTCTTTTTGGTCCATTTTAGAACAATTCATATATATATATATATATATATATACGGTGAGATCGAAGCGTTCTCGCTAAATAAGATTCGCTTAAATAGATTAACTTTTAATAAAGCTACGTCGTTTTGGAGGGGCGGTGGCATTTTTATTTACAAAAATGTCGCTGCGTCCCTCCAAAAACAACGTTATTTTAATAAAAGAATGTTATTTAAGCGGAACGCTATTTATTAGAGAATCTTGATTCTCGACTATATATATATATATATATATATATATATATATATATATATATATATATATATATATTTTTCATAGGATTCTTTATAGAGTCTTTATCTGCTTAACACTTTTTTGAATAGTTGATAAACTTATTGGAAGGTGAGATTGAAACATAAATATAACCAAGTAGTAATAATAGACTTTATTTAAAACTTTTATTTTAATATGAGGACCCCACCATGTAGTCGAATATGTTGTCGGTTTGTTTAACTAAAGCAATTTTTAATATTAAATAATCGATAAGTGCGAGACTTAGAACTTAAAAAAAAAAAAAAAAATTACCATAACCTAAGACAACCTCTTACGGCTTGTATATAAAAATCGAATAGTGGCACAATTTTTTATTTGCTATTTTTATAACAATATTTGTTATTTTATAAAAACAAATATTTTTATAATAACAAGTAAAGAATATAAAATATTTTATAAAAACATTTGTTATAAAATATTTGTTTTTATAAAATATTTTATAATAACATTTGTTTTAAAACATTTGTTATAAAAACATTTGTTATAAATTATTTTTATAAAAACATTTGTTATAAATTATTTTTATAAAAACATTTGTTATAAAATATTTTATAATATCATTTGTTATAAAATATTTGTTTTTATAAAATATTTTATAAAACATTTGTTATAAAATATTTTATAATAACATTTGTTATAAAATATTTGTTTTATAAAATATTTTATAAAAACATTTGTTATAAAAACATTTGTTATAAATTATTTTTTATAAAACATTTGTTATAAAAACATTTGTTATAAAATATTTATTTTATAAAATATTTTATAATAACATTTGTTTTTATAAAATATTTATTTTATAAAATATTTTATATTCTTTATTTGTTATTATAAAATATTTGTTTTATAAAAATATTTGTTTGGATAAAATAACAAATATTGTTATAAAAAATAGCAAATAAAGAACTTGTGCCTAATTATTTGATTTTTATCTGTTAGTAAGAGGTTGTCTTAGATTGGTAATTTTTTTTTTTTTTTTTTTACTAGTCGTAAGAGCTTGTTACGGTTTGGATATGAGGACCCCACCATGATCAACATATGTTGTCGGTTTGTTTAACTAAAAGCGAATTTTTTAATATTAATAATCGGCCAATGCGACTGACTTAAAAACATATAAAAAAAAAAATCCAAATAGTAAAAAGCTCTTACGACATTTGTAAAAAAAAAAAAAAAAAAATTACCCAAGCACAACCTCTTACTATTGTATAAAAATCAAATAGTGGCACAAGTTCTTTATTTATTTATTTTTTATAACAATATTTGTTATTTTATCCAAACAAATATTTTTATAAAAACAAATATTTTATAATAACAAATAAAGAATATAAAATATTTTATAAAACAAATATTTTATAAAAACAAATGTTATTATAAAATATTTTATAAAACAAATGTTATTATAAAATATTTTATAAAAACAAATATTTTATAACAAATGTTTTTATAACAAATGTTTTTATAAAAATAATTTATAACAAATGTTTTTATAACAAATGTTTTTATAAAATATTTTATAAAAACAAATATTTTATAACAAATGTTATTATAAAATATTTTATAACAAATATTTTTATAACAAATGTTTTTATAAAAATAATTTATAACAAATGTTTTATAACAAATATTTTTATAACAAATGTTTTAAAACAAATGTTATTATAAAATATTTTATAAAAACAAATATTTTATAACAAATGTTTTTATAACAAATATTTTATAACAAATATTTTTATAAAATATTTTATAAAAACAAATATTTTATTATTTTTATAAAAATATTTATTTTTATAAAATAACAAATATTATTATAAAAAATAGCAAATAAAAAACTTGTGCCATTATTTGATTTTTATACATGTTCGTAGAGGTTATGCTTGGGTTAGTAATTTTTTTTTTTTTATACAATTGCATACAATTTATCTGGGTCGTATTATTTAATATTAAAAATTCGTTTTAGTTAAACAAACCGACAACATGTTGACTATGGTGGGGTCCTCATATTAAAATAAAAGTTTCTACAAGTTGTTACAGTTTGGGTATATTTATGTTTCAATCTCAAACCTTCCAATAAGTTTTTATCAACGGTCAAAAAGGGGTGTTGTTACAGATCAGACCTGGAATTATATGGAAGGGATCACAATATATATATATATATATATATATATATATATATATGAAAATGATCAATTTTATTGATATACTCTCTCTGTCCCAAATTATCTGTTATTCTAGAGTTCCACACACATACCAATGTGTGATATAAATACTAAAATACCCTTATGTGCTGATTTTTTGTTTTTTACAATTAAGGCTTTAGTAAAAGGAGATTGTCCATGGAAGAGTGTGCCAGGAAGGTCTTTTAAGAAGTGTGACGCCCCCAAAATAGGTATACATCACCTATTACGAGTTGTCAATCGTAGATACGAAACAACTACAACTTTATTATTACAATCAGAAAAAGCGTGAGTTTGAATACAAATATTATCTTACAAATAATATCTATACTCAAATAAATCCTCATCACATTTATTGATATATTATTTTACAAAATGGTGAGGACTACTAAACAATTCTTTCTAAAACCTTCATTCCAAATACTGCCAATTTCGTATTTTATTTATATTCTCGCCTCCCGAGAAGAAAATGGAACAAAAAGGAAAAGGGTGAGCTCAACTAGCCCAAAAAGAATATTATGACTAAGATAATATACAACAAATTCTCAGTTAGTCTTCACGAGGAAAAAATCTAATAGAATACAATAGATGATAAATTTTAAATCAATATTCGCAGTGAAATAATAATTCATTAGAAGAGTTAAGTAGAGAATGCAAACTATTATCTTCTATGTATGAATTTAAAATTTCATCGTCTATCTTTTATCCCCTGTAACATCAATCAATATACATCCGGAATCAAATATTCATCTTGCACTACTGGGCCAAAAAGATATTCATCGATTAAGTCGTGTTCATCTAAACACATTCATCTGCTGCACTACTACCAAAGATATTCTTCAGAAATCATTCATCTTTGACCTTCTGGTAAAGATATTCAATAATATCATCATTTAAGACCGAGGATGATGAAAAATATTTTTAAAAAAGCGAATCCGGTGAAACAAAATGACAAGGATTAAGGATTAAGGATTAAGGATTAAGGATTCAGACTTTGTTTTATCCACGTCAAAAATACCTCAAAAATAATCATAGGGGTGTAAAATTCAAGAATGATCAAAACACGGATACAATCAAAGTTTAGTATCCGAATAGATATTTTAGGCGAAAGAAAAACTTTCATTTTTTAGGTGAATAGTGTTGTGATTCGTGAATAGTGTATTATATCGTGAATAAAGTATAGACACGTGAAAAGTAACTCAGACACCAAAAGATAGAAATTCCATAAAAAACATCTTCACGCTTCGTTAATAGTACTTTCGTGAATAGTAACTTCATAAATAGTAACTCGTGAATAAGTAACCCGACATGAAAAAGTTTTCAAATTTGATAAAAGTTCCAACCAATATTTCAAAGATAATGATATTGAAGAAATAATATCATTTGAGAAGAAAATAACATCCCTTACCTCGAAAGATTAAGATTTAAATTTGGAATCTAGGATATAGTCTTTGAAGGAACTTTGCAGACCGTCTAACAATACTCAAAGTATACTCAAAATACTCACAAGAATACGACGATAATATAGAGAGAGAAAACTTGGTTTTCGGTGTGATTTTCAATTCTAACATATAAGCACCTATTTATAGGAAATTCTTAGAAACACAAAAAAGAGAAAATTTAATAAATTAATAATATAATTATATAAATTTCCTACGCATGCCTAGAATCTGATTTCAGCCATCAAACACATGCCACATTCTAGAAAAAGTAAGAAAAACATTTTCTAATTTTAAATATTTTAAACTTTCAAAAATCAATTATTTGAGACTTGAACTTCAATAATTCATAATAAATAGCCCTTTCATCAGAAAATTCGAATCTCATGAGTTTTATAGGAAATTCAATTTCTACAACTTTGCAGAAGAAAGTTTTTCCAAATTCCAAATAGAAATTGACCGAAATTCACAAACAGACGATTTTACTGCGTTTATAATCAAATTTAAATTCGATAAATGTGGTCAATCGAGCATGTTTAACATGTTTTAAACATTTATTGCAACAAAAATACTCTTCCTCCTCGTATATACTCATATATCCCACATTCGTTGTAAAATATCACCATTATTATATTATTAAAATATAATAATATATTTAAATGAATTATTTTATCGGAAAAGATAAAATTTCAATTTTCAACAATTGTCACATTAAAATTTTCTCCATCTATATCCACATAAAATCAATATTTTCCTCATCATATGAATCAATAATTAATTATTCACAAATAATATTACAGAATCATGATATTGACAATGAGGCGGTTCAGGAAAGAGAGGGCTTTCCAATAAGAATTTCTCCTTCTTGGCGTGCGATAAAGGTGAGCCAAACCATTCCTTAGGCGTAACTTTACAGACATTGCTAATAATGTTATCTAATAATATTATTAGGATAATATGAATTATTCGCTTCGATAATGAAAAATCTTGTGTAATAATGACAATTATGAAACAACAATGATATAAAATATCAACGCAAACAATTATTAAATCGATAAAATACTGAGCAAGAATTATCTTTGTAACCATTATTGAGTAGTCGGCCTTCACGTAGAATCGATAATTGGTGCAATCTGGTGTCTTCTTGTGTTTTAACCACCGGGTATTTTAACAAAGATACTTGATAATAATGGCATAGATTATTTTTAAACAACTTATATTTGTCGTTTCTTCATCCAATCGCTTTTTCCAGTTATGGGGCCACACACGATCAAGGCTTGTCGCATCGAATATTAAAACGATCATTGAATATTCCATTACCAAACGAATATTCCCGATAATGATGAATATTTTATAATAAACTGCTTTATTTTGAAGTATTTGCGTATTTTACCCTTAACTATCACATTAATCAAATCAACCCTTACTATTTCAAAATAATAAATAGAGAAAATTAAATTTCATTAATAATAAGTTGGGGTCTTACAAAAAGTATAACTTTGACAATCACATCTTATTGGTGGGAATATGAAAAGGATGCTTAAAAAGAGGAGAGACTTGAATGAGTAATGACTATCAATAATTAGGGTAAAGGGGCAAACTTGGAAAACAAAGGGTAAAAATGCATTGAAATCTTGAAAAAGTAAATATTGTGGGATAAAATTTTTCTACTAAAACAGCAGATAATTTGGGACGGAGAGAGTAGTATTTACCTAATACTTTTTTTTGTTTTTTGTACTTATCTATCTTGAGAAGTGGAAAAGTCCACCCAACATGGTAGGAAAAAAACAAAAAAATCATTCATTTTAAAACACAAACATCCCCCCACCATGGCTTCATTGGAGGCATCATTGAAGCTTAACTTTGAACCAAACAACCAAGCACAAGCAAATGGGATCCTAATAAAATGGGACCTACCTACCTCGTGTCCATCATCTTATGGGCCCATTCCTCACTGGTAACCTCATCATCATGTTATTAGGTACGTATTAGAATCTTGATTTATTAGGTCTCTATTTCTTTTACATTTTCTTTACTGAGTGAGTAATCCAAGATAATTAAACCACTAGTATTTCTCTAGGGTTCATCAAACTTTTTTCTATCTCTCCCCCCCCCCCCCTCCCCCTCCCCCCTCTCCCCTCTAACTTATCCAATTGGGGTGTTTGTTCAAGCATGGCTTCAATTCAAAACCAAGATTCAAGAACCCTCAACAAAGCGCCACCCCAAAAACCACCACCTACGGCGGCGCAACCACTTCTTATCGTGCCACCAACCGAATTCTCGATCCTAGCACCAAAGGATGAGCCAGACACGGACAACAAGATGCTATCCGCAGCGGATGTGCTAACACCAACTCATCCGCCAAAGAGGGCTCCAACAAAAGACCGCCACACAAAAGTGGAAGGTCGTGGGCGGCGTATACGGATGCCTGCCACATGCGCCGCCCGCATCTTCCAACTAACTCGAGAACTAGGCCATAAGTCAGATGGCGAAACTATCCGATGGCTACTCGAGCAAGCTGAGCCGGCTATTATAGCAGCCACGGGAACAGGAACTGTCCCCGCAATCGCCATGTCAGTCAACGGAGCTCTCAAAATCCCCACCACTTGTCCCGCCACAGACGCTGATGCCGCCAGAAAGCGCAAGCGTCCGGCAAACAGCGAATTTGTCGACATAGAATCAAATAAGTCAACAGTTTTAGCTCCACTAATGAAATCAGCAACAACAACAATTCCAGCACAAGCATTAGTACCCATGTGGGCAGTTCCATCAAATTCGGCATCGGCATTTTGGATGATCAATCCACCAAATCAACCTCAACTATGGGCATTTCAAGCCACGGCAGCGCCATTAGTGAACGTTTTGGCACGGCCCATATCGTCTTTCGTGGCCTCCATGCAACCTGCTGTGAGTGTAGCGGCAGCAAAACCTCCATTGGGAGATAAAGGTGAGATTAGAAACTCAAATTCTGCACCAAGTTCATCAAGTTCTGCTACAACAAAAACAACACAGTTATTATTGAGAGATTTTAGTTTGGAGATTTGTGATAAGAAAGAGCTTCCAAATAAGTCTAGGTGATTTCAGTCATGTAATTTAATTTGGTATCATTTTATTTATTATTTGACTAACAAAATTGTGTCAAAAAATTTTATGAATTTAGTATATGATGGATAATTAAATGTCCCAAATTATTAATTGTTCAAATTAATAATTAATATTCAAAAAAAAAATCATCTCTAAGGTGAGTAATTTGTTGAGTTTAGTTATCTTTGACAACTTATTAAATTACAAATCAAATCATATTATTTGGTTACCATGATATGCTATAAATAAATGAACAAAGATATATAAACAAAAAAGAAATGTGTATATATAACACTGTATATATATACATGCATACACAAGAACAAGATAGAAGTTTATATGACTGAGGACGTGCGATAAGCAACCGAGGTAAATTGTTCACAACAAAATTTAGAATTAAAAAAATAATAGTAAATATTAGTCCTAAAATTTACACACAAATTTAAGTGAGAGTGATCTTATTCATGTATATACTAATACTTTCATTGGTTTTTTTTTTTTGCTAATTTCTTTTTTCTTCCATTGCTTAATTATAAGTATCACAAGAGAGGGAAACATGAAGGAGGAGGGTAATAATTTGACAATATCTTATAGGATATATATATCCTAGATGTGTCTCGTGCCTCCGGCACTGTATGGACGGTGAAATTTATTCCAAATTTTGGACAGCCCAGATGATTTATTGAGTGAGCGGGAAATTCAAAATTATTTGTACATTATTAGATAGATAGATAGATGGATGGTGGGATTTATCCCAAATTTTGGACGACTCAGATGATTTATTGAGTGAGCGGGAAATTCAAAATCATTTGTATTTTATTAGATAGATTATTTTATTTAGACATGATAAAAGAAAATTAAAAAGAAATAAGCTAATCAAATTTAGAATGGAGTTTAGCTGGTGTAGAAGATTTTAAAATTTATAACTAACTAGTTTTATTCAAATACCAGTACTTTATTAGTTTTAGTAATATGATATGATAATAGAAATTATGAAAATATTTTTTTTCTTGTGGAAAGAAAGCTAGAGCCTAATTTTTGTGTAAATAATTTTTCTCACTTATTTTCTAACAATTTTCTAATTAATATTATTACTATCATAAAATTAAATAAATAAAAATTGTCTTCTATTGAGTAATATTACTAATCAAATAAACTTAAGCAATTAGATGTTTAATTATTTATCAAGTGGGGGTAATTTGAACATAAAAAATAAATCATATAGTTAATTTACTGTATATTGAATTGATTTAATTAAAAATAGGACCCATTTATAGAAATATCAATTGTTATAATGGTAACCGATAATGCTCAATCTACATAAAATATAAGTAGAATAACTCACGCAATTGTATAGGTGAAACACCACATACAATTGCATTAGTTATCGTACAAAACGACGTATTATATAATTGAATATATAAAAAATACACCTCCTTTGATGTTGTGTATGAAAAAGAATATTTTGAATTTTTTAAAATAGTGATATTGATATTTTCATAATACTCTTCTCACATGAATAGTAAACAAGACCCATATTTATACGAGGCTATCTAAAAATATCAATTTTTCTTATAAAAATATAAATCCTCTAAAATAATATATATCTTTAATTAAAACTTACCAAGTAACTACCAAATGGGGTTACTCAAAAAAATGTACGAGTAAAAGTAAAAAATAGGAAGAAAGACATTTACCGAACCAACCTTTTTGTTGGTTCTAAGAAGAAACCCCTAAGCTTTAAGGTTTCCAACTTTCTACCTTGTGGGGCCACGTGTGCACGTGGATTGCAAGGGAAAGTAGTGCACGTGTTGCGTGGGGGCCACATTTGGGGATAAGGTGAGAGAGGTGGTGGAGGGGGGTTTGTTGAGGGTGGGGCCCCGATAGTTGTTGGTGAAAGGCAGCAAAAAGAGAAAAATCCTACATTCATTTTCCTTGTCATATGTGTGTTTTATAAACATATATTTGTGCATATTTTTTATTTATTTTTAGAGTTAATTGATATTAAATAAGAAATTATGTGTTAAAATATAAGTGAAGTGATACGAGGAGACATGAGAATTGAGGACGAAGGATTTGGTCTCGCAAAAAGAGATGTACCGTCAACCGTGGACTGTGCTCGAAGAAAGATGGACATGGGACCACGCACGTAAATCTTTCTACTAGCATCTTAATGGTGGGGAGCGGGTCCCAAGACGATAATAAAGACGGGACCGACTTTTGAACTGCCTTAATAAGGCGGCTGATTGGTGGTCCCCACTTAGCTATGTGAGTATGTGGGTTGGCTGAATCACTGGTGACTGGTGTGATTAGATTAGTCAGTGATTTATTTGAATTCGGTTACCATTAAATTAATAAATTGATTAATACAATGCTGACACGTAAAGAGATATTATCTTTTAGTCTGCATGTTGATACTGTATTAGTCAATTGACCAAAGTTAAAATCATGTTAACCACTCCCGATTTATTTAGTTGAAAACTTGAGTTTAATTATCCCTCTCAAATTTTTAATATCAAATAATATGATATTGAATATTTTAATAATAATTTATAACAAAACAATAATGTTATTATTACATACCGCTCACATACTGCATGTGTGGCACCCATAAATTTGTTATTGAGTTAAGCGGGTCATGTCAACAACAAATTTATGAGTGTGTAACGACACGCAAGATATGTAACGATTATCGATAATAGCGTTATTTTAATATCAATTAATGTGACCCCAGGATTTTATCGATAAAGATTTAAATTTTGTCAAAATAATTTTTTAATATTATGGTGTGAATTTAAGATAATATTATAGTTGTGGGTAGTATTTATAAATTTTTTGAAGTGATGCAAGTTGTTATAAAATATTCGTTTGGTGGAGAATATTCTTTTTGTCGGGAATATTCGTGACGACTACCAATCGTTAATTGAATTTACATTACGAAAGTATTATCGTAGTAGAAAAGCATAAAATTATCTTTCTATAAAAATACTTGGCAGGAGGTATTCTTAATTAAAAGCATTGAAGCTAGGTAGTAAAAAAGACGATGTCTGGCGTAGTTGTATAGTAGCACGCGATATTGATTATTAATCTTTACGTGAGTTTCACTCATTTATGCTTCAATTATTCTTCTGATAATTGTTGCGATCATATCTCTTATATTATTGATTGATTATTATTACGATGATCATCGTCGTATAATATATTATAGTATTAAATCGATAATTGGGCGACAATGATTATAAATAATTAATAATTGTTGAAAGATTAAATATGTGTTGATTAAAAATAAAATGATTTGTGGTAATATTTATTCAATCCTTGATGTATATAAAGAGTGCATTATGAGACATTTTGTGGTAAGTTTGATTATTTTATGGGGGCAGTATATCATCAGTAAATACAGAGTCTCTTACGTCGATAGTAATTACATTCGTCGATAGTAATTACCTTTGTGAATAGTAATTATCTTCGTCGATAGTAATTACCTTCGTCGATAAGTAATTACGCTGTGAATAGTAATTACCTTCGTCGATAGTAATTACCTTTCTAAAGGCGTCGAACCATTTTCGTTTTTCACATTCAAGCGTCGAACCACGTCGTTTCACATTCTGAGCGTTGAGCAACCACTTGTCGTTTAGCATTCAAGGCGTCAAACCACTTTTCTTTTCAAATCACTGGGTCGTGCCCACTTGCGCTTTTCGCATGGCGGTCTTAAGGTAAAATCTTCTATAAATAGAGGCCTAGTCTTCATTATTTTTCACGAATTCACCAAACTCTACTAGAGAAACTATAGAGAAAAAAGAAAAGTATTGCTACTTTCACCCTGCGCCAATATTCGATTCTTCTAAGGTGGGGAATATTATTTGTTGTCTGCCGTAAGAAGTGTTATTCTTTCTTATTCATGAAGAAGCTGTTGTTATTCCATCGCTTATTATTACATTGGAATAACTCAGATATCGTGGTTTCTACTATCTTGGTGACATTCTTTATTATTCGTTGGAACATCGCATGCACATGTGTTTACACGGACTGGTTAAATCTTTTTATTATTCATTGGAATATCCTCGCATGCATGCTTTTCTGTGGGACACGGTTAAAATCTTTATCATTCACATTGGAATATCCTATCATGTGTTTCTTTAGGATCCTGGTTCCATCTTTATTATTCTGTTGGAACATCCCATCGGTGTGAATTTATTTGACCTGGTTCCGTTATTATTATTCATTGGAATAACTCTGCTCATCCATCACAATCATGCGTGGTGATTTCTTTTGTTATTCCATTCTTTATTATCTGGGTTGGTTAAAACTTTGACTTTATCTTCATGAAATTAGTAGAATATCCTCGATATTTGCATTTCATCCAAATATCTTTTCATGGAAATATTCTTACGATCATTCTTGAATTTTACTCTACAAAACGATATCATTTTGACAATTTGGACGTTAATAATTCACTTGGATAAAATAATTCTTGAACTTGTTTTATTGAATTATTATGTCATTGTCATCATCCTCATGTTATATTATGTTATCTTGAACTTTTACGTGTATAGATGAACTTAGTATGATTATAATGGGGATCATTCGGTATAATCGCCAGCATTATAAATGATGTGATAAAAGTTACCGGTGCTTATAATGCGATGATGGATAGTTTTTGGTATGATTATGATTGAGGGGTGATTCGGTATAGTCGTACGACCATCGATAATTTGATGAATATCGCTGGGTAGTAGTCTGAGGGTGATTCGATGATGTGGATTATTTATTAAAAGTAGTCTCAATTTATATAACGATGATGAAAACCTTTTAAAACCAAAAGATAGTAGACTTTATTCTCTACTTGACTCTTTTAATGGATTGCTTATTCCATTGCTGATTAAACTTGTTATACATTGTATTTTATCGGTTTAACTTATTTTGTTGAAGGCTAATGATAAATTATTCTGCATTATCTTGGTCGTAATATTTCTTCTTGAAATTTAGTTGATTTCACTCTTTCTTTCACCGTTCTCTTGAAATGAGAACATATAAATGGACGAAAGTCGAGAGCGGAGTAATGGTGGGAGGATAAGCATTAGTAGTCCTCACTTTTACATGAAATAGTGTGATAATAGTTGGAATGAGGACTCCTTTTGAGTTTGTATAATATCTAGTAAACCATATTGTATTCATTTCACGATTTATGTCAGTATATGCATATCTACAGTTATATTAGTAAGTTGTATTTGAAATTACATCTTAGTATAAGTGGCGACCAAAGATGGGTGGCGATATACCTAATTTTGCAAGGCGTCAAATCAATTATCATAAACAACGTGGATTTATTTGGTGGGCCTCATATTTTGCCACATTTAGTTTTTTTTTCCTACTCTCATTTTATTTGAAAAATAATTTATATATACACTATAATTTTATGTCGAATGTGAATCTATAATCGATAATATAAATAAAATAATAATATATAAAATTATAGCCCAATAGGCTCATCGATAAGTTTATTTTTTGTTCCATAGAATCTCTCAGCCCAGTGCCCATGTTCACAACGCTTTCTTCCTGTCATATAGCTAGGCCCGCAATTCGTAATCCATAGACTTGGTGATCACTATATATTACTCCCTTAAGTGGGACTAAACGATAAATCCAAAAGTATGAATATATATTTTCAATCTAACTATAACAAAAACAATTACAAAAAAACACTTAATTAGTATTTTTTGAATGTATTTAATAATTACGCAATATTATTTAATTTTTTATAATTATCTTTGTTTTACAAAAAAATTATTTACTAATTTATAAATATTAAAATTATAATTTTGTTCTATATTTATCTTTAAAATAATAAATTGTTACTTATGAGTTGCAACTTTGACTTGACCCCTCCCCTGAGGATATCATAAGCTGCGTTATTAAAGTTGAGTATATACTTTTGGCATTTATTCCTTATATGGAACTATAAATTTTGAAATAATTTTTTATTTGTTATTATTATTAGGGAATTATTAAATTCATAATACTTTTTGTTATTTTCATACATAAAAGTATCGCTATAGAGACACATTTGTTGTGAAAATAATATTTTCTGCTCTGAATTTAATAATTCTCTTATTATTATTATTATTTTATTGAGGTTGTATCAACTTAAAATTCTTTTAAGAAACTTTGGGACAGTCAGACCAACGTATAAGTTATTTTTACTGTTAAGGTGTTCGGGAAAAAACTTATTTTTTTGACTTATTAGTCAATTTCTATAAGTAACAAATTTTAAGTTATGATAAAGTAATTTTATGTAAGATACTTGACCAAATGTAATGACAAATTTACCCTCCATTATTTTTTAAGTGACGACTTTACCCATTCAACCTTAAAAACTGCAGCTCTTCCTAGTTCCAAACGTACAAACGACTATTTCCAGATTTGCTATACTCTCTCTGCGCTGCGCTCGATCTCTACTCTCTCGGTAAAAATCATTGCTCGCTGATTTAAGTTTTATGTGTTTAATTTCAAGCTTGTTAAAATTGGTGGGAGAAGAATTGTGTTCGTTAGGATTTTTTGAACTGTTTATTTGTGGTTTATTGCAAAAACCACAATCTTTTTGTTAGTTCCTATTTTAAGTTGGCATTTGAATTTTGTTGTGATTTATCTGAAATTATTGTATGCATTAGGGGGTGAGTTGGGGGAACTTATGAAATTATTGTATGCATTTGTTGTTGTTATTAATTGGGGAAATTTATCTGTTTAAATTTAGTTTCTACAGGGTGCTCTTCTTAAACGATCGGAAACGGTACCTTCTACAGAATCTCTCTATATCTTTTTGAAGTTATGTGGGTTTCCAATTATTAAATTACTGTAAAGTTTGTGCCTTTTATACATATAATTGGTTTTTGTTTTGATAATTTTCCCCCCTAGATTATGCATAGTGGTGATGACAATGTTGTATACTAGGGTGAATCTACTTCAGTATTGCTTTAAGAATCTCTAACTTAGAATAAGATTGTAGTTGATATGTTTAGAAAAATTGTTTAATGTTTTATTTAATGAAAAAATGGTGATTGTTATGATATGATATTAAATTAATGTATTTTTTAGTAATCTTTACATTTTATTTTAACTTATAAGTCATTATCAGCCGAACACCTTTAAAACTTGTTTTAACTTAATTTCTGACTTTTAAGTTAAACTGGTGCCGAACGCTTTTACTTATAATTCGCAGCTTAAAATGACTTATAAGTCAACTTAAATTTTAACTTTAAGTCATTTTAAAAGAAGTCGTTGCCGAACGGGGTCTAAAGGGAACTACATTTCGGGACAGGGGATTTACCAACACATGAACCGACCAATAGTCTACCATTCTCTCTTCGCGAAGCTTTCTTCTCACTTTGTGGTGTTTTTCTCTCTATAATCTTCAAGGTCTTCTCTTTTCCGTATTTCTCTGTATACTTTATTTGTCTAACCTAAGCTGCTTATCAATATTTCTGTTGGGTTACTTTGAATTATGTCCTTTAACTGTACTTGTTTTTGCTCATAGTTGATAAACCATGTCTTCAATTTATTTTTGCTTGCTCAATTTTTTGGATTTGTAAACACCTAAACAAGCATCATTATCAATACTTTACTTGAAGGCTAACAAATTACACTAGTCCTCTCTTTGTTCTTAGTTGCTCGATAGATGTTCAATAAAATTACTCAACCACACCAAAGTCAACTTAAATTTTAACTTTAAGTCATTTTAAATTAAGTTGTTGCCGAACGAGGTCTAAAGGGAACTACATTTCGGGATAGGGGATTTACCAACACATGAACCGACCTATAGCCTACCATTCTCTCTTCGCGAAGCTTTTCTTCTCACTCTGTGGTGTTTTTCTCTCTGTATATTCTTCAAGGTCTTCTCTTTTCCGTATTTCTCTGTATACTTTATTTGTATAACCTAAGCTGCTTATCAATATCTCTGTAATCACTTTGAAATTGACAAACTATGTCCTTTAACTGTACTTGTTTTTGCTCGTAGTTGATAAACCATGTCTTCAATTTAGTTCTGTTTGCTCAAATTTATGGATTTGTAAACACCTAAACAAGCATCATTATCAATACTTTACTTGAATTACACTGGTCCTCTCTTTGTTCTTAGTTCCCCGATAGATGTTCAATA
Organism: Panax quinquefolius; assembly: GCA_020205615.1. Lineage (NCBI taxonomy): Eukaryota > Viridiplantae > Streptophyta > Magnoliopsida > Apiales > Araliaceae > Panax > Panax quinquefolius. Next base: position 4,097,903 of record CM035165.1, read on the forward strand.
AAATTACTCAACCACACCAAAGTACATTAAAGAACTGTATTTATATATGCCCTCTATCCCACATTTAGAATCCTCGGTCCATTTTTGGATTTCCCAATATGAGGGCCTGTATAATCTAAAAAGTAGAATAAAAATGACGTAAGGGTTCAAAATTTATCTTCCTTTTGTAATAGAAAATATCAATAATATTATTTAAATTGAGTTAGGATGTTAAATTGTAAATTGACATCCCCCTTTGAAATTGCAGGAGTTTTCTACTCTAGACTCTATTTTCTCCTCAGGGATATAGAGTATATAAGAGAATGTTGTGTTTTTGCTTAGTCTTTGATTTGGCTATATGCTGGAGTTTGTGTAGCTTTTGGTAGTACTAGTTTTACGTAAATGTTATGCTAAACACTCACATTTTTTATTTTATTAATTTATTTTTAAAATAAAATAAATTTGGGCTAAGCTTCAATTTTGTTTAGCATTTAATTTGGTTAAGTCTTGAGACTTGCCTTGTGAAGTTCTTGAAGGCAATAGTTCTATTGATGATTTGAGAATTTAGTGTGCTTCTCTTTGAGCTTTGTGCATCCCATGTAGAAAGCTCATTCAATCACTTGTAAATGATATCATTCAGTGCCTGGATGAGTTGTGCAGTATGTTTTATAGTTTTAAATATTTGATATAGTTTTAAGTGAATACTTATTAAATGAAGTAGATACAAGTGAAGTAAAGAAGCCTACTTGTGATTTTGTAAGGTTGTTATTTGTCTTACTTTCCTCTGAATTATGTGTATTCGAATAATTAGATCATAATATTTTAACTTACAGTTTTGAATTTACATATTTTAAGTTATCTTTATATGTTTGTACTCAAGTTTTGTACAAGTATAATGTATTTGGTTTTTTATTGTTTTCTTGTTTAGCTAGTGGTTTCAAGAATCCAGATCCTGGCTGTTTAATTAAGATCAACTGTGTCTGAATAATTTGATAATATATACAATTGATCACTTTGCATCTTCCTCTGTAGGATCTATGTGACTTATTGAGTTCCTGGCATAAGAAGTGATCCTAAACGACCGCTGGTGTAATAGCATTAGGTCTTTACATTTCATCTTTATTTTTTACTCCCTGCCATGAGTGATGCTGTATCATTGGAATCCTCCATACCACAAATTATCCTCCAGCCTTTGCTTATTGCTTCAAACTCGTCTACCCTAGACAAAGCCTTGGACCAGCTTATAGAAATTGCTAGAGCAACTGATGGTCGCTCAGACCTTGCTTCCAGGAATATCCTGACAACAGTCCTTCAGCTCTGTTGATCTATCTCCTACCCTTCTTGTCGTCACCTTCTTTTATTGTCTCTAAAGCTCCTCAGAAACCTATGTGCAGGAGAAATAAGTAATCAAAACTCATTTATTGAACAAAATGGAGTTGGAATTGTTTCTGCTATCTTCAATTCTGTCAAACTGGGTTCTACTTCGGAGTTTGAAATAGTAAGAATTGGGTTGCAAGTTCTCGGAAATGTCTCATTGGCTGGAGATGAACACCAGCGTGCAGTTTGGCATCATTTATTTACACTTGACTTTGTCGAGCTCGCAAGAGTCCGAAGCAGAGGGACATGTGATCCTTTGTGTATGATTATTTATACATGCTGTGAAGGCAATTGTGGGCTTATTGCTGATCTCTGTTCAGATAAAGGGTTGCCTATTGTGGCAGAAATAATACGGACTGCTTCAGCAGGTTTATTATTTCTATTGCTTGTGTCTATTTTCTCATTTTGCCTCTTTTTAATAGAAAAGGATTCAGTTGTTGCCTAAACCCTAAATGTTTCAACTGTTCTTTTCTTTCCGTGATATTATCAGTTGGCTTTGGAGAAGATTGGTTTAAAATGCTTCTTTCAAGATTTTGCCTTGACGAATTTTATTTCTCACCATTGTTCTCTAAGTTATCCTCGTTTGGTGATTGTGATGATACCACATCTAAAGTTGATATTTTTTATCCTGAGCAAGCTTTTCTGTTGAGTATCCTGTCAGAAATCTTGAATGAGCGAGTTAGTGACATTACTGTTTCCAATGATTTTACTTTATGGGTTCTTGGAATATTTAGAAAAGCTGCTGGGATTGTTGATTCCTCATCAAGGGGGAAGTCTGGTCTTCCGACTGGATTTACTGATATTGATGTTCTTGGATACTCGCTCACAATTTTGAGAGATATTTGTGCTTGTGATAGTCTAAGAGGCTTTAAGGAAGATGACTATGTGGATGTTGTTGATTCGCTGCTGTCCTCGGGTTTACTGGAACTGCTGCTTGATTTGCTACAAGATCTTGAGCCTCCAGCAATAATTAGGAGAGCTACAAAACAAGATGAGTTCGAAGAAGGTACATCTTCGTTCCAGGGCAAGCTTTGCCCTTATAAGGGATTTTGTAGAGACCTTGTTGCAGTCATCGGCAATTGTGCATATCGAAGGAAGCACGTCCAGGATTGGATTAGGCAGAAGAATAAGATTATGGTACTGTTGCAACAGTGCATTACTGATGAAGATAATCCATTCTTGAGGGAGTGGGGAATCTGGTCCGTGAGAAATCTACTGGAAGGAAATGAAGAAAATCAACATGTAGCAAGTGAATTGGAGCTTCAAGGATCTGTTGATGTGCCTGAAATCTCCGGTCTTGGCCTTCAAGTGGAGGTGGATCCTAAAACTCATCGTGCAAAGCTTGTGAACGTCTCTTGAAGATTTTCACCTGCTTATGGCCAAGGTTTTTTGCCCTCCATAAGTTTACTAAATGATTTTTGCAGGTAGTGTTTAGTGTTATTCCTCTTTTTACGTACACTTTTCTTTATAAGCTCTGATTTCGTACACTTATATTCATGTTCTCCACAGAAGTTCTCATCATAGGACTTCAAACTTTTCGTTTCTGATTAGAAACAGCGACACTAAAAAAGAGTTTTGAGTTTCAAAGCTTAAGCTTCACCCGAGAATTATATTTTGTATTCAACTTTTACTAATCGAGTTTGAGGAGAGGCATACTCTTTACTTGAAAGCGACGTTGGCTCCATACCATCACGTGTGGAAGGTTGCCTTTGAAAATAACCATTTCTTTCGGTCCTTTTTCCATGTTTAGTTGAAGGTTTTGGAAGTTTTGTGCTATTTCCTAGCCTGAATGCCTAATTAAATTAAATTGAAGATGATAAAGAGTAAATTAGAGTGTGCTAATTTTGTAGTTTTACTCATGTTTCCTTATGAATGGAGTTTGAATTTTAGTGTCATATGTACCTCTCAAAGTTTTCAGAGTTTCAAACAAATTCTCCATTCACGTGATGTATGCAGTAAACTGAAATTATAAGGCATTATGAATTTTTGTTTACAGCATTCGATTCCTTCCGTATTGAACTTTTCCTGCTCCATTTGTTTTCCTTAAAGATAACTCTTTGATGCTGGACCGGCTGAGTGTTGGTAATTTGGGTGGACTGATAATTACCAAATACAATAAGAATGAGCTATATGTCTACATGTGCAGGTCAAGGGTCGGTAACAATGATAGGGTGTGTATAAAGCTAAAGGCAACAAGTTCCTGAAAACTTGAATCAAAGATCTCAAACCATGCTTACAGCAGATTGATTTGGACTGTTTTGGAGGGGTGCCATTTCTCATTACAAGCATTAGAATATAAAGGGTTTATATAAGCTTCATTTTCTTCATCTCCCATTTTGAAATGATGTTGAAACTGGAAAAAACCATTCAATTACTGACTTTTTATATCCTCACTTCTCATCTCATCTTGATATTCCTTATTTTCTTATCCAAAGAGTTTGGCCCACTTTTTGTTTATTTATTTATTTATGATATCAAGGATAAATTTTGAGTACACTTTCTACAAAAGTGGGGAGTTTTGTTTGCATATTTGTGTATATTATGGCATGGAGTTGATTTTCATTTGATGCTGTGGGTTCTGTGGTGATAGTTTGGCAATAGCAACTGTGCTTTTATGGAGTGACTTGGTTACCTTGTATTACCTACTCATAGGTTCAAATTGATGGCTTATCTTTAGTAGTTTCCAGATAATATTGGCACAAGTATGGATGATACTTAAAACAATTTATTTAATTTTGTTAAATATCAGGGATTGAACAAGAATCATATATAGTGATTACTGAGAAATTTTATTTATTTTAGGCTCTTTTGGTATTTCTTTAAAATGAACTCAAATGATAACCTTTTCGAATAAATAACAAAGTTCAAATTGATAAATGAATAATTGTAGCGATAACAAGTGGAAATCGCAAAAATTTGAAATAGAATCAAGCTCCCAAACAAATTTTGAAAAAAATTAATTAAATTGCTCATACATATTGGTTTGAATTTCATAATAAATTTGTATTTTTCTTTTCACACAAAAACACAAATATTATGATTTAGCTCGAAGTATTAGAAATAGATTAAACAAATTAAATTTTTTTTTGGAATTGAAGGAGTATGCCAAATTATATAAAAATAAAATGTTATAATTTTTATATATGTATGTATATAGGACTATCTTCTTTTCAAAATAAAAGATCACTTATTTTGTTTAAATATTTTGAAATAATGGGTACTTGAGCGCAATTTTTGTGATAATTTTAGCACAAAAATAAAAATAAACTATTTATCGGGTTAAATGCTTTCTAAAAATTTTTATCTTATATGGTCGAATTTTACAAAATGGTTACATTTGATTTTTTTTTTTTACGATCAACTCCTTTGAACTTTAGTTTCTTAACAAAAGTTTAATATTAGATTAAAGAGATTGACTTTGATTGGAAATTGCCACGTAAGCTACTAACGTGTTAATTTTTTTTGATATGGCACAGATCTGTCCCATGTGGCTTTTATGATGTTGAAATGGAGGAGAATTTACAAATGTAATAATATAAATGTACATAAAACGAAATTTTTTTAATAAATTTTTTTAAAAAACTTAGTTTTTTTATAATAAAAATTAAAAAAAAACACAATTTTTTTTAATAAAAAAAATAATAATTATTTTTATTTAAAAAAAAAAAAAAACAACGCTCTCTCTCTCATCCGTCACAACAACGCAGATTTGGTTTTTAAAAAATAAAATAATTTTTTTAATAAAAATAATTATTTTAATATAAAAAACACAATTTTTTTAATAAAAACAATTATGTTTAATAAAAATATAAAAAAGCACAGTTTTTTTAATAAAAGATAATAAAATGCATTTTTAATAAAAAATAAAATAAAACTGTTTTTTAAATAAAAATAAAAAAAACACAGTTTTTAAAAAATAATAAAATTCAGTTTTTTAATAAAAAATTTATTTTTAATTAAAAAAAATGCAGTTTTTTTAATAAAAAATTATTTTTAACTAAAAAACGCAGTTTTTTAAAATAAAAAATAAAATAAAACTGTTTTTTAATAAAAATAAAAAAACACAGTTTTTAAATTAAAAAAAATGCAGTTTTTTAAATAAAAAAATGCAGTTTTTTTAATTAAAAAATGCAGTTTTTTAAATAAAAAATAGAATGCAGTTTTTTAATAAAAAATTTATTTTAATTAAAAAACTGCGTTTTTTAAATAAAAAATAAAATAAAACTGTTTTTTAATAAAAATAAAAAAACACAGTTTTTTAAAAAAATAAATAAAATGCAGTTTTTTAATAAAAAAAAAGTTTTAGTTTATTTTTTATTTAAAAAAACTACGTTTTTTTAAATTAAAAATAAATTTTTATTAAAAGATTTATTTTTTAAAAAACAGCACTTTTTTTTTTATTTTATTAAAAAATACGATTTATTATCTTTTATTAAAAATAATTGTGTTTTTTTATTTTATTAAAAAAACTCCGTTTTTTTTTATTTTTATTAAACATAATTATTTTTATTAAAAACAATTGTGTTATTTTTATATTAAAAATAATTATTTTTATTAAAAAAAACTGTGTTTTATTTTAAAAACCAAAGCTGCTACGTTGTTTTATGACGGAGAGAGAGAGAAGCGATGTTTGGTTTTTTTTAAATAAAATAATAATTACGTTTTTAAAAAAAAATTATTAAAAAATTGTGTTTTATGTATATTTATATTATTACATTTATAAATTCTCCTCCATTTCCACATCATGAAAATATATGGGATGATCTGTTATATCAAAAAATTGTCACGTTAGAATTTACGATGTAAATTTCCGTTCAAAGTCAACATCTTTAACGGAATATTAAACTTTTTGTTAGTAAACTAAAATTCAGTGAGTTGACTGTAAAAAAAAAAATTCAGTCACCTATTTATAAATCGACCTATAGTACAGTGACTTAGAAAATATTTAACCCACTGTCTATCTTGTAAGCATTTGAGCGCCTTGGGGTTGGGTTTGGGGGTTTAAGCTTTTGTTCCTAAAAATCTAGTTCCCTCTCTCTCTCTTGTCTGTGATTTAATGGAAGTTCTACGAATCGAGGCACAACCAATACCTTCATATCCACATTTCATGAACTCCGTTTCTTCTAACTTTAGAGCACTAGTTCGCTTACGTTCTGCAAATTTCAGGTGTTTTTGTACTTCTCCTTCAAATTTGACGAGTACCCAAGAGCTAATTAATGGCTCAAAGTGCGAAAAGAGTGTTTTGAAGACTAACGGAAGAAGGGTTAGCACAAAAATTGCTGACGCTCAGCTGAAAGAAAACTGGTTGGATTCTCTCACTTACCCTTTTCCTTCAAAGTCAGTACAGTTGACTGACGTTTGTTCAAGCAATGAGGGGTCCGATTGGGTTATCGGTGTCGACCCAGATGTTTCTGGAGCTTTGGCTCTCTTGAAAACTGATGATTCGGGTTGTTCTGCTCAGGTAATGGTTTTTATTGAGCATGTTTTCTTTTGATTTTCATAAACGCTAGCAAATGTAAAATGGGTAATGCGCTTGTTATGAGTGTTAGAATTAGATCACACGCACACAACACTAAGGGGGTGTTAAGATTTTTAAAGACTTTTAAAGATTTTAAAAGTTTGGTTGTATTCAATCAAGACATTTAAAGAGTTTATAAAAGTTTAGTGGTATTCAATTACAACTTTTTTAATGTCTTTAAAAGTTAGGTGGTATTGAATTAAGATTTTTACAAAGTTTATAAAAGTATTTTGGTATTCAAAAAGTCATAAACTTTTCAGATTTCTATTAAACGGTAGAGTTTGACATACTTTAGAAGAAGAATTATAACTATCAACCCATATTCAAAGTCTGACCTCATCTTCATATCTCATCTTAATAAACTAAATAAATTTAAAATACAATTCACATGAATCCAATATTTCTAATTACTTCACACGAATCCAATATTTCTAATTACTTTATAATCTAGAATAATTAATACTTCATTGTACCCACAAAAATAAAACATTTATTTTGTTTTTGTAGTTAACGATAAAATTCAAAATTTTTAAATTTTGATTTTATTTGTTATTTAATAATAAACACACGTTATTATTTCAAAAATAAAAATAAATACACAATATTTTAAAATTTTATAATTTAGTAAATTAACTTAGAATCGAGTTAAATGAAGAAAAAAAAAAAAGAGAGAGAGAAGGAAAGTAATTTATATAAAAGTACGTACTTTATAGTGATCTTTGTGATATATAGTTGTATAAATATATAAGTTCTTCAAGCTTTTTATCATAATTTTATTATATGTTACATTACTAAACTAAAAATTTATTAAAAAGAATATAAATAAAAAATATTTTTATTTAAAAAATAACTTGCTATTTTAAAATATACATGAAACAAGTATATATTATTTTTATTTGCAAATTTTGATCTTAAGGCGAGGTAATATTCAAATATTTGAATGGAAATTGATATATATTGCAAATGTTTATATTAATTTTTAATTGCTAGTTACGTAAATAAGTATTGATGACAATTTTTGTAGATTTGGAATGAAAAACAATAATTCCAAATAAGCGCGCGAGCATATATCGATAAAGTATATATAGCTCAATGAAAAGTGAGCTTAATTTTTTTATATTAAATCTGTAGTTTCTAAAGTTTTATTGGTATCCAAGTATCCAAATGTGTTATGAAATGAGTAGAATAATATGAGAACGCTTTCAACATATATAAAATCTCATGCCACAATAATATAATGAGATTTACTCTAGTTCATGAAAAAAAGAGGAGATGTTGTATACATGAAAGCTAATTAACAATTAATATAAGTTGCAAGATATATTAGAAGTATACAAAAGTCTATCACAATCTTGATAAAAAATTTATAAAAGTTTGTTACTTATTTCATAGAGTCTATAAAAGTCATTTTAAAAAAGTCTTTAAAATCTTTGAAAGTCTTTGAAAGTCATTAAAATCCCATAAATTCTACAAAAGTATGTCACTTAAAAAAAGTCTTTAAAAATCTTAATTGAATACACCCTCCTAACACAGATTTACGTGGTTCCCCAATTTGGATTGTCCACAAGAGTGGCGTTCTTTTCTTATTCAGATTGATTGAGGGTCATATTAGAATTTTACAATAGATAATATTTATAACTACTATTCCTATTCCAACCTTAATTCACATTGTAGCCTTGATACCCCATAATATCCTTTTCTAATCAAACCAGAAGCTGATGTTTCGCCCATCCGGTCAGCGGACGGACAACAAGGCGTCCCCACCTTTTTGGCGCTCTGGCAAGCGACCAGCGCTGAACTCGAACTTCATTCTCTGGCGTGCCTCGTCTTTACACATAGACTGCTTTCTCAGTGTGCGCCGCCACGGTCTTGCAGAAACTCTATGCGTCTGGGGGGGGACCTGATGGGCTAGTGCGTTACGCTCCACACTAGTCTTTTTTCAGTAGTTTCTAATTTATGAGTCACAAGTCCCAACAAACTCCACCTTGACGAATAACCTCGCCCATTCTGAAGATAAGTCACTTGTTCCAACCAATATCGGAGGGATCCTACTGACTAATATTCAGAGACATTAACCAAGTCCAAGCAATACTTGAACTTGTCCACGGTTGTCAACATGTCAGCTGTATTTTCAAAAGTGTGCACTTTTTTCAATATCACATCACCCATAGCAATCAACTCTCTCACTTGGTGAAACCTTACGTTAATATGCTTGGTCCTTGCATGATACACCTGATGCTTTGCCAAGTAAATGGCACTCTGACTATCACAATACAACTGTACTCCACCTTGATCTATGCCCAACTCCTTCACAAAACCCTTTAACCACAGAGCTTCTTTCCCAGCCTCGGCTAGCATATACTCAGATTCAGTAGTCGATAGAGTCACTAGAGATTGTACCATGGATCTCCAACAGATCGGTCCACCTCCTAATATGAACATATACCCTGTTGTAGACTTCAAATCATTTAACCTTCTAGCGTAGTCCGCATCTACATACCTCACCACTGATATCTGATCTTGTTGCCTTGCAAACATAATCCCATGATCTGCAGTACCTTTCAGATATTTGAATATCCACTTTACCGCTTTCCAATGCTCTCTGCCTGGATTTTCCATGTATTTACTCACTGTGCTGGCTGCATGTGCCAAATCGGGTCTTGTATATACTATCGCATGCATCAAACAACCAACTGCACTCGCATAAAGCACGTTAAATATGTCCTGAATCTCTTCAACCGACTCCAGACACTGTGTTGTAGACAACCTGAAATGACTTGCCAATGAAGTGTTGACCGGTTTAGCATTAGCCATACTAAACCTCTCCAACACTTTCTTCACGTAATTCTTTTGGGACAACCACAACTTACCAGCTGACCTATCCCTGCGAATCTCCATCCCAAGTATTTTCTTAGCAGCACCCAAATCCTTCATGTCAAACTCCTACATGTTGACTTCAACTATACTCTTCGCAGCGATAAGCATATCATCCACATAAACTAACAGAAAAATATAGGAATCATCCTCAAGACTCTTAACATAAACACAACAATCATACTCACAGCGTGTGAACCTAATCCGGATCATGAATGAATCAAACTTTTTATACCATTGTCTTGGAGACTGTTTTAGCCCATATAGTGATTTCTTTAACCTACAAAACATGTGCTCAGTCTCCTGCTCCTTGAACCACTCAGGCTTCTCCATGAATATAACTTCCTCCAAATCACCATGGAGAAAAGTTGTCTTCATATTGAGCTGCTCTAGGTCTAGATCATACCTAGCACCAATGCCAAGATAATCCTGATTGAAGTATGCCTCACCACTGGAGAAAACACTTTATCATAGTCAATCCCCTTCCTCTGTGAGTATCTCTTTGCAATTAATCGAGCCTTGAACCTTTCCTTTTCCTTTTCTGATACAGCTTCCTTTTTCTTGTATACCAACTTGCATCCCACTGGTTTCTTTCCCTCAGGCAATTCTGTCAATTTCCAAGTCTTGTTCTTTTTCAACGATTCCATCTCCTCCACCATGACCTCCATTCATCTCTCTTTCAGACTATCAATGGCTTCCTGAAAAGTAGACGGATCTTCACTAGTGGTAGAGAGTGTATATGCAACCATATCATCAAACCTGTACCTCTTCGGCGGTTTGTTAATGCGTTTGGGTCTCCTTGCGGCTATGCTTTCCTGCTGCTGCTAATCAACCTGTTCCACTAGCGGTGGATTGCTAGTCTCACAACTTTCCAGCTTAACTTGTATATCCTGCCTACTGGTGTCTTCCCCAGCTTCGAGTTTTTGAACTTCTTGATGTGCCTTGACCATAGAAGCTTCATCAAAAACCAAATCCCTACTGATCACAACCTTCTTCGCTTTCGGATCCCAAAGCTTGTACCCCTTCACACCTTTCTTATACCCAAGAAAGATACACTGTTTGGACTTTGCATCAAGATTTGACCTCTCATCACCGGGAACATGTACATAGGTTGGACACCCAAAAATCTTCATACCTGAGTAATCTACCTCTTTGTATGTCCACACCTCCTGTGTTACCTTACTATTTAGAGTAGCTGTTTATTATATAAACTGCCATACTCACTGCTTCTGTCCAGAAATCCTTCGAAAGCCCTGCATTTAATCTGATACACCGTGCCCTATCTGTTGTGGTTCTGTTCATTCTCTCTGCCACCCCAATCTGCTGTGGTGTCTTCCTAACAGTCCACTGACGCTGAATCCCATGCTGCTCACAAAACTTCACAAACGGCTCATACTTGTACTCTGTTCTATTATCTGATCTGAGACACTTTATTCGTTTTCCTGTTTTATTTTTCACTTCAGCTTTCCACACTTTGAATTTTTCAAAAACTTTAGACTTGTGTCGCATGAAGTACACCCAAACCTTCCTCGAAAAATCATCGATAAAAGTCATGAAATACAGAGATCCCGCTTTTGAAGCTACCCTCACTGGTCCCCAAACATCAGAATGTACATAGTCAGTATTCCCTTACTTTTGTTCACCGCATGCCTAAATTGCACCTTACACTGTTTTCCCATAACACAGAACTTGCAGAAATAAGCTTGCACGATTTCACCCCCTTCAACAGATTTCTTATGTGTAATTCCAACATCCCACGTTCCCCCATATGGCCCAACCGCATATGCCACAACGAAGTATCATCAATATCATCTGTAGTGGCAGCAACTCCACCTACAACTGTACTCCCTATTAAACGATAAATATTTCCATTAACCTTAGAACCTTTCATGATCACTAGCGCACCCTTTGTTACTCTCATGACTCCACCACCTGTTTTATACTCGGCCATTAGAGTCTAAGGTTCCCAATGAAATCAAGTTCTTCCTTAAACCTGAAATATGCCTCACCTTAGTAAGAGTTCTCACAACACCATCAAACATCTTGATCTTCAATGTGTCTATTCCAATGACATTGCATGACGCATCGTTACCCATCAGAACAGTACAACAATTCACAGACTTGTATGTGTCAAACCACTCCCTGTTAGGTGACATATGAAACGAACATGCTGAATCCAGAATCTATGAGTCTGCCACGTCTGTGTTTGTTGAAATTGACAATGTGACGCCCCCAAAATAGGTCCACACAACTCATTCTGAGTCGTCAAATACATGGTACAGAATCCAAATACAAACTTCATTAATACAACTGTCGTGCAAAATACGACAACACATAAGCTGTGAGTTTGAATACAAATATTGCATCGTACATAATACGACAATATCCATACTCAAATTAAGTCTTCATTACAATTATTGTCACACTATTTCACAACATAGTGAAGACTTTTATAGTAACTATCTTGGACCATTACTCCACTCCCCGACTAATCCCAGCTACAATTATTGTTCACTTGTTGTGATTTGATATGTTATAACCTGCATTATGAATATGGTAAATCATTAAAAAAATAAATATATCAAGATCTGGTTTGGGTAGTTATTAAAATAATAAAAAAAACCTCTTCGCCTAGGCACTGCCTTGCCCGCCTAGGCTCCGCCTAATTTCATTGAGGGATTTTTTCGCCGCCTTGGGCCTAGGCGAGGCGCCAGGGGGCCTAGCGCCTAAACGCCGCCTAGGCCGCTTTTTAGAACACGGGGTTCATCTTAAAGTTTGTCCAATGGTTAGAGTGAAAAATCTAACTTCAATACTTTTAAATGATGAATTTACTTATTCTTGTCTCCAGAGCACGCTAAAGGAACTTGGTTCGTCTGGTATTAAACTTTAAGGTCTTCAACTTATACAATTAAGAATAAACAACCATAAGACAGTTGGAAATCGTATACTTTAAAGCTGTCTAGTTTCTAGATATACCTAGTTAAGATTAGAACTGTGTCTTCCATATCCTTGATGATTGGGAAAGTGGGATGATTAGATGAGCATTACTTCAATCATGTAAATGAGAAACTTTTTGGTGTTTCCTAGGCTTTCATTATATTGTTTAATTTGGTGCTTCTCCGTCAATTACCATCTTATCTCACAGGTAGGTTATGATATTTTCTTCCATCTTGTAGGTGTTTGATTCTCCTCATGTGAAAGTACCAGTAGGAAAACGAACCCGAAGGCGTTTAGATGCAAAATCTATTGTTCAGTTACTTCAAAGTTTTGATGCTCCAAATGGTATATTAAAGTTTTTTGGCACTTTGGAAGGTTTCTTGTTTTGAAGTTTCATAACTCAACATTTTCTTCACTTTACTCATTTAGCTGGTTCAGCTTCATGGTACTTCATTGATGATTTAACGTTATAGCCTTGTAAGACACTTGTTGAGATGCCTTTTGTACTAATTCAACCTCAATTAGTCTTGGAAAGTCGAACAATGTCAATTCTCAAAATTAACTGCTTGTGGCTTCTCATGGGCTGGGCTATACATTTAACTTTATATGATTTATGAGAAGGGAGTTTCCACAATTGGCTGACTACCACTAGACATAATTTTGTGACCTACAGAAAATGTAGAGATGGAGGTTTAAAATGGAGATTCAGCATGATGTATACTAATAATTTTGGTGGCACTTTGTAGAGCTGCTGGTGGAATATAGTCATATATGGATAACTGGCATAAAAATTAATCCAAAAGCTGGTGAAGGCACACTGAGACCTTTTGTTTAAATGTCTTGCATCTAACTCCGGACTTCCCTTAAAACAGTTTCTAACTCTGATTTTTCTTGTTCAAAAATTTTAATATGCTAGATCTATGCCACTGAATGCATATAACAGGAAGGAATGTGGTTAGGAAATCATTTCTGGTTTCAAATAAATAAATGAATGAGCCTGTTTGGTTTTAGCTTCTGATTCTTGTTAACTTCTGATTCTAATAATCCAAAAAAGTAATCCTTTGCTTTTCAGATTTTGGAAAATCTGATTATTTGGATTTTGGACTCAAAAAACCATTTCAAAAGTCTGAATTTGTGTTTTTTATTTTTATATTTAATTATGGGTAATAAATAACCAGATTTTAAAAAACTGACCCAAACAGGCTCAATGTGTTGGTGTAGTCATCTTTTGGTGCATCTGTTTGCATAAAATATATGCCATGGAACTGTACTTTTCGAGGGGGTGGGGATGGCAATTTACCCCTTGACAATAAAACACATAGAAGAATATGGTAACTTGATACCCCTATTGGCGCAGTTGTACAACAGGGAATACTTTGTTTTTCTTGCAATTGATAAATTGATGGACAAATCCATGATAATGATGGAGAAATATTGAAATTGTATGTTGGCCTTCTTTTCTTCTGCCTTCATGTGGCATTCCCGTGCTCGTCTTGCCTTTTTAGGCTTTTTGGAGAGTTTGCTATAGGAGCCCAATATAGGAATCTCATTTTGGGAGGCTCATTTGTATAGAGTGTTTTTCTGGTATCTGGACCATGGGTAGGCTTTTTATTTCACCTATATGATGTCTGCTGCTGCGCATGTACTTGTGTTCACCCCCTTATTATTTTTGGTCCTTTTAGTAGATTAATTTACTTATCAAAAGAATATATAACTGAGATTGTATTTTCCATTACTGAAAATTTGCGTAAATTGTCCTTTTTTATTGTTGTTAGTAATCACTTAATTTTTACACTTCTTTTTTTATGATTCTTTATGGTTTTTATTATTAATTGTTCTGATTTATTTTTTCACAGTAGCACACTTTAATAAATGATCTCTGTATTGAATTACTTCAGGAACTATCGCATATATAGAGCAATCAATTCCATATCCTCAAGATGGGAAACAGGTTGGTAATTCTTACTTATATAGAAGGGTTTTAGTACTGTCATCATTTTTGTTGTTATCATTTGCGCTTGTCTTATGCTTCTTGTCCCTCCAATGCATCGAATTATTTGTATCCTGGACCTAATACATTTTTATTTTCCGAGTTAACAAAATAATAAAAAATAAAAAAGAGCGTCCTTTGTGTGTAGTTTATAACATTAAAGTTCCTATCATGATAAGATACTTTACTATGATTGTGCTACTACTATTTTTTTTTTGTGCACATTTTCTTACGATTTCAGATTGAGGGCACCTGTTTTCACCTTTAAAGTTCTATATTATTTTTGTTTTCTGCAATGAAGGGGTGGTGGAGCGGAGGATTTTGCTATGGTCTATGGATAGGGGCCTTGGTTGCCTCAGGATTTTCTGTTGTTCCAGTGCCATCTTTACTGTGGAAAAATGCATTTAAACTTTCTGGAAGCCGCTCGAGTAAGGTCTGTTTGATCCTTCATGAATTGGCATTATCCTATCTTACCCTTGATTACATATGTTTGCCTTCTAACAGTGGTGACATTTTGTTTGTACGTATACATATTGACAAGTACTTGTAGCTGTTAGCATCATTAGCATGAGTATACTTGACAAAACCTCATGTACATGATTGGAAAAACAGAAGTTAAAAAGTAGAGAAATTATCCTGTTTCAACTGCCGAGTCTGCTCCTGGCCAATTTGAAAATGGACCTCCTCTTTTATCAACATGGTACCAGTGTTGGTGTGTCATGCAGTTTTTCCTTCTAGTATTTGTCTATATTTTTGTACCATATCTTCTTACATTGTCATTTCTTCACACATGCAAAATCTTGAATACTAATAAATAAATTATTCAATTATCTACAATTCGGTAACTGTGAAAGGACAGTATATTTCTTCTTGCCTAAATATGAAGAAGTTCCTGTTTCCTATGTTGTGTTTATTCTGCAAGCTTTACACCCAAGTCAGAGTGCAAGAGCGATCTCAGTTCTTCATTTCATAGCCTCGATATTATATTCTATGGCTGCTCACATAGGTCCATGATCTTCATTCATTTTATCACAAAATTAATTAATGTGCTGTAATTTTAAAGCATTATGTTGGCAGGACAATAGCAGGGAGCTAGCATCCACATTCTTTCCATCTACGAGTTCTTTGTTGAGAAGGAAGAAAGATCATGGTACTTAATCTCCTTAGTTGTATAATCATCCTCTGCACTGTTTACTGTATTCTGTTTGTTTTTCTCTTCTTTTTCTGAAAGAATATCAAAGTGAACTACGCTTTCCTTGGTCAGATTCATGGCTTGACAACCGAACGCCTCTTAAATTTTCATTTCAGAAACTACTTTTGTATATTTGTTTTCTTGGTCAACTATCAAGTAAGAAAAAACAAGTTGTTTCTTGGTCATAGATCCATCGTTAGTTACATGCTCGAGTTCTTTTATTCTTGCAGGCCGAGCCGAGGCCCTACTCATTGCTGCTTATGGCAAAGGCCTAAAGGTGATGCCTGATACTTCATGCATTTTAGAAGATTTGACACCTTTAAAACAGGAAAGTGTCGTGTGATAAAATAGGAACACCGGATGCGATATGAAATCATTATCCTATTGGGAAGTTTCTGTGAATTCTTCAGATGTCCAAAGATGGTTTGCGGTTTTGTTGGAAATCATTCTTTATCTAGTTTCCATCCTGCTGAAACTAATTATTGAAATATTTATGACGTAGGATTTTAGACAGGAATTTAGTGAGACCAACTAGATTAGTGGGAAAGAATTGGTCAATTGTGTAAAGCTAAATTATGAATGAGAAACACATTTCTGTAATGTATCAAATTGCTGTATAGATATGGTAAATTATTAATATTCAATTCTTCTATTTTTCTTCTCTTAGGCTTTAGCCTGCTGCTAGAACTTGTTCCTTATTTCTTTGTAGAAAGGCAACCATAATTATGCTTTTTTGAACTTGCTGTTACACAGAAAATGTGTATCCTATGTTATGGCATGCAGTTTATTCTGGGAAAGCCGAGGTTTATAGTGCACCCCCTTGGTGCCTCTTTGAATAATTGTGCATCTTTGAACATTTTTTACCTATCTATCTATACCAATATCAATATCAAAATATAACAACGCAAATATCGAGTTATTTTAGTTGGTCCTAGTCAACTCAGTAGAGTCTAAGTTTGGTAACTCGGTAGCCTAAATTTTTTTGTTCTTTTTAGATTTTCATGTCTTCTTAGTCATAAATTCTAGTATTTTCAAAAATCGACTCAACAACTCAAAAAAGTTAAGTTTTTCAAAAAAATTAATGCACATTTACCATTAAAAGACGATGTATCATTTGTCATTAAGAATTTTAAAAAAAAAACTTTTGGACTATTGAACTTGGACTGCTTAGTTTACTCGAGATTAACTAAAATGTCAATCAAATATATCATATTTAAAACTTACTTGATAAGTCGTTTCAAAGTTTATTCGTGCTTCTTTTGGATTATCGAGTGATCTAACTTGGACGGCTGAGTTTACTCAACATTAACTAATATGTCACTCAAATTTGTCATATTTAAAAACTTACTTGACAAGTCGTTTCTAAATTTATCAATGCTTTGCACAGATTATTAAGCTTGTCAAGAAAAAAAAAGAGCAAGGTTTTTATTGTTTCATTCATTTTATTTATTTCATGTAAGTGTGGTTGTTAAAGTATGGTTTGATGGGTCCGAGAGATTGATGGGACTCATGCCACGTGGCGAAATATTGCAGTAGAGAACTTGACATTTTAGAGGGTCCACAGTTATGACTTCTACATCCTATTTAACTTCCTATTTCTGAAGAAGTCAAATCCTATTTAGTTATGTAACTTACACTTATAAGTAATCTTTACATAGAATTTCTATTTCTACTCGGAGACGGACGGATTAGATTGGGCGGTGTGCTCAAACTTTAAATGCACGGCCGGTTCCAGCCTTCTAGGTACACATTGATACATTATTTATTTTTATGCATTAGAGTAATTATGTGCCTCTATTATTGTCATTTTCTAGTCTGTACTTATTCTCATACCGAAACTATCTCCTGACAAGGCCGTCAAGCTTTTCAGTGAGTTTATTTGTTTACTGTGCAAGTTTAAACTCGTTGTTTAGTGATTCAATGAAAGGACATATTTTGACATTATCAGTAGTAAAATAAAATTGTCTTTTTTATGTTATACTCCTTTTGACCTTTATTGTCCAAAACCTAGTTAAGGGGCAAGAAGAGGAATTAAGAAAACTTCAATATGCATGTGCATGCTCACATTTTGAGTTTGCTAATGAATAGACTCGAGTCACTAACCTTGCACAATAAAAAGAGAGATCTAGCTTCTAGGCGATCACCCACCTTTGATTTGTATCAACGTCAAAACTTTACCACCATATTCACTTCAACCCAAACACAGTTTTACTGGTCTATTTCTTACTAATAACTTTGCAGCCAGAAAATAAGCAACAAATTCAACTTTACTGCAAAACTTGAAATCACTCTAATATAAAACTGTTAAATCTTTTTTGTCAGCCATGCAGTACGATGCGCGAAAAATTTAAATTACATCAATCTTAAGAAAGACAACTAAACAAAAAATAAAAACAGCATTCCAATTTCTGATGATAGATCTGAAGCCACCTTTCACCATCTTTAGATGTCTTAAATGAGTCGGGCACAACTACTGAAGGGTGATCTCATATATAACTCCTTCCAGGTTTCCAACAATGGAGCGTGACCCAGCAATTTCATTGATTTGCAGTCCGTGCTTAAGAGCTTCAGAAGTAACCCTTACATCCATTCTGCACAGAAATACCAGTATTAGCTACGACTAGTGATCAACAAACAAGATTGGCCTAAGCTATTGTCGACATGGAGATGGATGTTTTAGGAGAAATTCCAAACTTCATTCCGGCAATGAGTGAGCAGGATCAAGTGCTTCAGTAAATGATTTGAGTATGAATGATATCCACCCAAATGTAGCTTACATAAGTACTTGGGCATAGGGATAGGACATGTCCTTTAAAAGTTAAAGCTACAACGATGATTATTTGCTATATTATTGGGGTTAAGAATATTATTTAGTCTACTATTTTTGTCTAATAATCAATTGTGATACCATTTGAGATTGAATTACTTACACTTTTGCACGGGATACATAGCCTAATACAAATTTACATTGACTTTTCCCACGAACTTGGAGGAGCTTTTCCACGGTGTCAAATAGCAAAGAAATGCTATTCTGTTGAAAGCTTACATATTGTTAAGTAGACTTCTGAGTTATTCATTGTCAAAATTGAAAAGCAGATAAAAATATTATGAAAATTGAATTTCCCTAAAATTATAGCAGTAGTCTCATCTACAAGCTAACTCCCTAAGCTCAAACAGGCTATGATTAAACAAAGCAAAGTAAAGGTTTGAAGTTTGAGCAATAAGAAGTATGTCACAGAGAGACAACAAAACGAGAGAAGCAGCATAATATGGAAATGACATCACCCAAATCTGTCAGACATACTGACTCATTTTTATTGAAACCTCAAATGACTTGGATACTGTAGACATAACCCTTGGTTGAAATGTAAACTTTAATGAAATCAATAGCAAACGCGAGTCAATGAAAAGGAAGTGTTCTTTTATTATCAGGTATTACCTCATCTCTAACTCCAAAGCAAAGATTTCGGAAAGGTTTTTTCCCGGCATATTTAAGGCATCAGGTCTGCTTTCATGTAATGCCAGGGTCATGCACAATTTGTCATTATTAAAAGTTGAAAATAATACTGGAGATATATATTAGTTTCATATATTACTTGAATGATGTAAAACTAAATTAGGATATAGATGTCAGCCCCAAGAACAAGATCGAATCCTCCAGGGCGGCTGTGTAAAATTTGGTTGAGCTGAGCAGAATCCCCCCATTCTAGCTTCTCAGCTATAATCCCTGTATATATGTTGAAACAAAGACAGTAGGCTAGTAGCTTATTTGTATGGCATCTCTGCCTTTCTAGAATTTAATTTCCTTACCAGCAGAAGAATTAGAGTTGTCGGAAGGTATATGAAGCTCTATATTTTTCCTCAAGATCTGAAATGGAAGGATAACGTGACGAGTTAAGCCGATCAGACATAAAACTTACCATGTACTCAAACTGTCACACATTGACGTGACCTTGCCTTCAAAACTTCCTCATTATGGTCCGTTAACACGATTTCACGACAAAATCGGCTACAGAGAATTCCAGTAACACCTGTAATTCAGGAGCAGCAATCAACTTATATCTTCAAACTTACAAGAGGACAAAAGGAACTATAAAGGGCCAGTGAAATCATTTTTTACTATGTATTCAAAAATATGTTGTCAAGTCAGCATACAGAATGTCACGAGAACATACCTAGTTAAAGCTTATGTACATATGGTAGAAACACAGAATAGTATGAGCAAGGGACTCTGATCAATAAAAATCCATCTAAATGAACAATATTAATACATACATATATATATGATGGAAAAAAAGGATCAAAACAAAATATGGTGAATGGGCAAGTAGAACCTAAGTCCTAGTAGACCATTGATATTACAGCCTTAAGCTTATAACCTTTAACCGGAAAGTTTGACATAAGCAAACAGTGAATAAGCATTGTATATTCCGAATACACTTTTGTTTAAGCACAAAAGCTTTGAAGTTCTTACTTAGAAATCTACTCCTTGAAATAGCTTTTCAAAGTCAAATCACTGTTAAAACACGAAGTTAAAGAAGGTTCAGAAACTAAGTTCACCTTCAGATCAATGAAGATATTACAAAACTAACTCTACACTCTCAACGGACAATGATATTTACCAAAATTCAGCCTTATGCATTAACAATCCACTTTGAGAACTCTAGCACATAGAGCAGTGCACTGTGCAGATGCACTAAGGACCTTTGAGGAGATAAAGGAGCACGAAACTCCCTTTCAGGCAAAGAATGCAACTATTTTACAAATGTTGAAAGAAAGATTGATTAATAGATCTTGTCTGGGATCCACTCGTCAGATTACATTATGAACTCTGATATGGCTTGGTGAAGTAAAACTTCAAGATAAATAAATAATACACTTATAGAGGCGACCTTGTCCGTGAAGGATCAAGAGACAATGTTGAGGTGATCGTGCCGCAAGCCAAATTTGTTCTTATGCCATGGGACATGAGACAAACTTTATACAGCCCACTGGAAGACAATACAAGTTTTCGTGAAGTTTTGTTCAACAATGTCAATCCTGATCACTGAAGTAATGTCTGAATCATATGTACATCAGCCACTAATAGCGCTTAAAACTTGAAAGGCAAGAATTTCATAGATACTGCTCTTAGATGGTTTGAATAATCTATAGCTAAATTAATACTCAGACAAGATATATGTGAAACTTTAATCACTCAGAATTTGCCTTGGATCCTTAATATATGTGAAACTTTAAAGTACAGAAAAGCAATGAAAGTATCCTCAGATTATCACTTACCAACACCAGAGCCTAGCTCAATGATAGAACATCCTCGGAGCATCTCAACATTCTTTGAAAGGTAATCGTTCAAGATTATCGCACCAGGCCACACCAATTGGCCCGTCAAATCATAATCAGCTATCATTTGAGTTAATTTACAAAATAAGAGACTATATCATCTGAAAAATTACATGCACCAATATTTGACCAATGTGGAGTTTAGTTAACTTGACATATACCAACATAACTTTCTCATTTGTTTCCTGAAAAATAAATAAATATCAAGTAGCTGATCCTAAAGCAACAGCAATCTAGTGCCAGATAATGGCCAAAGCTTGTAATATGTTGAATAGTGTCCCAGAAAATTTCTTTTTTCCAAAGCACAAGTAAAACTCAACATCTATGGACTATGGCACAATACAAATTAAAATGTAATAAAACCCCAACAATACCAAATGATGGCAATAACATCATTTAGCCAACTTAAATCCCCTATTAGACTATCCAAATAGAAAGAGAGAGGGAGAGAGGGGCCAGGACTGACAATCAACTCGAAGTTAATAAAGAAACTACAGCTTCAACAAGATCAGTCACCTCTGCCTATAACTATACACTAACACTTAAGACAATAATTGTCATAATAACCCTACATTATCTGTATCTGTCTAAATCATGCAACCATGTACAATGTGGTCAACACATCTACACCCTCAGTCTATATTCTCTTTCTCAGTAATCATTTCAAAACCAACCACAATTTCAAACTATCAAAGCCTACAATTGGCATTAAACCAATATGGTCCATAGTTCATAAATCTAGTCCGGAAAACCAAAAACTCAAAGTTAGAGCGAGTATTTTCTCTCATTATTTATTCTCTCTTCAACTTATAATCATCACTATAAATTTGAAAAAAATGTCATGTACATGAAAAATGAAAAGGGTAACCGCATGCTAAAAGATGGAGGAGTAAAAATGAAAACTTTTTGTCTCATACTTTCTTCCTCCCATTTTCCAGGGTATCCAAGTAAAACAGAGCAAATAGTGAAACATATAAGTACAAATAATGTAGGGGAAAAGAACAAATGGGCTTATGGGTATGAACTAAGAAGTAATTAAAATCAAATTAAAGAAAGAGAGAGAACTCACTTGAAGCTGATTGAAGACATAAGAGCTCAAGAACTTGCGACCCAAATGTGAATTTGGTAAGCTGGTAACTGCACAAATCAAAACCCATTTATCAACTTACCAGTTTAATATTCAAGTAAAAAATCTCACTTGAAAGTAAAGATTATCCCAGCGAGATTACTCGTCATTGATAAAGAAAGATTCATCTAAGCAAACTATGTCGTCTTCTTCTTCATTTCTCTCCATCAATTTGTTTTCAGTTTGCACAGAGAATCTGGTATCAGGGTTTTCTTTGGTTTGATTCTTTTTCTGTTTTTCCATTAAACTGAACGAATGCTTCAAATTGGGGCAGGCTTGGGTTTGGTTGTGGGCTGAAAATTAAAATGAGCAAATAGTTTGGATTCGTAGTATCTCGGCTAAAAAGTTCGATTTCATAAATTAGTGGAAGCTACTTAAATTATAATTTTCGTTTAACTATTCGGGTTCTATATATAACTTCAATTAAATTTTATTTTATATTTTATAAATTTTATAAATTAAATTTAAACAATTCAATACATCCTTACTAAAATGATATAGAACACGAGAATGATGATCGATTTTTCCAATTTAAAAATTATGACCACGATGGTTAAAATTAAAATAATTACTAATTCAATTTTATTTAACTAAATTTATTTAAAAATATCTTTTACTATAGAATATATGTGAGGCAGGATTTTATCGATAAAGATTTAAATTTTGTCAAAATAATTTTTAATATTATGGTGTGAATTTGAGATAATATTATAGTTGTGGGTAGTATTTATAAATTTTTTGAAAGTATCACAGTGGTTATATTATATTCGATTGGTGGGGAATATTAGGTTTAGCGAGGGAATATTAAATACAATGCTCAATCATTGGTGGACCCTGCAATGAATTATTGTCGGATTGAAAGCGACAAAAAAATATTTTATTGAAATAACGGCGGAAGTTTTACAGTAGTTCTTATTGAACTACTTTCGGTAGTAAAAAAATACGATAATAAGTGTGGTTGCGTAGTATAGCGCGGTATTGATTATTGATCTTATGTGTGAAGTATTTCGGTTTGATTAATTATTATTGTCGATTAATAATATGAATTATTATAGCGATAATGGCGTTTTGTTTTATTCGTATTATTAACGTAATAAAAGCGAAGCATCTTTTATATAAAATAGAATACTTTATTAAAGTTATTACATAAATAGAATATATTATATTTTATTATGCGTAGTGTTGCGTAGTGTTTTGCGTAGTATTTTGCGTAGTATTGCGTAGTGTTTGCGTAGTAAAATGTTTTTTATATAAATAGAATATATTATATTTTATTTAAAAGATTTTTCTTTAAATATGGACCGTCAGATTAAAGTAAATCAATACTGGAATAGTTAAATGGATTAATTCTTATGTATTCCATTTTCCTATAAATAGAATTTCATTCCTTCATTATTTTCTTTACGAATTCATTGAAACTACAGAGAGAGAAATTATAGAGAAAGTTTATATAGAGAAAATTATAGAAAAGAAGAAGAAGAGTATTCTACTCTTTCATTTCTTATATTAGGTTCTTTTTACGGTAATTGGGTGTTATATTTTTCTTCTTGAAGAGAACTTACATTATTCCATTCACTATTATTACATTGGAATAACTTTTGTAAAAGTGGCATACCCTATACATAACTTTTGTATCATGGCATCTACCTATACTTGGTGAAATCCTTATGTTATTCTATTGCTTATTATTACATTGGAATAACTTTGTATCTGTGATTTTACCTATACTTGGTGACATTCTTCTATTATTACATTTGGAACATCACATACATGTGTTTTTGGGGACTGGTTGAGTCTTTATTATTACATTGGAACATCACATGCGTGTGTTTTACACGGACTGGTTAAAATCTTTATCATTCATTGGAATATCTATCTCATGTGTTTTTTACACCGGATGCGGTTCCATCTTTATTATTACATTGGAACATCACATCGATTGTGAATTTCACGACTTTGGTTAAGATTATTATTATTACATTGGAATAACACCATACATCTGCAATCTGCGTGCGTGGTGATTTCTTTTGTTATTCCATTCTTTATTATACCCGGTTGGTTAAAACTTTGACTTATATACTCCATGAAATTAGTAGAATATCGGCGATATTTGCGTTTCATCGATATCTTTTCATGGAAATATTCTTACGATCATTCTTGAATTTAACTCTGAAGCAGATGTCGTGTTGATAATTTGGGCGTTAATAATTCATGGATTAAATAATTCTTGAACTTGTTTTATTGAATTATTATGTCATTGTCATCATCCTCGTGTTATATTATGTTATCTTTGGCTTTACGATGCGTAGATGAACTTAGTATGATTATGATTAGGGATCATTCGGTATAATCGTGACTTGATATAAATGATGTGATAAAAAGTCCTCGATTGGCCTTTGTAATGCGGTGATGGATAGTTTTGGTATGATTATGACGGGGGTGATTCGGTATAGTCATGACCATTGATAATTTGATGAAAATCCGTAGTGAATACGGGGATGATTAGATGTGGTGGTTTATTATTAAAATTTGAGTCTCGGTGATAAAATTAATGAAAACCTTTTAAAACCTAAAAGATAGTAGACTTTATTCTCTACTTGACTCTTTTAATGGGTTCTTATTCCATTATGATTAAAGCTGGTTGTCATTGTATTTTATCGGTTTAACAACTTTGTTGAAGGCTAATGATAATTTATTAGCATTATCTTAGTCGTAATATTTCTTCTTTGAAATTTAGTTGAGCTCACCCTTTCTTTCAACTTTATTCTCTTGAGGAAATGAGAACATAGGCATTTGGAGACGAGTCGAGGAGCGGAGTAATGGTCGGGAGGATAGCATTAGTAGTCCTCACTATACGTGAAATAGTGTGATAATAGTTGTAATGAGGACTCCTTTTGAGTTTGTATAATATCTAGTAGACAATATTTGTATTCAAACTCACGATTTATGTAAGTATTGTACCACGACAGTTATATTAGTAAGTTGTATTTGAATTTATGTACCGTGTGTAAGTGGCGACCCAAGATGGGTGGCGTATACCTAATTTTAGGCGTCGCGGTTGGTATCGAGCTTAGGGATATGATCACAGGTGAGATGTGAGATAAGAACTAGGAGGAGGGAGGCAGGGGAATTCCTTATTTAGTATGACCTACCTAAATTTATTTGGTATTTAATTGGTCGGTGAGTATATAGGGATAATATGTGATATGTTAATTAACCCTTGTTTTGTGGCGGTGTTTGAGAATGATATCCGAAAATCTTTGAGATAAATGATGAAGCACATGAGAGTGTTGATTGATTTTCAAACAAAAGGTAACGACCAACAATCGATAATAATCATCATCTGGTGGCAACAATTTATCGAACAATGATAACCATCGTGGAAATTATCATGTTAAGAATGGTAACCACCGGTGGTAATCATGGCAAAGATAATAGAAGTGGAAATTGCAAGAAGAAGGTAATTTAGCTCGATTTTGTTGTTGTGAAGAAGTCGTCAAGTCCAATTTGGGATAGTGGCATGATTAAAAGGAGGATACTGGACAAAACAAAGTCGATGGTTTTCGGGAAGAGCGATTTTTTTCGTGACTTCTCAAAAGTGGGTAACCCGACGTAGTTAGCAGGTTAGTTAATTATAAATTCTTGCGAAGTCTATACCTTATTAGAATCAAGGTTCTACCCATTCTTTTATCTCTCTTGCTTTGCGTTCAGCGTTTAAATTTGACTCAGGAGAAATTAGACTTTGATTTATCTATTGAAACCGTTGGGAGAAACCTTCGTTACCTCCTTTGTTTATTAATCTTGTTGTTTCAAATAAACACTTTCACGTTACTGTCGATCTTATCTCTTTGAAAATACTTGCCTTTGAGGTAATTTTTAAAAGCGATTGATTAACTACTCATTATTCTTTTCGTAAGGTTGTTAGCTTTTATATTCATAACCAACTCATTATACTTAATTCAAAGTAACCAAACCCTAAATGTAAGACCGAAATTTTTTTTAAATAAAAGGAATTTCCTTTATTTATTATTTTGAAATAGTAAGGTTGATTTGATTAATGTGGATAGTTAAGGGTTAAATCATAAATATTTCAAAATAAGCAAGTGGTTATAAAATATTCATTTTGTAGGGAATATTCGTTTGGTCGTGGAATATTAAATCTTTGTCGGGGAATATTAAATGCGACAGTAGCTTGACCATGTGTGGGCCCATAACGAAAGCGATTGGATGAAGAAAATGATGAATATAAGTTGGTTAAAAATAACGGCGTAGTTATTCAGAATTAAAATTTGTTGGAATGCCGAATTGGTTAAAATCTGATGTCTGGCGTGGGTTGCTTGATGATAGCTGCGGTATTGCAGTATTGTTGAATTATTGATCCTTACGTAAGAAGGCACTACTCGATAATTTTCACGATGAATTCTTATTGATATTTTATTTTATTGATTGATAATTCTTTGCGTTGATATTTTATATTATTGTTGTTCGATAATTGTCGCACATTATCTCCATTATCGGATCAATAATTCATATTATTTAAATAATATTATTAGATAGCATTATTGGCGATGTCTAGAAAGTTACATCGAGGAGAGGTTTGGTCACCTAATTGCTTGCGCATGAGGAGAAATCCTTATCGGAAAGCCCCTCTTTCTGAGGAATGGCTGGTTGTCATAATTGTGATTACGTAATATTATTTGTGAATAATTAATTATTGATTCATATGATAAAGAAATATTTATTTTATGTGGATATAAATGATGGATTTATTTATGTGGTTATAAATGAAGAAATTATTGTTGAGGTGTTTTATCGGTATTTTATCGGATTGGAGGTATTAAAAATCAAATCGGGGTTTTGAGATATATTGCGGGGATTATAATTTTAATAATCAAATAGTTGGATTGTGGTAATTTTGGGTATATTATACATACATAAGTTGAGTATATGTCCACAAATTTTGAGCGAATTAAAAATGCACGAATGATTTGTTATGAATTTTAAGAGGTGTCGATTAGGAAATTAGGGTTATAATTGATTTTGGTGGAAAATTCTAGAATTGAGTGGGCCCCACTTGTGGTTGGTGAAGAAATGTGCTGAATTTTATTTCAAATGTGGTGGGTGGCAATAGTAGCGAGTAAAGCCATGGTGGCAGTCGAAGTCTGCTTGGTATGGCTAACATTTTTCTATAAATAGAAATTTAAGTTAAATTGAAAATCACACGAAACAAAGTTTTCTCTTTCTCTCTCTATATTATTGGCGTATTTTGTGAGTATTTAGATACTTTGAGAGTTCTTTGTTCGAAGACAAGTTTCATTCAAGATCACTTGAGCCTTTCCTTAGAAATCTTGATTCTTTGAGGTAAGGGATATTATTTTTTTTTCGTAATGATATTATTTCTTGATATCATTATCTTTGAAATATTGATTAGAACTTTTTATCAAATTTGGAACTTTTTTATTGGGGTTACTATTCATGAGTTACTTATTCACGAGTTCTTATTCATGAGTTCTTATTCACGATTCTTATTCACGAGTCTTATTCATGAAGCGTGAAAATGTTTTTTTGTGGAATTTCTATCTTTTGGTGTCGAGATTCTTATTACGTATTCATTATTCACGTATCCACTATTCACGTATCTGACCTTATTCATCGAAAAATAAAATTTCTTCTTTTCATCCAAAATATCTATACGGATACTAGCTTTGATTGTATCCGTGTTTTGATCATTCTTGAATTTTACACCCTTTGTGATTATTTTTGGGGTATTGTTGGACATGGATAAAACAAAGTACGAATCCTTAATCTTTAATCCTTGTCATTTTGTTTCCTTTGGATTCGTTCTTTAAAAATATTTTCATCATCCTCGGTCTTAAATGATGATATTATTGAATATCTTTGGCACGTAGTGCAAAGATGAATGATTCTGAAGAATATCTTTGGCACTTAGTAGCAAAGATGAGCAGGTGTTGAGATGAACATATTTGGTGATTAATATCTTTGGCACTGTAGTGCAAAGATGAGCAGTGTTTAAATGAACATGACCCGGTGATGAATATCTTTTGGCTGTAGTGCAAAGATGAATATTTAATTCGAGATGTATATTGATTGTTATTTACGGGGATAAAAGATGAGCGATGAACTTTTAAATTCATACATAGAAGATAGTAGTTTGCATTCTCTCTTAACTCTTCTAATGAATTATTATTTCCATTGCGAATATTGATTGAAAATTTGTTGTCTATTGTATTCTATTAAATTTTTCCTGTTGAAGACTAACGATAATTTGTTGTATATTATCTTAGTCGTAATATTATTTTCTTGAGCTAGTTGAGCTCACCCTTTTCTTTTTTGTTCCATTCTTCTCGGGAGGCGAGAATATAGCGATGCAAGTCGTGGGTATGGAATGAAGGTTTTAGAAAGGATTGTTTAGTAGTCCTCACCATTTTGTAAAATAATGTATCGATAAATGTGATGAGGATTTATGTGAGTATAAATATTATGCAGAAGATAATATTTGTATTTAAACTCACGATTTTCTTGTTGTAATAATAAAGTTGTAGTTGTTTACATACCGTGTATTGACAACTTCGGAATGGGTGATGTATACCTATTTTGGGGGCGTCACGGTTGGTATCGAGCTTAGGGATATGATCTCTGGCGGAGATCGGGGAATAGAACTAGGAGGGAGAGCGAGTAAATCAACCCGCTAGTGTGTCCTACTAAGCTTTTTGTTAGTTAGTCGATATATATAGGGATATTATGTGATATATTGATTTCCTTAATTAACCCTTGTTTTATGTGATGTATTTGAGAATGTCGTGAGAATATTAATGATTGGAGTAAATGAGGCAGTGGAGATACATGTCTTTTACCAGAGAGGAGAAGCGTCTGACAAGTGGCAATGTTCCTCTGTGAAACAACACCATGGGCGAGATGATGAGCGAGGGGATGTTTAGAAGTTTTTGCGATTCATATAAAAATCAGACGAGGAGACTTCGTGTTCAAAATCTGAGGAGAAATGATAGCAATTCACGGGTTGTCACGACCAAGCGATTCAAAAGTTGGGACCACGAATTTAAGGGAAAGCGAGATCCGATCATGGCGGAAACATGGGTCAAACAAATTACCAAGATATTCGATGTCTTGGGATGCGCGGAGAACGAAGGTTCCATTCGCCACCTTTATGTTAAAAGTGGCGAGGCGGAATCTGGTGGAGAATGCGTGAAGCGTAC
Source organism: Panax quinquefolius (assembly GCA_020205615.1). Lineage (NCBI taxonomy): Eukaryota > Viridiplantae > Streptophyta > Magnoliopsida > Apiales > Araliaceae > Panax > Panax quinquefolius. The sequence continues at coordinate 4,127,471 of CM035165.1, forward strand.
CCATCGGTTGCTTTTCGGCATGTCTTGGGAGAGCGTTTGAGACTATTTAATGACAAATACTTTCACGAAAGTGTTCGTCGTATGAAGGAAGTGGAGTTCATCAGATTAGAAGCAAAACAACATGGCGGTGTCTCGATGCGAGGCAAAGTTTGCGAGTTATCGAGTTTGCACCTCATTTGGTGGAGAATGAGGAGCGTATGGCGCGGATGTTTCTTAGAGGTTTGAAAACGGCGTACGTCGATATCTCATTTCTCATAAACTTTTCTCTTATTTGAGATGTTATAAGCGAGGCTCAATTATTAGGCGAGATACTTGAAGTCACGGTGTTGAGGACCATAACCGGGATCGTACCGGAGATGGCGGTCAGTGAGAATAATGATAACTGCGGAAAAAAGCGAGACGAGAAATGGTAACCACTCTGGTGGTAATCATGGTCGTGAAAAGCGAAGAAGCGAGTCGGGAGGAGATTTTAAAAAGGAGATTTAACAGCGACTATGTGAAGGCAGCAGTCGGTCGTGACAAGCCCGGTTCTAAGGGAGGAGAGCGACGACCCCGGTCGTATCTTCAAATGCGGAAAAGAGGGACATATCGGTCAAGCGCCCTAGCAGTTCAAGGTATGCTATAGTTGTGGAAAGGAAGGACATATCGCTTCGAGATTATGCGATGGCGAAACCTAGTTCAGTGAGGGACGGTGACTCAAAAGTATCCCGAGAAAAGTCAAAGTCAGCGATTAGGGAAGAGCATTTGTTGTATTTGGTCATAATCGAGGAACAAGCGAGGTGATCACGGGTAAGCTATTTATAAATTCTTGCGAAGTTTATACCTTACTTGATATCTGGGTCTTACCCATTCATTTATCTCTCTGCGTGTGCTCAGCGTTTAAACTTGACTCAGGAGAAATTAGACTTTGACCTATCTTTGGAAACTCCGTTAGGAGAAACTTTCATCACATCCTTTGTTTATAAATCTTGTTTGATTCAAGTTGGCACCATCACCTTACTGTTGACCTTATCTCTTTAAAGATACTTGCTTTTGATGTGATTTTAGGGATTGATTGGTTAACTTCTACTCATCATGCCAAAATTGATTATTTTCGTAAGGTTGTTAGTTTTCATATTCTAACTTGACTGTGTTATGCAATTCAAACAACTAAACCATTAAAATCAATCACTATCATATCTAATCATAAAGCTATTCGTTTATTGAAAAGCGGATGTCAAGCTTTCTTAGCCCATGTTATGGATTTGAATAAAGACACGTCAAATTTGAATAATATTCTGTTGTTATTGACTTTCTGGCGTATTTCAGAAGAACTTCCGGTCTACCCCGAGCGTGAAGTTGAATTCTTTATTGATCTTGAACACGTACAAAGCCCATTTCTAAAACCCATATCGAATGGCTCTATTGAACTTGAGGAGTTAAAGGTCCAACTACGAGGAATTGTTGGACATCGGTTTCATTCGTCTAAGTACATCTCCTTGGGGTCTCTGTTTTATTTGTAAAAAAAGAAAGGCGGGAGTATGCGACTTTTGTATTGATTATCGGGAATTGAACCATGTCACCATCGAGAATAGGTATCCTCTACCTCGTATTGATGACTTGTTTGACCCGATTCTGAGGCACAATTCTTTTCAAAAATCGATCTTCGTTACGGATATCATCGGTGAAAATTAGGCGAGGATATTCCAAAAGCGCCTTGAGAACTTCGGTATGGGCATTATGAATTCTTAGTCATGTCTTTCGGACTAACTAATGCTCCTGCTGACTTTCATGGATATGATGAACCAAAGTATTCAAGGAATATTTGGATCGATTCGTTGTTGTCTTTATTGATGACATCTTATATATTCCAAAAGTCGTGAAGATCATGAGCACCATTTGAAATTTGGTACTCAAAGGCCCGTGAAAACCAACTATATGCCAAATTGAAGAAATGCGAGTTACGGCGAGGAAGTAGCCTTTCTTGGGCATGTGGTGTCAAAACATGGATATCTGTTGATCCGTGAAGATTGAAGCAATCTGAAGTGGGAACAGCCAAAGTCGGTGTTGAAATCGTAGCTTTTGGGCTTATTTGGTTATTATCGGAGATTCGTGGAAGGTTTTCTCGAATCGCTACTCCATTCTTCAGCTAACTTTCGAAAGGATCTGAAATTCGTTTGGGGTGAAGAATCGCGAAAAGTTTCAAGAGCTTAAGAGGAGACTTATTTGGCACTGTTCTAACAATACCATCTGGTTCGGATGGATTTGTTATCTCTGACGATCTTGAGCAAAGGTTAGGATGTGTTCTCATCTGGCGTGGGAAAGTCATAGCTTTATGCCTCGCGACAACTTAAAGAGTATGAGAGGAATTATCCTACTCATGATCTAGAGTTAGCGTGATCGTTTTTCTTATTAAAGATATGGAGGCACTATCTATATGGGGAGAAAGTGGAGATATATTCGGATCATAAAAGCCTTAAATATTTCTTCACTCAAAAAGAACTCAACATGCGGCGTGACGTTGGCTCGAGCTATTGAAAGACTACGACCACCACTATTGATACCATCTGGTAAAGCGAGCGTGTGGTGGTGGCGCATTGAGTAGAAGATCGTATGCTTGGGAGCGAGTGCGATGATGTCAAGTATCGCATAGAGCCAACTTTAATAGAAAAAGTTAAGGTTGCTCGAGCCCACCGGCCGGGGCGATCGTATGAAGAAGAAAGTACAAGAAGGAGCTATTAGGGGCGAGAATTGATGAAGAAGGAATACTTGAGTCCACTCTAGACTTTGTGTTCTAACGACTACGATTTGAAGTACAAGATTATGATGGAAGCACACTGATACACCATTTGCAATCCATCACGGAAGTACTAAAATGTATCGTGATCTTGACATACATTTGGTGGAATAATATGAAGAGAGATTGCAAAGTTTATCTCGATGTGTTTAACTTGCCCAGCGTGTAAAGGCGGAGCATCTAGTACCTAAGGGTCCATTGCAACCACTTGAGATTAGGAATGGAAGTAGGAACACATTACCATGGATTTAGATTACGGGTCTTCCTACGGTTTCTCAAGGCATCAATCTTATTTGGGTTATTGTTGATAGATTAACCAAGTCTGCTCATTTCTTGCCGTCTGGAGACTTATTCACTTGAGCGTCTTGCTAGTATATACGTAAATGAGATTGTGAGGTTGCATGGCATGTACTGTATCCATAGTTTGGATCGTGACCCAAGATTCACTTCAAGATTTTGGGTTAGCTTGCAAAAAGCTATGGGCGCAGTTTGCGATTTAGTTGGCATACCATCCCCAAGCAGACGGACAATCGAGAGAGGACTATTCAAACTCTTGAAGATTTATTAAGACTACGTGTCCTAGACTTCAAGGGCGGTTGGGATAAGTATTTACCATTGGTGGAATTCTCCTACAACAACAGTTATCGCAAGTATAGGTGTGGCTCCATTGAAGCATTATATGGGCGAAAATATCGTTCTCTATATGTTGGGATGAGGTGGGTGAAGCAACATTGTTGGGACTAGAGTTAAATACGATATGACTACCGAAAAGATCCAAATAATTCGACAAGCGATATCTAAGCGGCTCAAGATCGACAAAAGAGTTATGCGGATCTTCATCGAAAGGGCGTGGAATTTAATGTAGGGGATCATGTATTGTTGCGAGTTGCTCCGTGGAAGGAGTTACAAGATTTGGGGAGAGAGAAAGCTCGATCCACGATTTATTGGTCCATTTCAAATTCTTGTGAGAGTAGGAAATGTAGCCTATAGACTTGCGTTACCTCAAGTATGTCTCGTGTTCATAATGTGTTTCACATATCTCATGCTTCGTAAATATGTGAAAGACCGAACCACGTTATTGAGTTAGAAGCAGGACGAGATAGCCAGAAGACTTAGCGTATGAGGAGGTACCTATCAAGATCTTGGATAGGAAGGAGCATATCCTACTTGAAAGGTCATACCACAAGTTAAAGTTTTGTGGAGGAATCATCTTTATAGAAATGACACGGGAATTGGAAAGCGAAATGAAAGCGAGGTATCCTCACCTTTTGAAAAACACCAGTCGTCGTCGATTTCGAGGACGAAATTTCATAAGGAGGGAGGTTGTAAGACCAGAAATTTTTTAAATAAAAAGGAATTTCCTTTATTTATTATTTTGAAATAGTAAGGGTTGATTTGATTAATGTGGATAGTTAAGGGTTAAATCATAAATATTTCAAAATAAGCAGTGGTTATAAAATATTCATTTTGTCGGGGAATATTAGTTTGGTCGTGGAATATTAAATGCTTTGTCGGGGAATATTAAATGACGGTAGCATTTGACCATGTATGGAGCCCATAGCGGAAAGCGATTGGATGAAGAAAATGACAAATATAAGTTGGTTAAAAATACTTGGCGTAGTTATTACAGATTAAAATCTTGTTGGAATACCCGGTGGTTAAAATACGATGTCTGGCGTGGTTGACCTGCGATGCCTTGCGGTATTGCAGATTGTTGAATTATTGATCCTTACGTAAAAGGCACTACTCGATAATTTTCACGATGAATTCTTATTCGATATTTTATTTTATTGATTGATAATTCTTTGCGTTGATATTTTATATTATTGTTGTTGATAATTGTCCTTGCGCACATTATCTCCATTATCGGATCAATAATTCATATTATTTAAATAATATTATTAGATAGCATTATTGGCAATGTCTAGAAAGTTACATGTCGAGGAGGTTTGGTCACCTAATTGCTTGGCGATGAGGAGAAATCCTTATCGGAAAGCCCCCTCTTTCACAGGAATGCTTTGGTTGTCATAATTGTGATTACGTAATATTATTTGTGAATAATTAATTATTGATTCATATGATAAAGAAATATTTATTTTATGTGGATATAAATAATGGATTTATTTATGTGGTTATAAATGAAGAAATTATTGTTGAGGTGTTTTATCAGTATTTTATCGGATTGGAGGTATTAAAAATCAAATCAGGGGTTTTGAGATATATTGCGGGGATTATAATTTTTAATCCGACCGTTGGATTGTGGTAATTTTTGGGTATGTTATACATACATAAGTTGATATATGTCCACAAATTTTGAACCAATTAAAATGCACGAATGATTTGTTATGAATTTTAAGAGGTGTCTGATTCGGAAATTAGGGTTATAATTGATTTTGGTGGAAAATTCTAGAATTGAGTGGGCCCCACTTGTGGTTGGTGAAGAAATGTGCTGAATTTTATTTCAAATGTGGTGGGTGGCAATAGTAGCGGTAAAAAAGCCATCGTGGTGCTTGGTCGAAGTCTGCTTGGTGGGCTAACATTTTCTATAAATAGAGAAATTTAAGTTAGAATTGAAAATCACACGAAACAAAGTTTTTCTCTTTCTCTCTCTATATTATTGGCGTATTTTGTGAGTATTTAGATACTTTGAGAGTTCTTTGTTGATTACAAGTTTCATTCAAACATCACTTGAGACCTTTCCTTGAAATCTTGATTCTTTGAGGTAAGGGATATTATTTTTTTAAGTAATGATATTATTTCTTGATATCATTATCTTTGAAATATTGATTAGAACTTTTATCAAATTTGGAACTTTTTATTCGGGTTACTATTCATGAGTTCTTATTCACGAGATTCTTATTCATGAGTTCTTATTCACGATTCTTATTCACGAGTAGTCTTATTAAATGAAGCGTGAAAATGTTTTTTGTGGAATTTCTATCTTTTGGTGTCAGAGTTACTATTCACGTATACGGCACTTTATTCACGATATCTCTGGCACTATTCACGTATCTGACACTATTCATCGAAAAATAAAATTTCTTCTTTTCATCCAAAATATCTATTACGGATACTAGCTTTGATTGTATCCGTGTTTTGATCATTCTTGAATTTTACACCACTTGTGATTATTTTTGGGGTATTGTTGGACATGGATAAAACAAAGTACGAATCCTTAATCTTTAATCCTTGTCATTTTGTTTCACTTTGGATTCGTTCTTTAAAATATTTTTCATCATCCTCGGTCTTAAATGATGATATTATTGAATATCTTTGGCTGTAGTGCAAAGATGAATGATTCTGAAGAATATCTTTGGCTGTAGTGCAAAGATGAGCGGTGTTGAGATGAACATGTGACGAAGTGATTAATATCTTTGGCTGTGTAGTGCAAAGATGAGCAGTGTTTAAATGAACATGACCGGTGATGAATATCTTTGGCTGTAGTGCAAAGATGAATATTTAATTCGAGATGTATATTGATTGTTGTTCTGAGGATAAAAGATAGATGATGAACTTTTAAATTCATACATAGAAGATAGTAGTTTGCATTCTCTACTTAACTCTTCTAATGAATTATTATTTCATTGCGAATATTGATTGAAAATTTGTTGTCTATTGTATTCTATTAAATTTTTCCTGTTGAAGACTAACGATAATTTGTTGTATATTATCTTAGTCATAATATTCTTTTCTTGAGCTAGTTGAGCTCACCCTTTTCCTTTTTGTTCCATTCTTCTCGGGAGGCGAGAATATAAAAAGTTGTTTAGCGAGCATGAGTCGAGGGTATGGAATGAAGGTTTTAGAAAAGGATTGTTTAGTAGTCCTCACCATTTTTGTAAAATAATGTATCAATAAATGTGATGAGGATTTATGTGAGTATAAATATTATCTAGAAGATAATATTTGTATTTAAACTCACGATTTTTATTGTAATAATAAAGTTGTAGTTGTTTACATGCATGTATTGACAATTTCGGAATGGGTGATGTATACCTATTTTGGGGCATCACACTAAAGTTAATCAACTGTTATATCAAGCCATAAGTAAAAGTCCCGATCCTTTCGTTGTTGACTTCCTTGTGTGTGGAATGCATGCTGAAGCGGACTTTTCAGTAAGCGACGTCGTGAATGAAGATGGCAAGTTTATAGGTATCATTGTGAGGTCTTATCTAGGTTAAGGGATAGAAGTCACAGTTGGTATCAATGTGATGTCTTATCCAAGTCTTGGAGGAGAGTCACAATTTTGAATGATATTTCTATTATTAATAAATTTCTGGCGTATTCTTGAAGACTTCTTAGCCTACTTAGAGCGTGAAATCGAATTTTGTATTGACCCCGATCAAAACCCATTTCTTAAACCCTCAAATATTTCTTCAACTAAAAGGATGCATTTACGTGGATTATGATGAAAGTCATAATAAAAGCATTGGACTAATGAAAATTATGGGTATATGAAGTATTAGTAAGTGTTATGATGAGTTATGTTGGTTATTATGTGAAAACATGAAAGTTTCTTAGAAATCACAAAAGTTGAAAATCGATTTTGGTGAAAAAGCGTAACATGAAATTCAATTGACCATATCTACTATTATATTTTGAATTTTTGAGTGTGGTCAAGTCCTAGAGTTAGATCTATGAGTTACCTAACTAATCCAAGTGGAATTACTGGAAAAGGTGTTGTAGATTTTTTGTGTGGACTGATTTTAGCAAAGGAGGCCAAAGCTGTAAATTTCGAAAATGCTACTGCCCAGAAACTTTAAGGGCTATTTCGGCCACTTAAATTATGAGAAAAATTCTGGCCTTTTGGGACATGAAAGTATATGGTATAAAGTACCTCCTGTCCAAAAATGAGCTCATTCGACTTAAAATGAGCAAGTTATGACTATTTCAATATTTAGGTTTTTAAATGAAAACGCTATAACCAAGTTCAATAACTCCGATGACCATGAAATTTAAACTGGAAGCTCACGTTAACATGTGTAAGGTCCTGCCAAGATTTGGGAATTTTGGAGTTAAACTTGAGGTAGCTAATTTCTTAAGGAATTAAGTGGAAATTGATTTTTGAAAAATAGTAAATGAATTTTAAAAATTCGAGAAAATATATTTTCATTATGGGACTATATTATGCTAAATCCCAGAAAAGAAATATTTTTGGGACTGATTTGATATTTTTCATGAAAATAGTTTAATTCTGAACATATGAGTTAAATATGTTATGTGAAGTAACAAAGTTGAAAATAGGATTTTTGTGGCTAGAGAATCCTATATAGAGTATATGCATATTTTTTGATGAGGATTTGATAATTGGTGATGATATTTTATGAGTATGACATTTTGAATGATTAAATGCATTATATAGTAAAAGCGTAAACAATTGAGAAAAATTGTTTATAAATTTAAGAAGTGATTAAAATATTGTTATAATATTAATGTTATTAGATTATGAGATTATTAAGTGATTGATAACATGGGGATATTCTTGAATCTGGATAAATTATATTATAAATGTTTAATATTTATCCTTTATCTCATTTGATTGATTCTTTATATCGGTATCCTCATGTTTATATTATGTTGAAAAGTCATACGTGGCACTGTAGTGCATAGATGGACTTGGTATGATTATGACCGAGGATTGTTCGGTATAATCATAAGTAAATGAATACACGATTATCTTGGCGTAGTAGTGCATGGATAATTTGTGGTCGTGATCTTAATGAATACACAATTATCTTTGGTAGTAGTGCGTGGATAATTTGTGGTCGTGATCTTAATGAATACACAATTATCTTTGGTAGTAGTGCATGGATAATTTGTGGTTGTGATACTAATGAATACACAATTATCTTTGGTAGTAGTGCATGGATAATTTGTGGTCGTGATATCTTAATGAATACATAATTATCTTTGGTAGTAGTGCATGGATAATTTGTGGTCGTGATCTTAATGAATACACGATTATCTTTGGTAGTAGTGCATGGATAATTTGTGGTCGTGATCTTAATGAATACACAATTATCTTTGGCCGTAGTGCATGGATAATTTGTGGTCGTGATCTTAATGAATACACAATTATCTTTGGTAGTAGTGCATGGATAATTTGTGGTCGTGATCTTAATGAATACACAATTATCTTTAGTAGTAGTGCATGGATAATTTGTGGTCGTGATCTTAATGAATACACGATTATCTTTGGCCGTAGTGCATGGATAATTTGTGGTCGTGATCTTAATGAATACACGATTATCTTTTTGGTAGTAGTGCGTGGATAATTCGTGGTCGTGATATCTTAATGAATATCCTTGGCACGTAGTGCGGGGATGATTCGATGATATGGATTAATTATTGGTGGTGAGTCTCAATGATGAAATATTAATTCATGGATGTGGTAAAAGTCATCTTTAGTAGTAGTGCATTGATGGACTTGGTATGATTATGACCGAGGATTATTCGGTATAATCATGGTAGTAATTGAAAACACGAATATCCTTGGCGATTAGTCATGGATAATTCGTAATTGTGATACTATTAATTTGAGTCTCGATATTATTGGTTTCTGATTATATATATTTGGCTTTGTAGTGCAAAGATGAATTGTTAATGAATATCTTTGGTACGGATTGCGAAGATGAATTTAATATTTTTAACGATAAAAGGTATTGAGGTATCCTCATCTCTTTATCATATCAGTCATTACCCTAATTTCGGCGAAATTCCATAAGGAGGGAGATTGTGAGACCCCAGATTTTATCAATAAAGATTTAAATTTTGTCAAAATAATTTTTTAATATTATGGTGTGAATTTGAGATAATATTATAGTTGTGGGTAGTATTTATAAATTTTGCAAAAGTATGCAAGTGGTTATATTATATTCGATTGGTGGGGAATATTCGGTTTAGCGGGGAATATTCGTGCAATGGCTCAATCATTGGTGGACCCTAATGAAATTATTGTCGGATTGAAAGCGACAAAAATATTTTATTGAAATAACGGCGGAAGTTTCTACCGTGGTTCTTATTGAACTACTCGGTAGTAAAAATCACGATAATAAGTGTGGTTGCAGTAGTAGCACGGTATTGATTATTGATGCTTATGTGAGATGTCACTCGGTTTGATTCCATTATTATCGATTAATAATATGAATTATTATAAGCGATAATGACGTTTTGTTTTATTAAGTATTATTAACGTAATAAAAGCGAAACATCTTTTATATAAAATAGAATACTTTATTAAAGTTATTACATAAATAGAATATATTATATTTTATTATGTATAGTGTTGCATAGTATTTTTGCATAGTGTTTTGCATAAGTATTGCATAGTGTTTGCATAGTAAAATGTTTTTATATAAATAGAATATATTATATTTTATTTAAAAGATTTTCTTTAAATATGGACCGTCAGATTAAAGTAAATCAATACGGGACTGTTTCATGGATTAATTCTTATGCATTCCATTTTCCTATAAATAGAAGCTCATTCTTCATTATTTTCTTACAATTCATTGAAACTCTAGAGAGAGAAATTATAGAGAGAAGCTATATAGAGAAAATTATAGAAAGAAGAAGAGTGATACGCTACTTCACTACTTCTATATTCCTTTCTTTTTACGGTGAGGTGTTATTCTTTCTTCTTGAAGAGAACTTACATTATTCCATTCACTATTATTACATTGGAATAACTTTGTAAAAGTGGCATACCCTATACATAACTTTGTATACGCAAGGCATACCTATACTTGGTGAAATCCTTATGTTATTCCATTGCTTATTATTACATTGGAATAACTTTTGTATAGCATGTTTACCCTATACTTGGTGACATTCTTCTATTATTACTGTTGGAACATCACATGCGTGTGTTTTACACAGGACTGGTTCGATCTTTATTATTACATTGGAACATCACATGCATGTGTTTTACAGGACTGGTTAAAATCTTTATCATTTCATTGGAATATCCTATCGTGTGTTTTACACGGATCTGGTTCCATCTTTATTATTCTGTTGGAACATCCCGTCGATTGTGAATTTCACACGACTTTGGTTCGTTATTATTATTCATTGGAATAACACAATACATCGCAATCTGGCATGCGTGGTGATTTCTTTTGTTATTCCATTCTTTATTATACCCGGTTGGTTAAAACTTTGACTTCTATACTCCATGAAATTAGTAGAATATCCTCGATATTTGCGTTTCATCCGATATCTTTTCATGGAAATATTCTTACGATCATTCTTGAATTTAACTCTACTAAAGCGAGATCGTGTTGATAATTTGGGACGTTAATAATTCATGGATTAAATAATTCTTGAACTTGTTTTATTGAATTATTATGTCATTGTCATCATCCTCGTGTTATATTATGTTATCTTTGGCTTTACGTGCATAGATGAACTTAGTATGATTATGATTAGGGATCATTCGGTATAATCGTGACTTGATATAAATGATGTGACAAAAAGTCCTCGATGGCACGTGTAATGCGATGATGGATAGTTTTGGTATGATTATGACCGGGGTGATTCGGTATAGTCATGACCATTGATAATTTGATGAAAATCCTTGGCGTAGTAATGCGAGGATGATTAGATAATGGTGGTTTATTATTAAAGTGAGTCTCAAATGATAAAAATTAATGAAAACCTTTTAAAACCTAAAAGATAGTAGACTTTATTCTCTACTTGACTCTTTTAATGGGTTGCTTATTCAATGCTATGATTAAAGCTGGTTTGTCTATTGTATTTTATCGGTTTAAACTTTGTTGAAGGCTAATGATAATTTATTACGCATTATCTTAGTCATAATATTTCTTCTTTGGGCTAGTTGAGCTCACCCTTTCTTTCTTTATTCTGAGGAAATGAGAACATAAATTTGGAGCAGTCGGGGAGCGGAGTAATGGTCGAGAGGATAGCATTAGTAGTCCTCACTATTACGTGAAATAGTGTGATAATAGTTGTAATGAGGACTCCTTTTGAGTTTGTATAATATCTAGTAGACAATATTTGTATTCAAACTCACGATTTATGTCAGTATTGTACACTACTGATTATATTAGTAAGTTGTATTTGAATTTATGTCTTAGTGTAAGTGGCGGCCAAGATGGGTGGCGATATCACAATTTTGAGGCGTCGCGATATACTCAATAACATAATAGGATTATAAAAATTGTAAATTATTTAAATAGTCTTAAAAATAATTTTAAACGCCAAAATTAAACTTATAGTTTGGAAAAAATATAAATAAACAAAATTTGAAATGAAATTTAATGAAGAAAGCTAAATTCGATTGAAGACACAAAACTCTTTTATTTTTAGACAAAAAGGGGTGTGAATCATAACACGGTGCGGGGATTCTAACGCAATCGCCACACTAGACTTTCACTTTACCGCTCCAAAAAGCCAAAGACCCTCGCAGACTCACAGTTAGCGGAGCCTCGGCCCTTTTCTTCCTCCCCACTACCATCAGCCGCACACTACCATCAGCCGCAGAGCCGCTGCTCTAAAACCCATTTCAAATCTCTCTTTGTCCCATTTCAAAACCTGCTCAATACATCTGATATCCTAACATTCATGCTAATGATACGATCAACCGTCATTGCCAAAACAGGTCCGTCCCTTTTCTCTTTCCTCGCAATTCCTCCTATCAAATACTTATCATCATCATCATTTTCTCCTTCAGTCGCTTCTTCAATACCTGAAACAGGACCCGACCCAGTTTCTCTCTCTACCCAGCTCGTTGCTCTTTTGTCCAGCCCCAAGTGGCAGAAACACCCTTCTCTCAGAAGCTTAATCCCATCCATATCCCCATCATTTCTGGCTTCTCTCTTCACAGATAATCCCAATCTTAATCCCCAAACTGCTCTTTCCTTCTTCAATTATCTCTCCCAAAAGCCCACATTTAAACCCAACGTTCAGTTGTATGCGTCTTTATTAAGTATATTGATCCGTAATAAGTTACTGGGTTTAGCTGATAAGATCCGTACTTCGATGGTCAAATCGTGTGAATCAATAGATGATGCAAAATTTGTGATGGGTTTGTTGAGAGAGATGAATAATTGTGATGGTGAATTCAAATTTAAGCTCACTATTAGATGTTACAATACACTGTTAATGTCTCTGTCGAGGTTTCTTATGATAGATGACATGAAATGCGTGTATTTAGAGATGCTGGATGATAAGCTTTCACCGAATATTTACACATTTAATACCATGGTTAATGTTTACTGTAAACTGGGGAGTGTGGGTGAGGCTGATTTGTATGTACGTAAGATTTTAGAAGCTGGGTTGAGTCCGGATACTCATACTTATACTTCATTGATTTTGGGGCATTGTAGGAAAAAGGATGTAGATAATGCTTTTAGGGTGTTTGTAGTTATGCCACAAAAGGGTTGTCGAAGAAATGAGGTTTCATATACAAATTTAATTCATGGGTTTTGTGAAGTGGGGCGAATTGATGAAGCCCTCGAGATGTTTTCCCAAATGGGGAATGATAATTGTTGTCCGACTGTGAGAACTTATACAGTTTTGATATTTGCATTATGTGGATCAGGTAGGATGCCAGAGTCATTGAATTTATTCAATAAGATGATAGAGAAAGATTGTCAGCCAAATGTGCACACTTACACTGTTCTCATTGATGGCTTTTGTAAAGATAAGAAGCTTGATGAAGCTAGGGGAGTGCTGAATGAGATCTCAGGAAAACGGTTGTGTGGAAGTGTGGTGGCTTACAATGCTTTAATCAATGGGTACTGTAAGGAGGGAATGATTAATGCTGCATTTGAGATATATGACATGATGGAATCAGAAAACTGTAGAGCAAATGTTCGTACCTATAATGAGTTGATTTGTGGGTTATGTAAGGCTAAAAGGGTTCACAAGGCAATGGCACTGCTTGATAAGATGCTTGAGCTAAAGCTGTCACCTAGCCTTATTACATATAATTTGTTAATTCATGGACAGTGTAAGGAGGGTCATATCGATAATGCATTTCGGTTGGTTAATTTGGTTAAGGAGGATGGTTTGGTCCCAGACCAGTGGACTTACGGTGCTATAGTAGATGCCCTATGTAAATGGGGGAGGGTCGAAGAAGCTCATGCTCTATTTGATTCTTTCCGGGTGAAGGGTATAAAAGCTAATGAAGTTATATATACTGCTTTGATTGATGGTTACTGCAAGGCTGATAGAATTGACAGTGCCCTATCTTTATTCGAGAAAATGCTTTCAGAAGGTTGCTTTCCCAACTCATGCACTTACAATGTACTAATTGATGGTTTGTGCAAAGAAGGAAAGATGCATGAGTCATCATTGTTACTAGAAAAGATGGTAATGAGAGGTATAAAACCAACAATTATAACTTATGCAATTCTCATTGAGCAAATGCTAAAAGAGTATGCATTTGATAAGGCTGATACGGTTTTAAACCAAATGGTGTCCTTAGGATATAAGCCTGATGTTTGCATTTACACTTCATTTCTTCTTGCATATTGCAACCAAGGAAAGTTGAAAGAAGCTGAGGATCTGATGAGTAAAATGAATGATGAAGGTGTTATTCCAGATTTCACGACTTTCACAGTGTTAATTGATGGGTATGCACGTTTAGGATTATTACATCGTGCCTTTAGTGTTCTCAAGAATATGGTCGATGCTGGATGTGGACCTTCACACTATACCTATTCAGTGTTAGTCAAGCATTTGTCAAACGAAAAGCAGAGGGAAAAAAATAGCAATCAAGTAGAACTTGATCTGAAACAGAATGTCATGTCAATTAATATCGCTGATGTTTGGAAAACAATGGAATTTGATACTGCTCTCGATCTTTTGAAGAAGATGGTCGAATGTGGTTGCGAACCTAATGTGAATACTTATAATGCACTCATAGCTGGACTTTGTAAAGAAGGGCGCTTTGAAGAAGCGTGGAGGTTGGTTGATTATATGAAGAAAAAGGAGCTTTCTCCCGATGAAGATATTTATAACTCTTTAATAAGCTGTTGCAGCAAGTTGGGAATGTATGAGGAAGCAGTGAGGCTGCTTGATTCTATGTTCCAATGTGGTTTCTTACCACATTTAAACTCCTGCAAATTGATTGTCTGTGGGTTATGTGACAGTGGAAATACTGAGAAGGCCAAGGCAGTTTTCTGTAGTCTTCTTAACTGTGGGTACAATCATGATGAATTAGCATGGAAACTTCTCCTCGATGGCTTGCTTGAGAGGGGCCTTGATGACAGATGCTCTGAACTGGTGGACATTATGGAGGAAAAGGGTTGCCAGCTTAATCCTCAAACATATACAATGTTGATTAATGGGCTTCTTCATAAAAAGGATGGGAAATAAATAGTAAACTTTCAGTAGGTTTTCTTCTAAATCTTGGGCAACAGTCCTCTCTGATGCTGTTCATCTCTTCAGGGTACCGTTTTCTACTCTGATCATTTCAGGGTACCGCTTTCTATATTTTTTCATTGACAATATTCAACACAAATCCATGAACCATGATTTGAAATTACTGAAATGTTTCTGTACTTCCCCAGGCTTTCTCTAATTAGACAAGATTGTGGTGCAAAAAGTTGGGTTTTAATTCGTCTTTTGGTATCCAGATAACCAAGTCTTTGTTCTTGTGGTTTAAAATGCAGTTTTTGGTATATGGAGGCTTGCAAAGAATGAGTTAGGACTAACGAATGCTATGCACGTTCATTGGAGTCTGTAGTCAATGTAAGACCTTTCAACTACTAATATTTTCATTTTTCTTCTAACGTAGATCACGGACCAATCAATATATGTTTCTGCAAATTTATGTTGCTTTGCTACTATGTGTTGATTTTATTATTGGTAGCTGATGTTACTATAATGGGAGAGAAATAGTTGAACATTTTAACTATTAATTTAAAACAGTATTTTCTTAGTATTGGGATTATGGTTTAGATAAATAAAAGAATATATGCCCATATAGAATGTAGAAGTTTTTGGCCAGTGTTAGCCAATACAACTAGTAATTCTTTGATTTATCTTAATTCGATTATTAAGGTTGTGGAAGATATCGTGCATACGAGTATTTGTCCTGTTCTTGCTGTCTTGCATTTCAAATTGTTGGAGTTAAAAAGTCCATTTTATGATACTTGAAAATTGAAATTTGCTATCAATGAAAACATCTCAATTTTATTGCCTAGTCCGAGTTATTCTTATTGGTTTTCTTTGTGGTGTAGTTACTAATATGTCCACATTTATATCAATTTTGGGCATTCTCTCTGGTGTCAATGAACATATAAATGATACATCCCCAACCAAAATGCACACGAGATACGAGAATTTGTGAATTCTTGAAGAAAGGGTGTTTTATGCCTTTAAAGGTTTTAAATAACATGGCAGGTTGGATTAACAGCCTTTCATGGTTCAACACCATGATACAACCATGGAGACTCCTTTGAGCTGGTGTTTGGATAAGATAGGTAAAATAATATTCTTTGTTAAATTTTCTTAACTCTGATACAACGTTACAATCATGCAATCCAAGTAATAGTCTTTTTTTCTTCTTTCTAAAAATGGTTTCAATAAGATAGATGGTTAATAATTGTTTTCCTAAACTTTGCTATAATTATGCCACAGCTCTGGGTGTTACAAAACCTACTCTTTCCGGTATATTTTACAAGGCTTTCATGGGGATTATGTGCAATAGGATAGGAAATGTTCATCAGGACTCGGGAGACTACTTATCCTTTAGAGTAAATTTATACATACATCATCTTTACTCCCTCCTTGCCGAAACGCAGCTTCTTTTGTCGTTTTACTTTTTTTTTTTAAATTCTTTGCCCACCTTCTCCTGCCTTTTTGTTTCTTTCTCTACCAGTCCGCCTTTCGTCCACAAATGAAGGGCACATAACCATACTTAAACTTCATCGTCGTTACTTCTCACGCTAATGACGATGACGACGATCTCAGCCGCCGTCATTTCTGCCTTCATCACCCTCATCGCCGTTGCTTCCACCGTCCACTCCCTCGGCGGCTCCGCATCCACCCTCGCTATCAGCTACGGCACCACCATTGTCTGCGGCATCGTCGCCAAGCAGCAAACACATAAACAACTATACGATCATCGTCTTCCCGAAAATCTCTTTCCGTCGCCAACGGCCAGGATTTTTTGTGCAGAGTGAGGACCGGCGGGTTTGTAGAGGATATAACAATTTAGGGCAATTGAATGTTACTTCTTCAAATTTGACTTATGAATATTCTGCTGTGTCATTAGGATTGAATCATTGTTAACAGCTCTATTGTTTGTTGGAGTGTAAACGAGAAATTCTGTAATTCTTATATGGAACGATCCCTCTCAATGAAGGATCCACACTTGCTCATTGTTACTAGTTCAAAATATGCTACCTTCTGGTTAAAGTTCATATAGGCTTTTGATTTGACATTAGTTTTAATATAAATATTCAGTAACAAATAAAAGAACAAATGGGTAATAATTCTTCAAATTTGGCTTATGAATATTCTGTTGTGGAGGATTCTATTTCTAATAAAGCCTTCAAGCTTATAACATTATTAAAGATTGTCATTGTTTGTTGCTGTAAGAAAAGATTCGACATCATATCAGAGCTTATAAGATCATTAAGGATGTGTACAGATGATAAGTGGCTTTTATATTTACGAATTTGGTATTGTTAAGCTTAATTATTGTTATATTTGAGTACTAGTAATTGTCCGTGCCTGAAGGCACGACGTAACGAAAAATTAGATTAAAATTCGTAAAATACTACATTTCCTAAAGACTCTTTGCAACCTAAAATAATTTACAATCAGACATAACAATTATCATAATTTACCATATCACCACAATAATTAATACATACTCAATCATCAACACATATCCAACCACCAAAACATAAAGCTAGCCGCTACTAATTTCAAGAAATTTCGGCAGAGCTTCCTTTAAAAATAGATATCCAGACAAATCTAAACTTGTCTACAAAACTTATAATCATCGATACATATTCAAACTATCAAAACAACCATCATTCCATACCCAAAATTATTATAACCATGTATAATTAGTTAACTTTACAAAAGACATAGCACAAAATACACACATGCAGAAAATAGAAAAATAACTTCGTATTCTTTACAGCTTACACCAAGTATCCTTCAATGTATACCTGAAAATATTTGAAATATAAAAATTATCGAAATATGTGAGTCAAAATAAAACAATTGTAAATCCGAAACATAAGACTCCATACTTTTTTCTTTAGTTGGATTCAATATAATTAGATAAATTGAATATGAGGAAATTCAATATGCAGAAAAACATCAAGATAATTCCATAGCAAACAACAATTCAACAATGTTAACTTCTTTTTTTCTTTTGAAAAGTACAAAAGTCACTATTAGCTTGTTTGAATGATCATTAGTTGAATGTACAGCCCTATAATAGGAAAAGCTTATTATAATGAAATGCATGGACATGATCATGCAACAAAATTGGATGATTCTAACAATCAGTTGAACAGATAACATAAAGCAAAGTTGCTAACAAATGATAAGAAGAGTAATTACTTGAGAAGCAACAAGCTACTGAATTATGGCCTTTAGTTTAGGATCTCCGCCAAAAGCACCACAACCTCGGTTCCCTGTTACAATTCCAATTTTATGTTGATGGGCTATATACTGACTACCCTTTTCCTGGAGTTTCTTGATCAACTTATAACTCATATTTTTCACATTTTTTTCAAAAGATGTTGGAGTTTCATTTAACTGAGGAAAAGCAGAATACAAACAATTAAAACATTAGGACTCTAATTTAAGAATTCATTAATTCAATTGAAAAGTTTAGCATTTGCATTAGGGTTGTATATTAGGAATTGAGCTGGATTAAATTAGACTTAATTACAGGGATTATATTGGGGACTAATTATGGAGATTTGATTATGAGTGGTGCAACTATATAACTAATAGCTGGATCTAATTATCAGGCAAGGATATTGCTAACATTGTATTTAGCACTTAGAGGATGGGGTTTCCTCATAATAACCCAACTTGGAAGAGCACTAACCTAGGAATATCACATCCATCCGGCTTTCATCGCCAATTCGTATACTGAGAATATTTTCTTCCATTGCTTTGGCAATCACAAGCCTCATCAACAAAAGGGCAATTCCATGGTTTATAAATTAGATAATTTTCTTCATCTTTAACCTAACTCCCAACATAAAAATTGCAACTTTTCATTGTCTCCATTATTTTAGCTTAGAACAAAATCTACAGCCTTAAAGACAACTGGCAATAGATAAAATTGATAGTTTAAATACAAATTCATAAATTGGAATACAAAGAAAGAGGTATATACTCTTTTGAGGAAAAACAGGATTAACTCTGAATCACATAATTCAATATTAATTTTGGGGAAACTTTGTTTAGTACCATCACATTCCTGCAATATTATCGAATGACACCAAATCAAATTCTAGAAAATGAAGTAAAAAATTGAGAATTTGATATATGTTGTATACATAAATATATAAAAATACAAATATAAGAATATACTTGGAGAGGTTGTGGAAAATGAAGGTGGCGAGGGATTTCAAGCCATGCTTCTAGAGATTCCTAGAAGAAAACATTATGATAGGATCTTATCCTCCTTCTGTCATAGGCTTAATGATGCAAGAACTCCATAGAACCAATCCAACAAAAACACAATAATTCTCTAAACCGTCTAAAAACTTCCAAAATTTATTCAAAAAATTAATCAACAACCTAAATTGATAGATCCACGAACTCCATAGTTCGCAATCTCTCAATTTACTCAACCCAAAAAGGCCCAAATCGTTTGAATTCTAGAGAAATAAATCCTAAAAAGAATGAATATATAAAAATAATTTTTAAAAAAACACAGGTAATACGATCAAAAAGAAGAAAAAGAGGAAAAGACAACTAGAAGGGTTATTTACTTCCAAATTGAAGCATTCAAAAGAAAGGTTTTAGCAAAGATTTTCCATTTGAATCGAGATCGGAAATGGGCTTCAAGTCATAGCTAGGGACGACAGTATGCCTAACCTCATATCAATACTAATATATAAAAGTAAATACTAATATATAAAGAACACATAAAAGTAAATCTGATGATGTTAGCTCAAATAAAGGGATGCTTGAAACAACTCTAAAAATCTAGAATACAACTCTAGTAAATATTCTACTTTTTAGTACCTTATACTTTCAAGTTTCAACCAATTATAAATAAAATTTTGGTCAGGTTCTGTAGTTATATGACCTTGCCAACGAAAATGAGTTGTTTTGCAATGAATTCTTTTTTTCTCTACCTGTTGTTGCCTTACCCAGTGCTTTTTACAGGAATACTTCATTTGAACAACATAAATCTATACCATGATGATTGTTTCAATGATTATCAGGTTACTAAATTTTTAACATCTATAACAGTACTTGAAGAAAGAACTGGAAATATATTTTTCTAGCTCTGGAAATTTTGCATTGCGTAATGCTATCCACATAATTGGCAATTAGCACAACAAATCCCTTCCTTGTATTTTGTTACTCCCACAAAGATCCACTAATAATTTAGTAAAGGAACCTACAGTTCTTCATCTCTCCTTGTGAAGCCAATCCAATCAAGTTAACAGTAAAGTGTGGATATTGGAGCCTTTGGTTTTTATAGCCAAATATATATGGAACTAATTTATGAAAGAGTGAATACCTGAACAATGAGACTGGCATCGAGCTCGAATCCATCATTAGAGACCCAAGAATCAAAAAGCCGGCTACACTGATCAAACCGTTGGCTCTCATCTCTATACTCCAAGATTCTCTCCCTATCTACACATATCACCATCTTAACAAATTAATAAACTTCATCACAAATTCATATTTTTTAGTAAATTCAACTCTAAGCAAATTAATATACTCCCAAAAAAATCATAATTTTTAGTAAATTTAACATTTAGCTACTACCACTTAAACTATCAAATGAGTCCTAATTTAAAACGTACTCGATTTTGTGGAGGAATTTCTGAGAATTAGGGTGGAGGTCGGCCCATTTAGTTCCATAGCTAGTGGGAGCCTTTTCATTGGTAAAGAGATAAAGTTAGATTTTGTTGTTGTTGATGTTGAAATTGTTGTTGCTGTAATTGCTGTAATTGTTGTTGTTGGAGTTGAAGGAACGGGGAGCTTTGCTGAAATGGAGGTTGAGGTTGGAACAATGACGGTTGTTTGTGCTCAGGCGTTAGTGGAGGAGAACAATGACGGTTGTTTGTGATCAAGGGAAAGAAAAGGAGTCGATCGAGAAGAAGAGGAGTCGATTCACTGAATGATGGATTCGATTCTAAACTCGCGTGAGTTTTTCAATTGAGCGAGTTAATTAGTTGACTGAGTGAGTTTTCAATTGAATGATGGAGGTGACTAGTGAACAGGAGAGAGAGTAGCTGTAAGGGATTTGGGTTTAAGAGGGGGTAGCGTGTAAGGGGTGTTTGATTTGGGCGGGATTTTTTTTTTGTGTGAGATAAAATGTGAGTCATTGAATTGAGATTAAGTTGGAAGAATTGAGATGAAATCTAGGTCATTGAATTGAAATTAGAATGAATCTGAACCGTTTGTGCTTTTAAAGTTGGAAAATATTCAAATTGGGTTCTATCTTATAATTATAGATTATAAAAATGAGACTCATATATGGATTGAGATTGATAATATTTTAAAATATAATTAAAATTTTATATTAAATACATTGTATTAAGTAGGCTATTGATCATTTTATTTTAATGGGTGATATATATAAAACCTTTTATTTTTTTGTAAAAGGCTAAAATATTATTGAAAATATATCCCAAATTCTATAAGAATTAGACATTGGGATATAAGATTACAAATATGTCTGCTGAATACAAAGAAAATTGAAATGTTTTTTTTTTAATATGTCACTATACTCATCGCTTACGCTTTTCTATTTATTGCTTGCTACCATTTTTGATTAAAGCTGTTGCTACCAATCTTCCTACAAAATTGCTCCTAAATATTTCTAATTGTCCTTCTATCAGTCTTTGATTTCGGGTCTTATTTGCTTCACTTGATTTAATGCATGCTCCTTTCATTGAATATTTGTCAGTCTCATATTCTTCATAACTTGCATTTGATGACATTTTAAATGGCATGACTAAGTATATAACTAAAAACTCCTCTAAAACTGATTATGAGAAAAGAAGCTTACTTTCGCTTCTTCCTGCAAGCCTTCTTCTTGCCTCCAATGACACACCTTTTATGCATTGAATCCCAAAAAATACCTGCAACCTAATATGAAACATTAGTTAGACATGCAAACTAATGTTGTGTTAGATCATTTCACCGGAATATGTAGAATCTAGTATAATATTAACGTAACATTGAAATACATCCTAGCAGCAACTGCTGGAAGGAATAACCATGAGATAAGACCTGGTCCAGAATAAAGGAGAAAAATATTTCGAAAAGTTTAGCACGGACAATAATGTAGGATCACAAAAATCGAAGGTTAAAGTTATTATGGTACCTTGGAAACCCGTAGGAGGTCCAATTGTTGCGTAATCTTCTGCGATTGATTCCCAAAATGATGCTGGAAAATGTGGACTTTTGAGTTAGAAAGGAAATTTAGATTCGGTTTGCTACAGTTGGACATATCAGAATTCAATTTGAAGAAGGTTTATACCTTTAATAAATCAATTGAAGCTCTATCTCATGTTTTAATTGAAATTTTTACTACCCTCCATCTGAAAAAGAGTCATATTTTGTTGTTGACTTTTAATTTTGAGAATATTAAATAGGACTTTTTATTCTTGACAGAGGGTGTTACAATGATATAAAACAACTTTGTCTTCGTATCATCAGATCATTGTCATATTAATACAAACCAACATTATTTGCTTCCGAAATTGCTTCTAGTAGTCACCAACCACTACTTTTATTACACCCACCCACCCACCCACCCAAAATAATAATAATAATAATAATAATAATAAAACTTTACTTCATTAAGACCATGAATGTGAGCAATGTGATGCCTACTTGTGGTATTGTAGGAGACTCAAGAATTTAGCTCAAATTTTAAACCCCAGACAAATTTCCATGTATGACACTCACATACAGTCATCTAATGCCTTAGTTACATGGATTTGGATGTAGTGTCTGATTGGACACATGTACTTTAAAGAGTCTAACACAGACACTACTCAATTTCATCAAAATTTAGCACTATAATGAAATGTCCAACACACACACCCTTATCCTAGTGTCGACTATCTGACACAAATACGTTAGGGTAAAGTGAAGAGTCCATGTAGCATCAACTTAATGCTTCAGAGAAGCTTCAACTGTGGACTAAAAGCTTGGACATATATAAATTATCTACCAATAGCTAGCCAAAGCGAATAAGCATCAACTTTCATCTTCAAAAGCATAATGGAAGCTTCATTAGTGCTAATTATTTTAAACCTCCTAAACATGTTATTCATGCCAATTTTGTTGGACATAGTCAAAACCAAACATGTGCAAATGTGGATAACAAATGTTCCTTTACTCCAAAGTAGATGTAATTACCTTTCTCATGACTTTCATGGTATGTGTGGTGATCATCATACTCTCCATATACAAAATCATCCTGTACCACCAACTCAAATTAATCACATATTTTGGTGCACTTTTTGAAGTCAATTTAGAAATCAAAAAATTCAAAATCAATACAAATTTATTAGATTTTAGTACAAACAACTATAATTATTATAAAATAACTAAAGGGTACTAAAGAATCAATTTTGAATTTTAGAATTTTGCATATGGACTCTAAAATGTCAAAATATTGCATACAATTTCGTAAAAGTATAACATCATAAACGATCCAATTGAAGCCAAAAATTAAGAAAATGAAAACATATACCTTAACATCGATCCAACCAGTTGCTTTTAAAAAGTGTGTCCAATCTTGCTTACCAATGTTACTCTGAAATACTCCACAAAACCAAGTTCTACAAATATTGGAATAATTTCATTGTGAAATCATTGTAACCAATTAAGTAATTAACAAAATAAAACTCAAACTGATACATCAAATATGACCTTAACTAAGTTCAAATAAGAACAACTGAAACATCAAATAATTAAAGCCTCACCTTTTACTTTGTAAGCTACAACTTCTCAGCAATTGATATCTTAAGAAGTCGAAACCCTAACCTATGTTCCCTTGACTTACTGAGACTAAGAAAGAGTGGGTAATACAAAGGGATATAGAAACCATAGAGCGAGAGAGATAGGGGAGAAAAGTGGGTAATATAGATGAGCGACAAGATGAAGGGGAAACGGAAGAGTCATACATACCTTTATGGGATCGCTGAAATCGAGAGACGATTTGAGGGGATTTACAGAGGATGACGAGGAGGAGATCAAACCAATTAACATATATAGGATTTACCTTGTGTGTGGCGGACGCTTAATAGATTGACCGTGGTAACTTCGCCAGTAGCAATTGGCTGGCTTTATTAATGCAAACTCAGATGGAAGAGTGGGGAAGAGGAAGGGGAAGAAACTGAAAGAGGAAGAAGAGGAAGAAGAAGAAGAAGAAGAAGAAAAGAGGAAATATGAAGAAACACCGACCGAAGGCAATCGACATAATTAAACTGAGTTAACTCGCCCATTTTTTTGGGCAGGATTTTTTTTTGTGTGAGATGAAATGTGAGCCTTTAGATTAAGTTAAAAGAATTGAGATGAAATGTGAGCCTCTAGATTAAAATTAAAATGAATCTGAACCGTTCTTGTGTTTTCTCAAATGAAAGATTCAAAATGGGTTCTGTTTTATTATATAGATTTTTAGTATCTTTTTATTGGTTTTTGTGTTTATTTCTTGTAGGATGGAGCTGAAGGGACAAATTGGTCATTTGGGAGAAGAAAAGGATTAAAAATCATTAAAATTGGAGCTAGTGGCATTTTTGTAAATACTTGGTCCTTGCCTAGCGCCTAGGCCACGACTTTTGTTGGTTTGTTTTGGTGCAAGTTGGATTTTGAAGCCAAATAGGAATTTGGATGAGGGTTTGAACCAATACAAATAGGAAAAAGAAAAGACGTATGGAGTAAATTATCAGAGGATTTTATCAAGATATTTGCAGAGAGAACAACAAGGGAAACACGAAGGAGATTTCAGAGACTAAAGATCAAGTGGAGGATTAGGAGCAATCTGACAAGTTCTTCTAAAATTTGCTCTAGTTCTTAATATTTGTAATTATTTGGGATGTTTGGATTATGTTTTCCTTTATCATTATGAACTAAATTATAATTAAGAATTTAAGATTGCAACGGAACTTGATATGTAGTTTAAATTAAACATTCCCGTTGAATGAAAGTTGGTTTTTATTGAATCGTTTATTATATCTTGTGTTTATTGATTAATTGTTTGGCCAGCAATTACCATGATAATCTATATAAAATTGAAAGATGAAGTATAGATTGAGATCTGGGTATAATAACATCTGTTTATATAATCTGAATAGGGTTAATATGATTAACATGTAGGATAGGAATATACTATGTGTCTTTTGTATCCATTGAAAGAATTTGTGTTTAAAACCCTAATTAACTAGATTCACATAGGAAAGTTGATTAACTAGAGTGTTCCTTGTAATTTTGTATTTTAAAGATCGGATTTAGGAGAATTTGTTCACGTGTCTTTGGAAGAAGTGCATGAATACTATAAAGCATTCTTGGATAACAATTCATATTAATTAATTGAATTAAAAGAGAAGTACATTGATTTAAATAAAATATCAAGGGAAGTTTTAATCTTAACTTGTTAAATCTGCAGTTAATCTTGTGAACTTTGATCTTATTTATTAATTTTGTTAGTTTAACTTTTCAAATCACAACCAATATTTTGTAGTTTAAAGTAGGATTAATTGAATTGAAATTGGTAATTGATAAATATTAGCATATTTTCTTGTGGGAACGATATTTTTCTTATCATTGTATTACTTGTTGATCACGTATACTTACGTGTATTCATTGATTGTGAAATCATCGAACAACAGAGTTTCACTAGTTCAGCTGTTTGTTCTATCCTTGAAGTACTGTCACTGGAGGACTTCCATTAGTTCAGCTGTTTGTTCTATTATTGAGTACTATAATAATCTAATCTTTAGTACTATAATAAAAATCACGATTTTATGACATTCATTCCTGTACTTAGATGTTGCATGTTATTGAGTGTGTTGTCAAACTATACTTAATGTTTTGATATTTTACTAGGGTGCACCACTTTGCTCTCACTATGCACTGAATGGAGTATGCAAATTTGATCACCCAATGGCAACACTGAGTTACAGTCCATCTGCATCTTCTCTTTCTGATATGCTTGTTGCTCCTTATCTTGTGGGATCTTCAATGGCAACCTTAGCCCCATCGTCATCATCATCAGATTTGAGGCCTGAACTTTTATCCAGATCTAGCAAGGAAGTCTTATTAACCAGAATGTCTACTTCTTTGAGCACAGCTGCTGGTTCAGTTGGTTCAACCTTCTCAAGGAACACTCCCCTTCCTCATTCTACTATCCAGCAGCCCGGTCAGAGTTCTACCCCTTCAACAGGCAGCAGCAGTAAAGGGCATGTTGGCGAGGTTCGTACATCAAGCTGAGCACCACTTTTGGACATTCCTTCCCTTAATCAACAGATTCATGAACCCAATTTTATAAAATTTATTCAATTCCTTTGTTAGGAGGCTTGTTTTCTTAATCTTCATGGTTCCTTGGGTTGGATCTATGAAATGCAGCCAGCCTTTTCTCCTGTGTTCATATAATCTATGGCCACCACTTTCATCACAAATAAGCCATATCCAACCTTCAAACATCTGCAATCTTGTATAGCCTCTCAGCTAGTTTCTTCCAAAAAGAAAGCCCAGTTCGATTTATCATAATCACATTCATATGTCCAATTTTGGAGGGAGTTGTGTTTATTTATGTTGTAATACTTCCCAGAAAAAGATCATTTCCACAGCCTACTCTCATTTACTCGTCCTCTTGATATTTGGGAAACATGCTTCCAGTTCAACAGAGAAAAAAGCTGAAGATATCACTGTTCATACATTTTTGTCTGGAGCTTTATTGTGGGAATAGGATAAATTTAGAGACTCCAAGCTAGCCATCACTATTCTGCCTTAATTGTCATATGATGCAGAATATTCATAAGCCAAATTTGAAGAAGTAACATTCATTTGTTCTTTTGTTTGTTACTGAAGATTTATATTAAAACTAATGTCAAATCAAAAGCCTATATGAACTTTAACCAGATGGTAGCATATTTTGAAGATTTAACCAGATGCCGCAGACGGTGGTGGCGCCGTAGCTGACAGCGAGGGTGGATGCGGAGCCGCCGAGGGAGTGGACGGTGTAGGGAACGGCGATGAGGGTGATGAAGGCGGAAATGACGGTGGTTGTCATCTAATGGTATGAGAAGTAACGTGGATGAAGTTTAAGTATGGTTCTGTGCTCTTCATTTGTGGACGAAGGGGGGGACTGGTAGAGAGAGAAACTAAAAGGCAGGAGAAGGTGGGCAAAGAATTAAAAAAACAGAGAAGTAAAATGGCAAAAGAAGCTGCGTTTCGGCAAGGAGGGAGTAAAGATGATGTATGTATAGATTTACCCTATCTTTTATTGGCAAGTATAAATTCATTTATGGCTTCCTTGGCTCATTTTGTTTGCTGTGGACCTCATGGTAATGAGCATGCTGAAATGTCATAATGTGGTGGGCCTGGTGGCAAAGACCAGCAATTTCATCTTCCAACCACGAGAAGGATGAGGTTAGAGTTCTTCAAACCTGTAGATTATATAACTTTCATGATGAAATTTTTCAGTTTCCTTTTTATGTTTTCTCTCTTTTATATTTTTGCTGTCCCTTGGAGGCGGATTTTTGTTTTAACTTAAGTACCTTGTTCTTCTTCTTTTATTTATTTTAATCCCCATAGATAATACTTTGTTCTTATTTCTTTTCTTAAAGGGGATACATGTTTCTCAGCTAGGAACAAGTTCTGTTTAGTAATTCCCAAGGGGTTTAAAAAATCATGCAGTGTAGATGCCCAAAAAAGAAGCAAGAGGAAAGAAAAAGAAATAAAACACTCCACCCGAATGAGAAAAAAAAAACAAATTAACTTTTATTTGTTCATTGATTTACACACATCAATTAATTTTTACATTTCGAACACATAATAAACCCTTTCAGTCTTCTTGACCATTATAAACAACAATTGGACTCCTCACAGCATGACGGGGGTTTCTCCATATCAATGACCCTGAAACCAATATTTTTGCACTAGACATTGCTTTAACCTTCACCACAACCTTAAAGCTCCTCTCCTGCGAGACACGAGTGAACAAAAGACTTGTAGGCTCAACGGTAATCTCCACTCCTTTTGGTGCTTTAATGGTGGCATTGTAGGTAGATTGAGCAGGACCAACATTTCTGACTGTCCTTCTAAACACACCAATCTTGGGCTCACCCTCAATTAATCTGAGTTGCATGGTTGGATAGTTTATGGCGTCTTCGCCATGAGCAGGGATCAATGTGGAGCAGTTTATCGATTTTGTTCCAATTAAAGGGGCGAAAGATGATCCATTATAGCCCTCGTGGCACAAAAATTGGATGTAAGCAATGTCATCCATGTCGTAGATTAATCCCGGGCTAATGGCTTTTCTAGGGTTCACTTGACCAGCACCATAGGCAAATTCGGCGTCTTGGTTAACCTTTGAGCTCATAGGTGTTGCTTTGATCATGATTTGCATGCATGGAAACATAAATTATTACGAAACTTGATAGTAACGAATTAATGTGTATATGAGTACCAATTTCACAGAGATAAATTCTCCATCTATCCCAAAATGAGATTTCCATTTCTAAAATAACATCCATTTTGAGAAAAGTTATCAATTTATTATTTAACCTCCTAACCAATTAAGTAACAATGGCAAATTTGAAACATTGAATCATGTTTTAGTATTTTCTTAGAAAAGGGGCCTCTCATTTTGGGACTAAAGAACTGGGAAATTAGACTTATTTTGGGACGGCATATGCTTAGGCAGGTTTATTATTTATTTTTCTTAAAGTAAGATGGTGAGATCAAATTACCAGTAGTCATGATAGCGGATTTGATTGCAGATGGAGACCATTTAGGATGGAACGATTTCACGTAGGCGGCAACGCCACCAACATCTTGGGCATGACATGGAAGTTCAGACATGAGGGTGAATTTTGAATACTGAGTGTCGCCTTTCAACCCAGTAAGTGACTTCAAAGGTGTGTATGATGCCAAAATATCAACCCCTGGTGCTGCAATATCAGGCTGCCGCTCCATTGTTGTTCCATCAGTGAAACAATTTCAATTAGGTGATAGGCCTAATAGTTAAGGAAAGATGCATATTGTATTGATGTATATCTGGCATGAATGAATTTTAAAACGTGCCATAGGCATAATTAGATATAAATTTGGGACTGAGACTAACATTTTGCATCAATATATACCTTGTTTGTAGTACTATACTAACATTGTTGATGGGTTTTCTTTATGAATCCCAGGTTTGAAAAATCTTATACTGTAAATTGGAGATATGTATATATATACCTTGAGAAGGTGTTTTGCTCCATGGCTTGGACCTCGAGATGAAAATGAAGCGATAAATGGAGCTGGGATTTTAACTTCCTCAGACTTGTATATTACTCCTGATGGAGATCTGCATATATTGTTTAAAACATCAATGAGTACCTCTGTTAAAAATTTCAGGTCTTAAATTTTAATAATACGGCGTAAAAACATGCCTTGTTGAGCTAATATAGTGATTGATTATTTCGCCGAGGGTGGAATTCACCATGGTTGAAGGTGCCATAAAAATCTGGGCAGCATCAAGAAACCTCTCACTTTCAATGATAGTTCCAATCCCTCCAAGGCCTTTGACAACTGAATCAATACCCCATGATGATAGCTTGCAATGAACAAGCTTTCCCTTTACTTTTTTAGCATCCATTGAATCTTCAATACAGTACCTGTATAAAAAAAAAAAAGTGCAATTAATTTAATTATCATTAGTTGGGGTTTAGCTTGATTAATGATATCAAACTAGTAGTACCCTGCACTGTCCTTGCTTTTTGAGTTCTTGGCTACATCAGCTCCAGTGGCAAGGGGGTAAAGTTTTTGCTTTGGATCAAACATGTTAACTCCAACTCCCTGCATAGAATATGTGCAATTATATTAGAGTCCTTCTCCGGCCACCGGTCTAGCGACCGGCCAAATTTTTTAATTTTTTTTTATTACCTTTCAAAAAATGTATAGTATTTATTTTAATTGAAATTTTTACGTAATACAAATTATATCTAAATCAATGCATTTAAATATTTAAATTAAAATAAATATTATACATTTTTTGAAAGACAATAGGAAAAAAATAAAATAAAATTTAGACCCGCCATTGACTGGTCAACCTAGAATTATTGATTATATTAACTTGACAAATCATATTGCAAGTAAATACTACTACAAACTTACCAAAACTGTTTGCCCATTGCCCAAACCAACTCTACTCTTAAACTGCCTCCCAATGCTGCTCGCCGCCACCGTAAAAATCCACGGGGCATGGTTAGAAACACCACCCAACATAGGCCCATCGTTTCCGGCGGACGCTACAGTAATAATCCCGTGCCTCATGGCTTGAAATGATCCGACCGCAATCGAATCTTTTAAATAAGTCCCCGAAGCCCCACCAATGGATATCGATATAACGTCGACGCCGTCATGAATTGCAGCCTCAAATGCAGCCAAAATGTCCATGTCCGAGCATCCATAACTGGCCCAACAGACCTTGTACATGGCCACCCTAGCGGATGGCACCGCCCCTCGGGCCGTCCCGTTGGCGAGCCCGAAAAGGTTGGCATTGGGAATTAGGGTTCCGGCTAGGGTTGAGGAGGTGTGAGTTCCATGGCCATTAATGTCTATTGGGGATAATATATCTTCTGGATCAGGATTTTTGTCTAGCTTGAAGTATTTTGCTCCAATAAGCTTGCTTTAACGGTACAAATAAAGATGGTTAGTTAATTGACGAGGGAGGAGTATTATTTGTTAATGGACCAAAGTTAACTTCATGCTAATTATAATCATGCAAAATTATTTGATAATTAAAAAAAGTAATTACAAGATTAGTGCATTCACAAAATAATTACAAAAAGAGGTTAAATGATGTGTGAGAAAGAGGGAGGGGAGATGCGTGAAGATCGGAGAAGAGAGAAGGAAAGATGATGAGATATTGAGAGATGTGATGAACTTAGGCTATAGCAAAAAAAAGTCTGATATCAAGGAGAAGGTTTGATATACTACATCAGCCAAAATTAAAAAGTGTAACTACAAAAACATCTAGATGTTTAGTATGAGTAACCAATAACCAGACATATGGTAACTTTTTTATTGATGTAAGGTAATTGAGATTGTGTTACACAATATTGAATAATATTTTATATCTTTTTCTTCTTACATTAAGTAAGAGGAAAATCACACGGTTACTCTCTGATTCCATCATGGTTTAACAAGATAAAGAAAATAAATACATATGTTTGACTACCAACTGCACATTTTTATTGATGTAAGGTAACCGAGATTGTGTTACACAATATTGAATAATATTTTGTATTTTTTTTTTCTTACATTAAGTAAGAGGAAAACCACACGACTCCTTTCTGATTCCATCATGGTTTAATAAGATAAAGAAAACAAATACATGTAACACTTCGTAACTGTCCTGAATTTTTTTTATAACTATTTGGTTACCCACAAAAATTAAAATGGTTACCTTTGTATGAAGATTTGGCTACCAATTGCACCTATACAGAATTTTTTTTATAACTATATTGAAAATGTATTAATTCTATAAATATTTTTTGGATGTACTTTTCTTGTAATTTTTTCTAAAAATGTACTAGGAAGTGTAAATAACCCTTAAAAAATGAGTAGAAAAATTGAAGTTATTCTCAATCTTATATATGCAATTATTCTAGTTATCAAATATTTTTCCGGCCTAAAATGAGTGTCCCTTTTGAAACTTTTTGTTCTTATACTAAAGTTTGCTTACGACACACTTTGTAATAAGAAAATTAGAGTGAAATTTTGACTTAATATTGAAGGATAGACAGTATAAATAAGGATGAGGATGATAATATAATAATATTGCAAGTTAAAAATGCTAAATCAAGTTGTTATACTAACTTGTTGCACCCGGAAAAATTAGCATAGTGACGGCAACTTCCTTTCCATTTGGCCGGAGGGGGACCAAGTCCGTCGTCCTTAAAGCTCTCCGATTGTGGAGTGATCCCTTCCAACCCCCAACATCAAAATTTTAATTTAATTTCCTCACTTTATATAATTAATTAGCTTATTAAAATGGCAAATAAATTAACCTGTGTCAAATAATCCCACTATAATGTTGCTCTCCATTTGCAACTTTCTCTTAGCAGTTTGTGGTAGACCAATGAAATCCCATGATTTTGTAGTATGTAGCTTGTGATATTTATTCTGGAAAACTGAGAGTACGCTGTCTATGCCTAGAAAACATTTGAGAAAAAATAATAATACTCGGTTAATTTATAAAATATAAAAAGAAAAGATGGTGTCTCTCGGCCGAAAATAACAGAAACATAGATTGCACATGTATTGCGTATGTATGCATGCTTGTGTATATATATATATACTAGCTGTGTCCCGAGCCTCCGGTACTACATAGACGGTAGGATTTATCCCAAACTTTGGACGGCCCAAATAAATAGATAATTTATTAGGGTGAGTGGAAAATTCAAAATCAGTTGTATTTTGTTATATATATATATATACCGGATAATTTGTTGGCTTCATCTTCAGATAATTTTGCAGCAAATGCATTGAAACTTTTCGTGTAGCTGTAAACAAGAGCCTCCCTAGCATAATCCTCACTGTTTCAATATGAAAAACACACACACAGACAGAGTAAAATTTTATTCTTAGCTTCCAAATTTCTACACAAACAATTAATGAAAGAGTTCTTGTCACCTAATCCTATATATAATAATGGAAACGGATATTTCCGCATGCTATAGATCCTATAGCGACGATTTTTTGTATAATCTATAGCGACACTTTTCATCAATTTTCCATAATATATATTCTTCTCCTTCCTTTTGTGCCATAATTAAGGAAGTATAGCACTAACCTTCCCTTCAAGGATGAAAGGACATTGATGTGTGCCTGCTGAAGTAAAGATTCTTCGTCGACTACTTGATCTCTCAAGAAAACAATGTAAAAATATTCCTGCAG
The DNA here is from genome assembly GCA_020205615.1 of Panax quinquefolius. Classification (NCBI taxonomy): domain Eukaryota; kingdom Viridiplantae; phylum Streptophyta; class Magnoliopsida; order Apiales; family Araliaceae; genus Panax; species Panax quinquefolius. The sequence continues at coordinate 4,160,568 of CM035165.1, forward strand.
AAATTAATTAATTATAAAATGTTATTAATTCGATCTCCAAATCATCAAAAACGAATTATATGGTACTTATTTTTTAGGACGGAGTACGTATTATACAAGGAGCTATCTGGAATCACATGAATGAAAAAAAGTTACCTTTTGCAATTCTCCTTTAGCAGCTATTGAAACTGTGAAGAAAATAAGAAGAAGAGAATAAATTGGAAGGAAATTGGCATGTGAATTCCTCATCATATATATTCTTGAAGGACTAATTAATAGGTTTGGTCTGAGTTATCTATGGGGTTCATCTTCTCTATAAATAGTAAAAATTAGACCACAAAGAAACTAAGGATCAGCAGGAAGCTTCAAATTAAACAATATGGTCATGATCAAGAAGCTGAGAGAAAGGATAAGAGCAATTATAGACTTTAGCTTAACTTCTTGGTACCTAATTGCCTTTGTTTTCGATTGGCAGGCAAATCGTAAAAGAAAGATAACATTTTTGTTTTTTTATTTGGTTAATTTGACAAAGAAAAGGTGTGGCTGAGTTCTGAAAATGACTTCTGGTTTTTGGTTTTGGAGGAAACTTGTGCACTTTCTGTTTAATACTTAGTTTGTTGGAAGAAACAGATGAGTAGAGTAGTGTCAAGTGCATTTGAACCTTTGAGGACATATATATGATGTGCCTATGTCTAACAACTGTGGGCCATCCATTGTGTTTCTTTATCTCTAATTAGAAATATATGATATCATTTAAGCTAAAAACTAAAACTATATGCTAATATATTTTTTTTGGTTTTTCAAAATATTATCAGGCTCACAGTGTTAACTTGTCCAATATTATTCTTCCATGGTACGGTCGAGCGCCGAAGCCAAGAAAGTTTGTTGCATCCACAAGGGTGGTACGGTCGAGCGCCGAAGCCAAGAAAGTTTGTTGCATCCACAAGGGTTTTGAAACCGAGACCACTTGCTTAAGCGATTAGAGCCCCTTCCACTCAGGTATATATATATATATATATATATATATATATATATATATAAGTGGTAAGAGTTGATGGGAATTAATGTATTGTTTTCAAGTAAAGCACAGAATTCTAATACTATAAGACTGACTAAGCTATGAATTGAATGTTCCTTAGATATCATTATCACACGTGTGTATGTAAAAGAAGTGGCTTATAAACAAAGAGGCCATTACATTGGGAAAATCCTTGCTTACATTTCAATGCAAGTCTAGCTCTTTTGTTTCTGTTGGTAGCAAAGAGAAAAGGTGAACAAGTTTCTTTAAGAAACTGTTAACCTCAAGTTCCTCAATTGAAATTAAATGAAGAACCAAATTAAAGGTCATTTTACTGATAATTGGACATGAAAATTGGATATGAATACTTTACAATTTTTCCTATTTTCCTGTCCAATTTCAGCTATTTGTATTTTGATACACTAGAAAATATGTGTTTTTTTAAATTTTCTTTTCCAAACAAAAGAAGTATAAAAAGATCATCTAAAAAAACACATCTTCTAGACTCACTCTGTTTATGAGTTTTAAAATGAAAAGAAAAAAAAGAAATGGAGGGTAAATTTAAGTTTTCTTTTCAATTCTTATGTTTATGAGGTTTTTAATAAACGGAAAAGAAAATAAATGGATAGAAAACTTGGCTATTTTTCCGTCTAAAATTGGTATAAAAATTATAGTACTTAAAATTAGTAAACAATAAATATATATTACTATCTAACCTAATATTTGAAAAGAGAATTTTGTTTTTCAAAATAATTTTTTGATATTTTTATAAGTCCATTCTCATGTGTAGTACCTAATAACTAATGAAAAATTTCGTACAAATAACAAAAGTATTTATAAAATATAATAAATAAATAAATAAAATAGAAAAGGAGATTTATATTTCCACTCCGAGGCGTTAGTTATGTTTTTGGCTGATTCAATTTCCAAAAACCTTTCAAAATGCTCATCTTCTTCAGCACACAAATCTCCCGCCGAAAACAATCCCAATTTTCTCTATCAGCCGTGCGCCACCACCTCTTCTCCTCCTCCTCCACCGCCAATTCTTCGTCAAATCTTCACTCCAAATACTCTTTTAACCCCCCTGCCTCTCTCCACCAAAGCCCTACTTCGACCCGACCCGAAACCAGATCCTTCAAGAAGCAGAAACCGCCATACCGCCCTCCTTCCTCGCTTGACCGTTCTGGCAAAAAGCCTCTCCGATCAGAGCTGCCATTCGATTTCCGGTTCAGTTACACGGAGAGCAACCCGTCGGTGAGACCCATTGGGCTGCGGGAGCCCAAATACTCACCATTTGGACCGGAACGGCTGGACCGGGTATGGACTGGGGTTTGTGCCCCTGCTGTGGACCCGAAGGTGGGATCCGTGAAGGAGGGGAAGGAGGATACGAAGTTGGAGGAAAAGAGGAAGGCAACCAGAGAGAAAATACAGGGGCAGCCATTGACAGATGCGGAGAGGAAAGCTCTAGTTGATAGGTGTCAAAGGCGTAAAACTAAGCGGCAAATTAATATTGGTATTTGAATTTATAATTCTACATATTTATTTTTGCCATATAGTTGATGAAATGAGTATTTGGGTTTTCTTTCTGATGGAAATTAATATTTGGGTTTGCTTCATTTTGATGGGATGTCTATAACTAGTAAAGAATGTAACTAATTATTCCTCTGTTTCAAGATAATAGTCCATCTTTTCATTTTAGCAAGTGTCTAAAGTTTTGATAAAAAACTGAAAAAATGAATATAATATTGCAAATATAACCTAATGAGAAGCTGCTAAAACTAGCTTTTTGTTTAAATATTCTGTTGTTAGATTGTGATGGGTTAACTTAGAAATTTGAAAACTTTTCTTAAAATGGATGGTTTTTCAAAGTGACTCTTATTTTGGGACATCAAAGTGACAATCTAATTTAATTATTTGGAGTGTTTTCAATTGTTCCTTTTTATATATGTAGCCAAAAAGAATGGTAATGCCATATGTAATTAAGTTCATTTTACACATTTTTAACCCTATATTGAGTAGTGTTATACGTTTTATATGATCATGAATTAATATATATAAAATGAAGTACTATTGTCAAGGAACAACATGAAATCGAAAACAGAGACATACTGTGGTCGCATTTTCAACATTCATTCCAAGATCAGCTTCTGTTGCTGCGGCCTTTGGTGGTTAGTGACCTCCCATTCAGTTACCAGCCTCTCTTTGGCAGCCACTTCCTTCTTAGTGCTGCTTGAATTTAGTATTTTTTGCTCGAATTAGTATCACATACCAAATATTCAAGTACCCCACATGACAGCTGTTAAATATTAGTCTATTCAACACTTCCGTCAAATTTTTGGACGGAATGTGAAATAATGGCTAGTTTGTAACATTTTTTTGAGTATAGTAATGTCTATGTAATAAAAAAATTCAGTAACCAGAATGAAAATCGACCTCTAGTACAATAATTAAAACATCAATCAACCCAAACAATTGCTATTAGTTTCTGATCTTCCTTGGTGACTTTAATGTACATATATGATATATTTGTATGTTGTAGAAAGCGTGTAGCTACTTTCTTCTCCCAAGTTGTACTGTGCGAGAAGTTTGATTTGACTGGTTGTATGAATTTTGTAAGAATATATTTTAGTAGGAAACTTGATATTTTGCTGTTATTGATGATGGTGTTCTTTACTGTTAAACTTCTTTTCTCTGGTTTCTTATACTGATAGTAAGGAAAATGTACATCGAACTGGACCAGTTATGTGTGTGATTAGGTACAACAGTCTTTTCAGTCAAATTTTAGGTTATTTGAGTAATATACTGATCATCAAAATTTGCTGTTATAAAATTTTTGCAGCTTATTAAATCTCATTTTGAAAGACTGATATTTGGATTTAAAAGCATATTTATCTTTTATATAGAAAATTATCACAACACACTTTACACAAAATTATATGCTTTAGCCTCTGCCTCCTTTATTGCCAAGTATGTAGTACTTTCAGTAACTTCTGTCAGTCAGGGGTATTTTGGACAGCAAATGAATAATTAGTATATTCTAGAAACTGTACTTTTTGTGTGTAAGCATGTGTGCACATGTGATAGTTATTTTGAGTGAAGGATAAGAAAAGTAGTGTATGTTAGTACTTTTTAGCATTCTCTCTATAAATAGTTTTAATTGTGGAGTAGCCTCCAAGCTTTATGAAATCAGTGAATTAATGAATTGAAGAGAAGCTTGTTTAAGTTTTCTCCTTATTGTTTATATCTCTCTCCTCTCTCACGAACTCAATAGGAATTACTGAGTTTTCTATCCTTCTTCCTCCCAAAATTATCTAATTTTCTATATCTATCTGTGTTCTATCTCAGTTTCTCTCTATCTGTCTTTGTTTCTATCTCTATTCTCGGGTCAGGTAGCAACAGGGGACTGACAACTTCTGTTTAACATTTAATATATCTTAGGTTCTTGGGATTTAACACCTCTCTCACGTTTTTTCTACTTTACAGATTAAGCTGTGCACTTTTGTATAACTCCTCTGATTTTCCTTGTATTAATCATGTTCCATGCGTAGGAAGGGATGGTTTAACGCACAACATGTTGAATGATATTCATAATCACTGGAAGCATTCTGAGGCAGTCAGGATAAAGTGTATGGGTGTACCTACTGTTGATATGAAAAACGTGTGCAACCAGCTAGAGGTACTACTATTATTTTTCACCACAAATATAACAGTTCCTCTTCCTGTGTCCATCTAAGTTGCTTTTATTAATTGATTTAGTAGAGAGCATTTTCCTACGAAGGAACTTCTGAAATACTTGGTTATTCTCTATGTTAGTTTTACCTAAGCTTTGTGCTTTATGATATATCTAGCATTTCCTTCTGAAATACTCGGTCATTCTATATGTTAGTTTTACCTATGTTTTGTGCTTTATGATATATCTAGCATTCTATATGTTAGTTTTACCTAAGCTTTGTACTTTATGATATATCTAGCATTTCCTTTTGAAATACTCGGTCATTCTATATGTTAGTTTTACCTAAGCTTTGTGCTTTATGATATATCTAGCATCCCACTGTTCTCTGCTATGAGTTGGCCGACCTTGTTATATACCAGACATACTTTCTTAAGGTATTTGACGTGAGATAAGATATATACTAACAGTTTTATAATTTTTCATGCGTGTGGCTCCAGTCTTGTTATCATGTTAGGTATTAACTATTGAAGCAATTTTCATATTTCTTAGGATAAAACATTTGGTAAGATTATCCAAAGACATGGTGGTCTACTTGTATTGTACAGAGGAAGGGATTATCACCCCAAAAAGAGGCCAATTATTCCATTAATGCTGTGGAAGCCCCAAGAACCCATATATCCAAGGCTGATAAAAACAACTATTGAAGGCCTGAGCATCGAGGAGACAAAAGAAATGAGGAAAAGAGGATTAGCTGTTCCTGCCTTAACAAAACTTGGTACACATTCTCTGTTTGTACTGTTTACTTTATAGAAGTGCTAGTTTATACTGTAATACTTTATGTTGCAAATGCAGCAAAGAATGGCTATTATGGTAATCTTGTATCCATGGTCCGGGACGCTTTTCTCATGGCTGAGCTGGTTCGTATAGACTGTAAAGGACTTGAAAAGAGTGATTACAAGAAAATAGGCTGCAAACTTAGGGTAATACAATTTACTTATATATTTAATCATCCTCTGAGGACAGTTATGACGTTGCTGTTATAGTTTGCATTTCTTCTCTCCCCTTCTCCTCCCTCTGTTTCATTTTGTGTGTGGTAGATTAAGTGTATGTGTGTGTTTTTTAATTTAATTTAATTTTTTGGGGGGTGGGGGGTTTGGACTTTAACTCCTTACCTTATTGTGTATCTACTTTTCTTTTGATGAAACTTTTATTTTTTCCATGATACTTTGCTGAGGTCTGTGGTTGTGTTTGACCTCTTTCCTTTAAATTTGATTTTCAGAAAGACATATGGTTATTTTACTGTGTTTGGTTTAAATAGCTTCAGCATTGTAGTGTAGTTACATGGTTCACTCAGATAACGAACAAAACAACCTATAGAGCAGCCAAATTATTTTGTTCTTTTCTTTTCTACCAATGATGTAACCTGGACACTTCAGAGTGGAACTGAACCCATCCAAAGTAGGTTTCTTCTTTTCTTTCTTATAGCCGTTTCATTTTAGTTTATTGACTCAGTAGCTTGCTATATTTTCCTTTTGAAGTGTAGATTTCAAGCTCAAGTGTTTTAATCCTTCATTTGTTTCATTGTCGATACAGGATTTGGTTCCCTGTATATTGGTAACATTTGACAAGGAGCAGATTGTGATATGGCGGGGCAACGACTATAAGCCTCTAGAGGATGGGTTTTTCCTCACTGACCGGGAATCATTTGATAGTACAGACAGTGATTTGTCTATCAATGCTGAAGGACGCAAAAATCCAGATGACTGCCCCAGTCGAAATGACTTCTACTTATTTAGCAAAAAAAGAAATGAATTCTACTCTGGTGATGAAGATTAGTAGTTACTAGCAATGGGTTTTTCCTTTTGTTGAAGATAGAGCTACAAGCAATGCTGGTGCCATCAAAGCAGAACCATGACAGGTACAAGACTTGACACTGTGCCTACATCAACTGATGCGAAGCACTCGAATACTGAGTTACACAGCTGATATGGGACTGAGTTATTAGAAAGATATAGGTAGTGTATTTAGTTGATTAATAGCTTACTTAGGAAGCTAGTTAGTGATTGTTTGTCTTTAAATATCTAAGTGATCATCAGCCTTTTATGCAACTGTTATTATTTTTTCAGGAATAAACAAGATTCAGTTTCTCTCTTTGTGCTGCTTCTCTGTTTTCTAGGGTTTTAAATTGTAATCATGATAACATAGCATTGGATCTATAACTACTATCATTTAATCTCTTTACTTCATTGGAAAACTAATTATATTAAAATGAAGGTTAAATAGATTAACCATCACAAGAAGAAAAAAATTTCAGGACACTTATTTTGGGATAAAGAAATTCTAGTAGCACTATATATTTATTTATGTTTTTTTTAAAAATGGTCGGCATCTGATCAACCTCAGCTTAAGTTAAAACAGTTTAGTTTTATTTATGTTTTTTAAAGAATATTGCAAGAGAATATATTATGCTATATGGAAGATATGTAAAATAATTTATAATATCTTTTACATAGGTGAAAATAAGTTCGAATGAACAAATATTATAAAATTATTTTGAAAAATATAATTTATCATAAAACAAATAATTATAAGCTTTAGAAATATGTTTTATATTCATTGCTTGAAAATAAAAAAGAATGTTATAAAATCAGTAGCGAAGTAAGGATTTTTACTATTGGAACTTGGAAGCCATAATACACTAAATTATAAAAAAAATATACACTCCAAAAATATTATAGAAAGTAGAATTTTATAATTTTTTAATTTTATCAACAATAATTTAAATAATATATTATTTGCACAAACTCCTTATTGTAATTAAGTCACAATATATATAAATTAAATGAAAACTTGTCTTATTAGTGTTTTGACTTTATCATCAATTTTATTATTAGTCCATATGAACGGGACATAGAAAAATGCCTTTCTCAAAAACAATTTTTCTAAAATTTCCAACCACAAAAGAGAGGAAAAATCTCAAAAAAATAATAAAATAAAAAATCCAAAAAAAATAAAAAATAGAAAAGAAATTCACCCACACATCCAATGCACGTGTCCATAATGAGAAATCCACGCCACAAATCAATGTAATTACGCTCCCCCAAAAAAAGCAGCTACAGTGTCTGAATCTGCACTTTCCCATTTCTACTCCTTATTTACTATCAAATTCTCTAGATTTTCTGGTTAAGCAACCTTCATAAGCTTCCAACAATGGCGGATCACGATCTCTCCGCTCCCTTTTTACCTTCTTCTGGCCGCTCACAACCGTCCAGTGATGAGCCCCAACTGATCATCACCGTCCATGATGAAAACTCCCCCAATCAAGACCCACAAACCCAACAACAATCCAGTGATACCCATTTGGAGATACTTGACAACCCATTTGAGTTTCTTGGGTTAGATGGGTTTGACTTGCCTGGATCGACCACTGTGGATCCGTTTAGGAACCATACATTGAGAATTGAAGGGGTTTATGAGTGGGTAAAGATTGGAATTTGTTTGCCGATTGCGTTGATTCGGCTTGTGTTACTCGGGTTGTGTTTGTCGGTTGGATATGTGGCCACAAAGATTGCTCTTCTTGGTTGGAAGGATAAGGAGAATCCAATGCCTAAATGGAGGTCTAGGCTCATGTGGGTTACCCGTTTGGCAACCCGGGGCATCCTCTTCTCTTTTGGGTAAGCTAGTTTACTTGTGTAATTTGTTGGTACGTGATTGCTTAGTGGTATATGAATTGACATAAAAGTTTCTATCTCTATTTGTGTTGCTAATTTGGATTGAATTAGCCGTGCAAACTTTCTTTTGTTTGATAATTAGTTTTACATAGTGAAATTTCCAAAAGTTTGAATTTTGAACTTATTATAGGTGTGTTCAATCCATTTTCTTGATGTCAAGAGTGTATAGATTCTATAAGAGCTTTATCTTAAGTTTGGTTTCCCTGGGATGTTATATAAAAATATTTGGGAGCTTATGAAATTTATAGAATTGATTATGGGAGCTAAGCAGGTAGTTCTCAAACTTGAAGCTTATCGAGGAATATCAGATTTCTATTATCAGATTCATAAAATAGGAGCTTCTCAGGGAAATGAAATAAAGAATCCTCCAGAATCTCAATGTTGCCAATTCTTTTGAATTTGTGCTTCCATAATTGCTCTACTCCAGAGTATTAAAGCTTTGGTTGCGTCTCATTCAGATAGGGACATGCAAAGGAGATGTTTTTTAGTTGTTCATGACTTTGTAGACTATATGATGTAGGACTATCCGGGAAAGTTGGTGTGAACAATATAAAAAGCTTTGGAAGCCAATATAAAAGGTTTTGGAAGCCCATGAATTTGAAGTTGTAGTTATCTTATTAGAGTTTAATTTAAGTTAGGAAAGTTGTGAAGAAGTATTATAAATAGTGATGTGCTTCATTATTTGGGGACATTGAATAATTAGAATTGATTTAGTTTTGTGTGAGATTATATGTGTGATATTTATCCTTTATCCCAAGACCCCCGTCCCCATCATTTTTTGGTAGAGAGTTAAAAGTTGATACATTTTGATTTCACCAAATTCCTTAATCCCTAGCTTCCATCAATTGCTGGAGTTCGCTAGAGAGTTGACACATATATGAGATGACAACATAGTCTCAAATCTTTCCCAATTTTTTTATCATAAAAAAAATGCTATATAGTACACAGGTTACTGTTCACTCGTGGTAAAATTACAGTTTGGTACCCCAAGGTTTCTGAAACTTTCAGTTCAGCTCCTGAAGTTTATGAGATTTTCAATTCAGCCCCTAAGTTTCTAAAATTTTAAATTCAGCCCCTTAAGTTTCAGAAAAATCTCAAATCAGTCCATGTTTCTTTATACTTTCTGCACCTAAGCCCTTAGAGCCAAAAAAAAGAGTTGGTCGGGCAAGAGAAAATAAATATACTATGTTAGTTATGGTGACTTATAATTGGGAGGATTAGAAGAATTGAATAATTCATTGTAGCACTTCTAACAAATCAGGCAATATTTCAAAGTTCATCGCCGCAATTCCAACATGTAGTCAAGTAATCAACACAAATGTTAAAAGTGTGATGCCAAATCCTACAAGTAAAAATGTAAAATACAAAGAGACATTGAGACTCTTCAAGAACAAGAATTTCAACATGTCGAGACTCGTGAGGATCTTAAAGTGGCTGAAGTTGAGAATGTTGTATCCATTGAAGATTCCAAGGAGGTTTGCATTAAAGGAACTGCAGTGCAAGAGGTGAATCATGTTTACCAAAAAGTTGAACACAAAAAGAAAGACACAATTGAGGTAGAAATTTGTACTCAAGAAACATCGGATGCGCATGTTTTGTTGGCATGCATCTCCCGAACTATGGTTTATTATTCTTCGATATTTCAAAATTCAAGGACGAGTTTTTTTCAAAGGTGAGGAGAATGATGCAATACGGAAGAGGAAATCAAAACATTTATTATTAATTTTGTATTGTTATTTAGAGATAAATATTAGAATATTAATATAATTATTTGTTAGTATATTCTAGGAGAGTTTTATTGTAGTAGGAGATTTTAGTTAGGAGATTATTTTATTTTTAAATTAGGGTTTTTACTTAGTCCCCAAGGATTAGGTTTTCTATTTAAGCATTGTAATACTTCATTATTTTACATATTTATTGAAGGAATTGATTTGAGATTGAAGTTGTGTGCTTTTGTGTGTGTTTGGTTACCGATTCTCTGCGGGAACATGTAACTTATTACTTCTTTTCCTAATCATGTCCCAAATTTATGCCCACTTGTTAAACAGTCTTGCAAAACCCCAACTGCTACCCAAAACATTATTTAGTGACCCCAAGCCTCTGCCAAACAAACTTAAGCCTTAACCCGTCTGCATATTCATAAGCCGAGTCCAGTACAACAAAACCATTGTCACAAAATTTCCACCTAAAAACAAACCAAACAGTCCTAATAATACAGCCCAAACCCATTAAAACCACCATTATTGCCGCCATCGCAGCTTGTTTAAAGCCACTGAATTTGTTGTAAACAACTCTCTGCAACAACATTTACAGAGAAAAGGAAAAAGAAAAAGAAAAGAAAAAGCAGAGTAGAAGACTAAAGTTTGCCGCCGCGCAACTTTACTACCAAAGCCACACTTTTTCCTCCTGTCGCTATTTGTCATCTTCATCTAACAAAAGTCCTCTTCTAATACAGCCTTCCTTGTTGCTCTGTCGTACAAGAAAAAAAAAGAGTTGCTCCGTCGTACAGAAAAGTACAAAAAAAAGACTAGCTCCTGATCCGATTCTAAATATCTCATGATAAATTACTCTTAGGTAGCCTAAAGTTTCTTACAATTTTCTAGTTTAGTCCCCTAAGTTTTCTTAAATTTTAAAATACTCCCTGAAAATTTTACATATCAATCCCCTATACTTTCATCTTCTTCAATTCCAGCCCCTGAAGTTTTATTAGTTTCAGTTCAGTCCCTGTTTCTTTATACATTTTGTACTTAAGCCCCTATAGCAAGTTCGAAATAAAGAAGAAAAAGGAGCGTATATTTTTATTTTCAAGAACCATGGTAAATGCCGAAGAAAAGCTTTATGCTTATATGTTACGACAAGATGAGCGTCTCAAAAGGATTGAAGATTTAATCACAACACTTATTGCAAATGCAACAAATGTCACTTGATGTAAGGGACATAAAGATGCTCATAAGAATTTTGAAGACCCCATCCCGAATCTTAATCATCTGAGACTACAACATGACAATAATCCACGAGTTAATCCACATGTTCTAGATTCTAGGATGAATGCAGTGGATAGAGGAGCAAAATTAGATATTGGAGATTTCAATGACTATAATGGTCCCGAAACATTCTTCGATTGGATTAACAGCTTGGAGAGTTTTTTTTGATGGAATGATTTATCTGATGTAAGAAAATTATTTTTTGCTGAAGCAAAATTGAAATTGAAAGGGAAAACTCGTATTTGGTGGAATCAATATCAGCGAAATTTATATACAGCTGCGATAAGATGGGAAGATATGAAAGCTGCATTGACACAACGTTTTGTACCTTCAGATTATAAGCATCGAGCATATTTGCAGTTAACTGAGTTGGTACAAGGAAGTAAATCTGTAGCCGAGTATATTTTAATGTTCTACAGTTTGGTTACACGGTCTGAATTTTCTTGGATTGAATTTTAATCTCCATGTACCGTCGAGGATTGAATCTGGAGATTGCAGATGGTGTAGCTTCAGGTTAACTCGTGCTCTTGGATGATGTTGTTCAAGTTGCCACCCAAGTAGATGATAATTTGTAAAGGAATTCTGTTAGTCTTCCAATACAAGTCCAAACTTGGAGGGAGCGTACTTTTGTGGAGTCTATTTTAAATATGCCAGTGGAAAGATCGTCGGCATGCCCTTCAACTATTAGCAGGCTTAATCGTATCCCAAATTCTTTTAATGCTAGCAACAACCATACATCTAGGTGCTATAACTGTCGTGGTGTTGGTCACATGTCTTTTGAAGTGTCCTTCCCTGTAGATGAATGTTGCCTCTTCTTCCTCTAGGCAACTTGCTATTGTTGACAAATAGTGCGGGAAAACCGACTTAAACGAAGAGGATTGAAGGCCGTTAGACGTCGAATATGAGCCTAATGAACAAGATTTGGAAGCTGATGCTCATTTGGAAGGATGTTTTGGTGTTTTTCGACTTGTACTTGTTGCTCAAAAACATAAGGATGATCCTAAAATCCATTGTGGGCAAATTTTTCAGATGAGAGTCGCATGTGCGGGACATATGTGCTCTCTTGTGATTGATATTGAGAGTTGTGTACAAATGTTATCTCTGAGGAAGCAGTTAAGAAACTTGGGTTAAAAGTTGAGCGTCACCCGGAGTCGTATGATGTTGCATGGATTACCAATACAAAGTTGCGGGTTACTCAGAGGTGTTTAGTTACATTTTCCGTTGGCAAGCTTAAGGATACCGTTATGTATGATGTTCTACCACTTGAGGTTGTCGCATTATCTTATGACGTAAATGGATATGGGATCATCATACACAACATGGTGCTCGTGCTAATATCTATTCGATTATCAAAGGTAATACCAAATTCACTCTTATTTGTGTTCTCAACATGCCAAATTTGAAGCTTGCAAAGACTTCCTTGGTTATCCGACATGATTGGTTTTGTGTTGATGTTCATAACTTGATGGAGTCAAGTTTTTTTCAGCGAAGGAGAACTGATGTAGGACGAGCCCGTGGAAGTTGGTTAGAACAATATAAAAGGTTTTGGAAGCCAATATAAAAGGTTTTGGAAGGAATTTGAAGTTGTAGTTATCTTATTTAATTTGTAGTTATCTTATTAGAGTTCAATTTAGGTTAGGAAATTGTTGTAGGAGTATTATAAATAGTGATGGATTTCATTATTTGGAGATATTGACTAATTAGAATTGATTGAGTTTTGTGTGAGATTATTTGTGTGATGTTTATCCTTTATCCCAAAACCCCCGTCCCCATCACTATACATGTTCTTGATGTGGGCAAACATATATTAGGTTTTTCCATCCTTCTAAGTTTTACATATTCATGAATACAAAAGTTTGCCTCAAATACACAGGTTTTTCAAAAGTTCAAGTAGTTTTGTAGTGTGTTAGCTTTGGTCTATCTTTGTATCAGTCTAATATTGGCATGATCTTTTACTTTTTTGATGCTGCAGCTATCATTGGATAAAACGAAGAGGGAAACTGGCTCCGAGGGAGATTGCTCCAATAATTGTATCTAATCATGTATCATACATAGATCCTATCTTCTACTTTTATGAGTTTTTTCCTACCATTGTTGCAAGTGATTCCCATGATTCCATGCCCTTCGTTGGAACCATCATCAGGGCTATGCAGGTAATCTTATGTAGAATTCATACCTTCACTAAATTTAAAATTTTAGCATATTAAAGCTTTGTTCTACATATTCAGGTTTAAATATTTCCCCTGAATCATGTTTTATTGTGTTCAATACTTGTAAGTTTCAGATATATTGTTCTTGCTCTTTCTTTCTCTCACCATCTGTTTTTAGGTGATATACGTTAATAGGTTCTCACCATCATCGAGGAAGCATGCTATCAGTGAGATAAAGGTAGGAAAATTATATACCTTTTGCTATCTAGTTTCTTTTGATTGTTCTTTTGATGAATTTGGTTGATCTATATTCTATAAGGATAATATCCTAATACTGTAATCATAGTTTGTCCCTATTTACTTCCCATTGTATTAACATATAAAATAATAGTAATTTATTAATAAAATAATAATAATAAGGGAGAGTCTTGATGATAAGCTTGAGAAGAGAAGATAATCTTCGTTCACACACCAAACAGCTTAAGGTGTAGCCGTGTAGCGTTATTAGCTTTTGATTTCAAGATCCCAAATTGATATATGTTGTATAAGTTGACTTCAAAATCAGTGATTAGTAAAAAAATTTGTCAAGAAAAGAAAGGGCTACATCCATACTAGTTGAAGGTTAATTTAATTGTTATTGTGATTTTATCGTTTTCCCCTTACCTACACTGTTGAATGTTCCTTTCAATATCTGATAGACAGATGATTTCCGTCTAAGTAGACCTACTCACCTACATAGACATTAGTTAAGTTTACGTTTGGATTTTCAAGCTTAACTCATTTATAAATTTCCTGAGCTCAAGCTTAAAAAAAAATCTATCTAGCACTGCGTGTTTCCTGTTTAATAATGGAGTAGTTCACAAGCATTGGTGAGCTACTCGACCTTCAATCAAATTCAAGCTGCTTGCGTGCTTCAGCGAGCTGCTTGAGTTCATTTAAGCTCATCTAGGCTCAGTTAAACTCATTTATTTGACACTTTAGGGAACAATAGCTATTAATATAATAATATATACTACATAATGTATAAAGTAAATTATATGTAGGTAACACCAAATAATAATATAATACTACCTCCGTTCTATATGATTTGATTGTTGACTTTTTAAAGTCAACTTAAGATATTTTCAAACTCAAAATTGAGATGACTCATTAAAAATTATGAAACAATAAAACTTACAATGAGTAATACTTTTTATATAGTTTACAATATTCATCATTGTATTGATTAAAATTAAAAGGATCTATGTCAATTTTGAGTTTAAAAATGTCTCGAATTGACTTTCAAAAATCAACAATGATTAAATAATTTGGAACGGAGGGAGTATTATTTGTTTTTTCAATATATAAATAAAATGATGTATACTTTGTTGAGATTCATGAGCGCGCTCGAGAGCTCGTTCAGTTGTCATGTTGAGTACTTAAATATCAGCAGCGAAGCCTAAAATGTTGAACGGGCTCAGTTTTTTTAATCTAAATGAGTCCAGATGAGTTGGGAAATTATCGAATCGGACTTGGGTTGCTCGCATGTAGTTCAGTTTGTTCACAACCCCACATCCAAGGATTACTGGGTAAGAAGTGATGTACATTTCATGGCTCAGTTTTTGTTTCCAGCAGAAGTTTGGTTGATCATAAACACTTGTAAGAATCTTGAATGGAGTGGTCGTAAAGTTCTGTTGATCTGTTCTGATCTTTTTCTTTTGTTTGGATATCAGTTTTGCCTTCAATTTTTGGCACAACCAGTTTAGATTATTAATCTCATTAAGTGGTACTTTCATTGCAACACAAGTCAAAATTTTGTACATAAAGAATGCTAACCTTTAATTCCTTTACTTTTTTCTGTCCGTCAGTCTGTCTCTCTCATGTAACTACTTGAAGCATGCGTCCTTAATAGCTCTATATGAACCAGTAGATTATAGTTAGTGCTCTTTTCATAATTTGGGTCGATTAATGCTTGGCAACTCTATTGCTTTCTTAGTTTAGACACATTTTTTATCCAGCTTGTGGCTGTGATTTTAACTACAAACTGCAAGAACTTTTGTGGTGTTTGTATGGTCTAAAGCATGTTTAGCTTATTTTGCACATGTTGACATAATGTTGGTAGTCAAAGTAATTTGACCATTTATTAAAATTGCTTCTAGCTGTTCTACTGTAGGCTTGTAGTAACACTTGTTTAAGCGAAGCATTTTGAAAAATGCTTGATCCTGTTATTGTTGTACGAAAAGAAATTGAAAATTATTGGATTGATAATTTGATATGTGATTATATCAATATACAATTTTCTAGGTTCTTTGATGTAATTCTTTTTTTCTAAATTCTTTTATTTTTGTCAATATATAAGCTATTTGATACAGAATTGTGCTTTTAAGGATTTTAATACAGAGAAAGGCCGGTTGCAATAGATTTCCTCGTTTGCTTTTATTTCCTGAAGGAACCACAACCAATGGAAGAGCCCTCATCTCATTCCAGCTTGGTGCATTTATTCCTGGGTATGCTATCCAGCCTGTAGTTGTTCGCTATCCACATGTACACTTCGATCAATCCTGGTAGGATTTTCTCTCTAAAGCAAGTTATTAATTGTTATCTTCAGTAACGTGACCAGCTCTGCTTTGTCTTCTTGTCATTTTGTTCAGGGGGAATATTTCACTGGCTAGGCTTATGTTTAGAATGTTCACACAGTTTCACAATTTCATGGAGGTACGCTATAATCATAGTGTCTGCAAATATCTGCAAAGCATAGTTAACATATTTTTCTTCTGTGAAGGTTGTTTGATATATCCAAGTTGGAAAAGAAATTTATATTATTAAATTTATGTATGTACTGTAACGTAACTTCCTTTGCTACTTGGGTAACTATATCAGTCTTACTAGGTCATCTATTAATCCAGCACATCACTCTCTATGAGTATCTTCAGACTATGTATTACATATCGTATATTGAATATGATTGGTTTTGGATGAGTAATGTTTGATCGAAGGACGGGAACAAGAGGAATCAATGTGTTCCAATTTCTGGCCTTGCACCGACCATCCAATGGACCATGACTAAAGATAGGGGGAATATGAGTGGGTCGGGTCTTCCTATATGAATAGGACTGTAACTTCTTTCTCTAACTATTTTGAGTTAGAAATTGTTGAATCTTGTTTTCAGCCTGTCTATTATCATTGTTGACTTGAACTAGTTAAATACGGGTCTTTATTTGAAGTCTTGTTCCGTGTGAGGCATGCGCCTTTGACCTAATCTTTTCAAGTTTATCTTCTTTAGATTTTTTTTGGGTTAGTCAATATTTTACATCAACAACAAAAAATAATTAATTTTTGCTATATTTCCGCTTCATATGTTCTACTTTGGAACCGTATAATGTGCATTTGATAAATATTGAACTGAATAATGTAAAAGGCACATATATTTCATCTTTTATTCTCCCTCTGTTGTATTATCTTGGTATTGGGCACGTCACTTTGATATTGTTGGGTTTGAGACGATAGACTGGTAGGCCTTTGCCTTTTTTTTTTGTTTTTTTTGGGAGGTGTCTTAGATTGTGACTGACACATAAATGTTGGTAACAGCATTAATGATATCTCAGCATCTCAGGCGGCTTGTGAGATAGCGTAATCTTGTTGTAGACAATACTTCTCGGGTGGCTGAGCCAGGTTGCTCTCTCTTGTCCTTCAGTTACCATTATACCTAAGAAATGTTTCAATTCGAGCGAAGGTGCTCCATCACCAGAGATGTAGAAAATTCTCATCTAGTGTCATCAAACTTCTTGACAGCAGGGAACTTGTCATTTAAACCTGCATTGACAGGCTAGTAGGGTTATTCTCCATCCTTTTTTTTCCCCATAAGTAACCGTATGTATGTATAATGCATAAAAAGGGATGCCACCAAATGAATTATGTATGCTTGGACTCTTCAATATTGCTTATCCTTGTTTGATATTCGGGCTTGGACTTAATAGGCATAGATTATTAGGTGGATTGTCCTGTTTCAGGAAATCCTTTAATTATGAATAATAATTCTGTCCAGAGGGTTATATTAGTTGTATGAGTGATTTGTGGAATCTCTTGTAACTATTGTTTCTTTTAATGAAGTGAAAGTAGAATACTTGCTTCCAATTAATCTACATAATTGATATGGCTTATATTGATGCAATAAGTTGTATATTTCTTAAAACTTTGAATAAAAAAGCCTAAAGGGATTTGTATACTTGAATTCCATTAGATTCTCTTTCAAAACTTTTGTATAATTTTGATTTTTTTATTATGTCAATAAATTATTGTCATTAAAAGCAGCAAAAGGGGGTGAAATCTTGTACAGAAGATCCATACATTTAAAGCATAGGGACAACAAAAAAGACCTATCCCCACCTATCTCCAAACAAAACCAATGTACAATGACTTAGCAGCACCCCATAAATAGCAAGGAGACAAGAAAGTAGATACAAGTTCGCTCCTCACACAAAATCTCCAAGAAAATTATAAAAGAAACAACGATGCTGGGTAGAACACATTTTCCTGAAAAACTTAAGACATAAATACACACACAAATTACTTATTTCCCTCCATCTGCATGGTTTAGAGTACAATTAATAGATGCTCCTTGATTCACTTCATGCTGCAAAGAAATCATGGAAAGCATACTGCAATAGTTGGTGTGCTTCTCCACTCTAAATATCACCTAGTACCTGTGTATTGCCTTAAATTCTTCTCTCCCTTGATCACAAAATACATGCTTCATCATGCATTGTTTTAGTTATACAATATACACGCCCATGAACATTACAAGTCCGACCAATGCTTCTTTTCTTTTGTTTCTAGTAGTGGAGTTCTGTTAGTGCATTGCTTCTATGTTGATTCTTAATGAATTAAGATAAAATTTGAATTTATGCAGGTTGAATTTCTTCCTGTCATTTCACCCCCGGAAAATCAAAAGGATAATGCTTTGCGTTTTGCTGAGAGGGTGAGTCAAAGTTATAAATTTTTGCTGCATTATAGTAGTTGTAGTTGATTGATGTTTTTCCCCCAGTGTCATTCCTAAGTTCTTCTTATCCATTAAACTATAATAACTTTTAATTCATTAATTACAACTCACTTTTTAATTAAAAAAGCAAAAATTCGGTGATGTTTCAAGGTTATATGGAATTGCACATTCTCATAATTGTGCTTTTATTACCAAACTTTATACATCAACACAATGTGTTGTACGCTCAGTCGCACATTACATCCATTAATAAAATGTTGAAGCTAAGGATGCTTGAACATTATAGCGGCCTACTGTATTCCTGTAGCTTAAAAAGACTTTTTTACATTGTGTAACATGCCAAGAGACCGTGTAACTGGTTAGTTTGCATCTGCCATCATTACTGAAGTATTAATGTGCGCCCAATCATGGGCTTTCCGGATATGTTCAAAATTTTTATGTTCTTATAATATAGACCTAACTTGTTAGATATATCCTCTATGGTACCCAATGAAGGAGCATGCACTGGTTTAGTTCATTAGGTTTTTAAATTTGCATTCTTCTATGGTAGAGTACCCTGGCTATCTTTCTCTAGATCCTTAAAACCTCTTTTCTTTCTGGACAATTTTTTATGCTACAGATGGAGAGAAAATTACACTATGCTTTCAAAAGCTAAAATTGAATAATTGAAGTCTCTTCAGGTTCCATTGAATAGAATCTTATATCTGTTTACAGAATTAGTGTTCAACAGTGATTCGACGTCTATTACATACGGTGTTGTTTGCACTCCATACTTGTCCAAAAAACTAAAAATAAAATGCTATAAAATTGAATGATTGAAGTCTCTTTAGGTTCCATTTAATAGAATCTTGTATCTGTTTACATAATTAGTCCTCAACAGTGAGTCCATGTGAATATATTACATATATGTTGTATGCACTCCATACTAATGATAGGAATTGATCCATGAGATGTTGTCGTAGATGATTCACTATTTAGTTATTTATTTATCAGTGTATTTATTTATTTTGTTTGTGGACTTGTTATTTATTGGTTTATTTCAGAATTGAGTTATTTATTTAGAGGCCCAATTGTTAATGGGCTTAGGATTATTAGTTTATTTTTATTGTAAATATGTAAGTCATGACAGATTATTGGGCACTTTGATATTGAAAATATCCTAATTATTGGTTGCGATCAATACTTTTCCTCCTTACTACGGTTGGGAAACCCTAGAAGTAGTAATTCT
Organism: Panax quinquefolius; assembly: GCA_020205615.1. Classification (NCBI taxonomy): domain Eukaryota; kingdom Viridiplantae; phylum Streptophyta; class Magnoliopsida; order Apiales; family Araliaceae; genus Panax; species Panax quinquefolius. The sequence goes on from CM035165.1 coordinate 4,180,309, forward strand.
CCAACGGTTTGATCACCTTAGTTCTTTTAATTTTCCTTATTGATTTACTATTTCCAATTAATTATTTGTTCATCAATTTTCGTCCTACATATTGGCATCAAGGCTTGGTTTCTCTATCAATTTCTTAATTTTTGGGAGATCTTGAGTTTTCAAAAAAAAAAAAGTTGTTCATCGACGGAGTTACTGTTCATCGCAATTCACTGTTCATAAATAAAAAAACTGTTGCATTGTTTTGGAAATAGGGAGGTAACCTTAACTTTTCTAATTTAAATTAAAAATCCGTGCAAATTAACTTTTAGTACCCCAAACTTTCACTATCCATTTAAATATTGTCCCACAGTTTATTAGTTTATATTTTCACCCCTGTTTCTTGCATAAAGAGCCCTAAACTTTTAACCTTAGCACTTTTAACCCGTCTCATACTTTCTAATCAGTTAGGTCTATAAGGTAAAAGTAAATGTCATTTTGAATATTTGGACATTTAATATTAAATCACTTGCATTTCCTTCATTCATTAGTTCTAAAATTTTTGAAAGCTTGTTTTGGATTTGTTCTTTTAAAATTGCATATTATTCCATCTATTTACATATTATTCGGTTATTATCAGTAGTTTTTGAGATTGCGATTGCATAGGCTTAGACTTGTAATTTTAATTTGCTTCTATTAAATTTCTGTATTTTGCACTTACACTTGTATTATAACTACACATACCCAAACTGGAAATTGGTGAAATTGGCCAGTTTATTCTGGTTAGGGGTTGAGAGAGACTTAGATCATTTAGGTGAGCCACCTATCAGGCATTGATGGGAGATGAAAACTCGCCTAAAGCAATATTATTTACCCGTAAGACATACTGATAGGGTAATAATGTATGTTGCTGATTACATTTGCAGATTTAGGGAGTTGACTCAAAGATGTAGGATCAATGAGAGAGAGATCGATCATTATGAAATTCAAGAATGAGTTACGACCTGGACTTCAATCAGACATCCTGACCAGCGCCATCTTTACCCTAGATGACCATTTCTAGTCAGCTCTAGATAATAAATATAGGTTACAGGGTATCACTAGGAGAGTTCCCTCTTACTCAGGCCAGCCCAGTGACTGAAATTTCTCACGTAATAGACATTTTCCCACTTCTCAGGCGTCTTCTAGGGCTAGTAATACCCTAGCTGGGCCATTTCGTGACAAATGGAATGGTGTAGTTGCACCCAACTCTCAGTCTACTACTCAGAAAAGGTGTTTTACGTGCCAGAGGTTAGGGCACAAGTCTTTTGAGTGCCCCAATCGTAATTGTCAACAAGTAACAATAGTAGAGGGAACTTCAAAAGAGGAGGGAAATATTGTTGGGGATGAAGTCGAGGGTGAGTATAACTCGCAAGATGGGGAGGTATTTCAGACCTACAACAAAGTAGGAATGGTGTAGTTGCACCCAACTCTCAGTCTACTACCCAGAAAAGGTGCTTTACGTGCCAGAGGTTAGGGCACAAGTCTTTTGAGTGCCCCAATCGCAATTGCCAACAAGTAACAATAGTAGAGGGAACTTCAAAAGAGGAGGGAATATTGTTGGGGATGAAGTCGAGGGTGAGTATAACTCGCAAGATGAGGACGTATTTCAGACCTACAACAAAGTAGGTGGTCTCTTCTAAGTTGATCATCGATGGGGGTAGTTGCTTAAATGTAGTTGTTGAGTCCGCCTTACCACAAATGAAGTTAAAGGCATAATCAAATCCCTAGTTTTTTAACGTCGCCTGGGTCAACAAGACATCCATTCCTATGTCAAAGAGATGTCTAGTGCCGATCCACCTTCACAACTATGAGGATAGTATTTGGTGTGATGTCCTTCTTATACATGTTGCACATATTCTACTAGGGCGACCTTGGCTATATGACTGTGATGTGATTCATTATGGGAGGACGAACATGTGTGTTTACACAAGGGGTAGAAAATATCATTAGTACCTGTGAGACCTTGAGTGTCATCCAAGAGTCGATCAAAGGAGACTAGCTTACCTACCCAGTAAACCAAATCACTCCATACTCTTAATAGAGAGGAGTTTGAGCGAAGTGTGGTTGAGGAGAATATAGTTGTCGACGCGTTGAGTAGGGTGTCTATCCTTGTCTACTCTTTGAGAGTGAAGGTTGTGGGATTTGAGCGCATTATCTAGGAATACCCTACTTGTCGAGACGTTAGTGACATTTATGATGACCTACAGGATCCTAATTCCCCACCCTCTAGTGATTTCGTATCCATGATGGGCATCTTTTTAAGGGCACCCGCTTGTGTATTCCTAATACATCGATGCGTGAGTATTTGTTGTGGGAGTTACACGTAGGAGATTTAGCTAGACACTTTGGTCAAGATAAGACAATTGTCATTGTTGAGGATATGTTTTTTTGGTCTAGCCTCAAGAGGGATGTAGCTCATGTTGTCTTTGAGTGCCACACATGTCAGACTACTAAGGGTAGGAAGTAGAACACGGGTTTGTACACTCCACTTCCAGTTCCCTATGCACTTTGGGAGGATCTTAGCATGGATTTTGTCTTAAGATTACTGAGGACCCAGAGGGGTCATGATTCAATTTTTATTGTAGTGGACCGTTTCACTAAGATGATACATTTTATTCTTTGCAGCAAAACTGATAATCCCTCATATATTGCCATGATTTTCTTTAGTGAGGTAGTGAGATTACGTGGGTTACCATTGACTATAGTTTCTGATAGAGATACAAAGTTTATGAATTATTTTTGGAAAACTCTCTGGAAGAAACTTAACACTACGCTTATGTTTTCTACTGCGTATTTTCCCCAGATCGATGGTCAGACTGAGGTTGTTAATAGAAGTCTAGGTTATTTGATATATTGTTTTTTGGGTGATCATGTGTCTACATGGGATAATGTTTTACCTATGACTGAGTTTGCATATAATAGCTTAGTTAATTGTTCAACTGGAGCAAGTCCTTTTCAGGCTTAAACTAGTTATCAGCTTAGGAAACCTGTTGATTTAGCTCCTCTTTCCATTGCATATAAGGCTAGTGAGTCTGCAGAGTCTTTTGCGCATCACATTCATGATTTGCATGCTGATATAAGAAAGATATAAGAGAAAATTAATTTGAGTTATGAAAATTACAAGTCTGCTGATGATGTTCATCGTAGGTATCAAGAGTTTAATGAGAATGATCAAGTGATGCTGCGACACCGTGCTGAGAGATTACCTCTTGGCACATAGAAGAAAGTGCATGCTAAGAGGATGAGTCCATTTCGAGTTCGAAAGAAGGTTAGCGCTAATGCATACGAGTTGGATTTTTCGAGTGATATGGGTATTGGTCCTGTATTCAATGCGACTCCTTATCACAGGCCTTCTGATGATTTCGTTCCCTCTTCCACTTTTTCTCTTAGTTCTCCTATTTCGCCTACACTTGCTAACCCTAATGAGCCTATATTTGTTCCTCCTCCTATTGTCCTTGCACAACATACAACATAGGTTATTTAGGATGTTTTTGATGAGCGGGTTGTGTTGACCAGGTAGGGTGGTTACTGTCAGTTTTTGGTGAAGTGGCGCAACAGGCCTGGCTTAGTGCTAAGGAGTTTTGTCGGCTTGATTCAGACCTTTTTGAGAGTTACGAGGCTTTCACTTCGTTAAAAACTTCTCCATGGGACGTCGTCGTAGTGGATGATTCGCTATTTAGTTATTTATTTATCAGTGTCAATTTATTTATTTAGTTCGTGGACTTGTTATTTATTGATTTATTTCAGTATTAGGTTATTTATTTAGAGGCTCAATTGTTAATGGACTTAGGATTATTAGAGTTTCTATTTATTATAAATATGTAAGTCATTACAGATTATTAGACACATTTTGATATTGAAATTATCTTAATTATTGGTTGTGATCAATACTTTTCCTCCTTACCATGGTTGGAAATCCTATGGGTAGTGGTTCTCCTGCAGTTGGATCACCCTAGTTCTTTTAATTTTCCTTATTGATTTACCACTTCCAATTAATTATTTTATTTGTTCATCAATTTCCATTCTACATCAACTTGTCCAAAAAAATAAAAAATAAAATGTTGTATGAGCTTCTCTAGGCAATAGGCATGTAGAATCCATTTAATGTGCACTATTGTTTTTAGTTACTAGATTTTAATCTATTTTGATGGCTATGAATATTTGTGCAGACTGCTCATGCTATGTGTACTGCTCTCAATGTTGTACAAACATCTCATTCTTTTGGGGATGTGATGCTTCTTGCTAAGGCATCTGAATCTAAGCAGGTACATCTTGTTTATATGACTTTGTGGTCTTTCTTCCAACTAGGTTTATATCTGTTATCTATTCTTTGTCATTTGGATACATGTTTATTTCGTTCTGTTCTCCAAACCTATGGCCTTCGTGATAAATGGATTTTGAACATAAGATGCAAATAGCATTGGGAAGGATGGACTTCACCATTTATTTTTGTTATATTCACAGTTGTCATGGTGTCGTCTAGGCGACGACTAGGCGTCTTGGCATTGGAGAATGAGAAGGGTAAAGCAACGCTTTGGACGTCGAGCCGCCAAGACTCACGCATTGGTAGTAGGAGTGCTCATCATTAAAAAATCGAACCAGTACCGAAAATATCGAACCGGTACCGATTCAAAATTACCGGAAAAACAAGAATCGGAACCGGTACCGAATTACCGGTTCTGTACAAAATCGGTATCGGTTTTTTCGGTTCGGTTTTCGGTTATACCGCATTGTAATATATATAATTATTAATAATAATTAAATAAATTTTTTTATATATTAATAAAAAATTTTAAAACTAAGAAATCATTAACTATTAGTAATAATTAATATATAAAATAAAACTACAAAATATTATTAATATATATATAAAAAAATTAATAAAACTATTTTATAGAAATTTTTAATATATAAAACTACAAAACATTAATTATTAATTATTATATTATTAAATTTCGGTTTTATCGGTATTTCAATTTTTACCGAATTCAAAAAGTTCCATACCGCTACCGGTACCGGTACCGGTACCGAAAAGTCATTTTTACCATGACTCATCATAAGCCATGGACTTTTCCAATTACCCAAGTGACTAAACCCATGACTTTAACCTAACCCATGACCCTTTTCCTTTGAATGAGAGGAATGCTCGAGTGGGAGACGGAAATGACTTCATAATTGATGACTTTGTTTGAGCTATAACTAGAAACAGAGTAGATTAGAGACTCTGTTAGTTATTATGTTTTTGGTTTTAAAGTATATAATATTTTATTGTGTAATATTCTTTTGAAATAAAAAAAATGTATAAATTGCATATTCTTAACGACTTGTCGCCATACGAACGCCATGGCGGCCTGGCGGGTGCCTTATCACCTAGGCATCCTGGCGGTCAACTACCGCCGCGTCCCGCCTTGGCGCCGTGACAACTTTGGTTATATTACATGCATGGCGTAAAGGTTTGGAGCTCTCTACTTGGGGATCATAATTCCTCTTGTCGAAAAAATCTTAGAAGATAAGTTGAATTGCAAACTAATTCCTGCTGGAGTAGAGACAAATTAATACTTACAAACTAAGCCAATGACTAGGTGGCAGCTAGAGACAATTTTATTGGGAAGTGAAACCAGAAAGTCTTACAATTTCATAGTTGCTTATACAAGTGGCGTTTGATTATTTCCATCTTTAGCAATAATCAGTGTCTGCTTCTATTAGAGTCTGTGTTGAATGTTTACTTGCTTTATTACAGCAGGTTCTGGAAAATGGGATGGTTATTGCTTAGGATTGTTTGATTTGACTTTAGTTCTGTCCATTGTAAAGTTTCAGTAAACTAATATTCTTGTGCTGATATCATGATTGTTACGTTTTTTTCACAGGAAAATTCCTCACTTTATATGGTTGAAATGGCAGGGGTGGAAATGGTGAGTTTGTGATAATTTATGTATCTGTCTGTGTTGTACTGTACTGTTATCTGGCTTAGAAGGCTCTCTGATAATACTACTTCTCTTACTAATAATCTAATGCGACAAATATTCTTTCTTTTCCCTATCTGATTAACATAGTATCAGAAGATACCACCTTTTGCCTATAACTGTGTTTGAAACATAAAGGCCTGATATAATACCCCATTGTGCATTACTTCTTAACATAATATAGTGTGTAATGCAAGTATTCGTAAAATATGTGTTGTCTTTTTGTTGGAATAACGAAAGTAGCTGATGTAGGACAAAGAGTACACAAGTAAAAAGAAGGCAGAAGATAGATGGTCTGTGGCACTCTCGCAAGGGAATCACTAGCCAGCAGGCAAAAAATTCCTTCTTCCACATAAGGAATAGGCAGCCCTCCCAGGCAAGAAGCACGAAGATTTTTTCCAATAATTTTCAACTCTATTAGAACTATGAGGTTTACAATACCAACACGGGAATAAAAAACCTGATACTTGAATGCATAGCCCAAATAAGAAAATACCTCTAATAATTTGAAACAACTTAAACTTGATCTCTAATATGAAAATACCCAAATATATTAATTGAAATTAAATAGTCTAAACCTTCAAAATCCCCAATAATTGCAAATTACATCAAATAAAACCCATCTAACCCTATATTTAATTACATAGATTCCCATCCACCTTTTCTAAAAGGAATTGTAGTAATTCTTAATCTTTAAAATTTACTTACTAGTGTGTCTGCATCTTTCTCTATACCATTAGAAAAACTTGATAGTGGCAAAAAATGTGATAAATCTTTGGCATTCTATTCACTATTTGGTCAAAAACAAATAAAATTTATTGATTACTCTTTTAATATCCTGAATGGTGCCGATTGATTGAACTATTTGTGTATGTCAATTTTTTTCCTAATTCCAATTTTATTGGGGTTCCTCTCTTTTAGCAAATCGTCTTGCCAAGTATTGGTCTATATGTTAAGGTAACATATGAGTTCGGTGTTCGAGTGTGAAGTTGAATGTTTAATGTAGTAGCCTGGGGAGATTTTTGTGAGGTAACATGTAAGTTGACATAGTCTGGGTCAGGTTGGATTCGATAAGTGTATTAGGGCCTTCTTTGGTTTCCCCTTGCTCATTAACAATTTATTTAGAATTGTGAGAATTGGGTTTTGCAAGTAATAGAACACACAACTAAGCATGGCTTTAAAGTAACGATTCTCGAACCACAAGCAGGAGAACTGCAGAATGATATGTATGATCCATTTTTATTTTTCTTGGTTGGTAGTTGATAGTTCTCATATATGTGGCTACTTGCCAAACCATGTAAATGTTGTCTTGGCCTATTTGCTTATGTTTACCAAATTATGATGTAACTGAACCTCGGCATGCATGAACAAAACATAGCATCGTAGTTTGATATCCATGTTGGTTTACGAGGCAGAACAAAAGAGCTTGTGAATGGGATGATTAGGTTTAGGAGAAGGCTTCTAGCAGCATAAGATTTCCAATAGTGTTAGATAGGTATATATCATTTCACTAGTGGATTATCTTTTGGCAGATGCGATGCGATGTGATTGAGGTCCTCTTTCGGTTTTTGGATCTCCCTTTAGGTTCAATCTCTAGAGTTTCTGATGCAGCTTGTGATGAAATTCCTGTTGCATCCTATTTATGGTGAATTCACTTTCATTGATCTGCAGAAGGAACTTTTACTGCTTTTTTGAATAAAGTTGGATGACAGGCGTTTAATCCATTTTATCTTGATATATTTCATGTGGTCAATGTTCTAAGGACTCGTGAATGTTCTCAAGATTAGGGCTTTTTGACTCTTAATTATAATTTCAGTGACCATCGTGTCCTTTGTAGACTTTTTAGAGGAGCTTAGCATTGGAGCATGATGTTGATATTTGGGGTGCTTTATAGTGTTTGACACAGGTGGTTTTTTTGGTTTCCCCTGCCCCTTCGTATACATTGCGTGTAATTGGGTAATGCTCCAGTTTGGTGTTATGACTAAAATATACTTTATCATGGAGAATCATTTAACTTTTACCAAGCTGTTAATTTGAGAGGTTCATTTAAACTTTCACCAAAACAGGAATTCAAGTCCTGAATGTCTCCACACTTGACACCCTCATTTTCCTTCTCTCTATTTTTAGTTATTTACTTTATTTATTTACAAATTCCATGTATATTGTATGGATGGGGCGACGGGTTTTGACTGTGGTATGAATGTGGCTGTGGTTACAGTTTAAACATACAGAATATTATGCTGTTACAAAATTGTAATTATCATGAATTAGTATTACATGTGGCCAAAGTTTTGAGGACTCATAGAAAGTTATCAAGATTAGATGGTTTTCTTCGCTTTCTTTGTTGAGTTAGGTTGCATAGTGCAATACTTCATGTCTGTATTTGGATATCATAAAAGTGGCTAGGGTCCAGGTCCAATAACACATCCACTCATGGATTCTAGTTTCAACTACTCTCGTTCCTTACATTTCTTCCTAGCTGCTTGCCCATAAGTTCTATTGTATAGATTACAATTAATATCTTAGACTACTTGCTTGAATAAAAGTTTTCTCCTGTTTCTTTCAGTCGTCCCGTATAAGCTCATTGGAAGCTGTGCAATTTCTGGATAAATTTCTTTCCATGAACCCAGACCCCAGGTATTGTGGCTTGATCTTTTCTTTATTATAATTTTTGTAGTATGAACTAGAGTGTACCATTGATTGTTTTTGTGGCTAGAAAAATGTACATGGTCTTAGGACTAGTTGACTTCACCTTTATATGTAGTAAATTTTATTGGTAAATAGTTTCATTAGTAGGATGGATGAGTTGCTTCTCACCTTACCCTAATTGCTAGACTAGTCCTGAATTCTATCATAATATCTTGAGGCCTTTTAATGAAAGCGTTCACATGACTTCTACTTATTAATCTATTCTCAATTTCTCATCCTCGAACTAAAATATTTAAGGATATTTATTTTAATTTGATCTCTATTCCCTTACATATTTACTCCAAATTCCTAGAATCATATCAGTTATGCAAGGTTTTAAGCTTAATTCAGTCGTACTAATCTTGATTCCGTGTTCTTATTATTTATGTGATACTATTTTAAAACTTGGCATCGCATTTATTATGCTTCCCTTGCATAACAGATATATCTAGTTTCATCTATAGCCAAGGATTCAAAGATTCAGTGCATAAATCTTTTCATCCTTTCTTGGTAATATCAGAAAAATAGAGTTCCATAGTTCTTTGTAAAACACATATCACTTCTGGTTAATTGCCTTTCCTTAATGTATTAGTATTCTCTTCAAGTTTAAAATTGGTGCACATTTTGACCACTTTCAGTTGTTTCACTTTCTTCTCAATGATGTATACATCTTTACTGTTACACCGTGCATAATTCATTGGATAAATATCATGAATTTCCTAAGTTTCTTAATTATTTCTCAGCCTTTGTAGTTCCCAAGTTTCATGAATTGTTTCACTGTACACAAGTCATCATTGTTACTTTAATTTTTCACATGATTAAATATCTAAATCGTATGTATCTTTAAATTTATTTAGCTTGATGCTCTCCTATTGAATTATGTTGATGTTATTTTCTTGGCTTTATGCAAGTTCATTGGAGTTTGTGTTATATCATTTATGTCTGTATAATTTCTCCTTGTTCAGTGGACATGTTGGAATAGATGGCTTCTTAAGGGTTCTAAGATTGAAGCGGTGTCGTCTTTCTGAAAAGGTCAGCTACCAAATTTTTGTCTTAGTTCAATTGAAATCTTTTTTTTAATGTCACTAATTCTTCCTTACTCATGTTGGTTGTGTCTGTTTCAATAAGCAACCGTGTGGTTGTTACCCAAAAAAAAAAAGAATTCCCATTAAATTTGGATAGGTTGATGCTTTAAGAATAAGATGCATGGATATGATTTACAAAACTGTGATGTGGGAACAGATGTTAATGAATTTTCGTATGAGAATTCAAATTTATCTCAAATGGTTGATTTAGGTGCTGTTTGAATTTGAACTATAGATTCTGATTCTTTTTAGTTTTTGAATAGACCATGGTTTATGGACCTTGCTTAAGATGATTTTCTTATTAGGGAACTTTGTAGTCATCACTCATCACTTGTTATCGTTTTCCCTGTTTCATGATAACTATTTGTTTCAGATATTTGAGTTCATTGATGCGAAGAAGACTGGTCGAATAACATTTAAACAGGTCTTTCTCTCTCTCCCCCTCTCCCCCTCTCCCCCTCTGTCTTGCACTCGGCTCTCGCTTTCTCTCTCCCTTTGTGACTGTATTATTATGTTTCAATCCCATGCACTCTCACACGCACAGACATATCTGTTCATTTATGTGTGTTGTAGTACTCTAATACCCTTCCAGGCCCATGTTGACTTACTGATGACATGTTAAAAGAGGTACTGGAGTAATTGCAAAGTTATTTGCTGCACAATTGTAATACAGAGCACATTGATTTACTTGGGACAGTTAAATTTTTTCATGGCAGCTTATTTTTTTAATATAATGCTATGGGATTTGCTAGAACAAGTGTGGAAGATAGTTGACATTTTTCCTTGTATAATTCACTAATTCTGGGTAATCCTGTTAACGATGAACCTTGACAATACCCTGTTGGTGTAGCTGGTTGGAAAAAGAAAAGCAGCAGCAAACTGATAGACCTGTATTTCTTATACGGTTGATAAATATAAGTTGGACCTTCTTATATCGCTCTATTTGATTGTTGCATCTCTGAACTTGTCGTTTATATGTGGAACTCCTCTCTTCCCTTTCCCTGCAGCCCAGATTTTTCATTAAAGAAAATAATGTAGTCCTTACATTATAAATATCGTGTAGCTTGTTGGTATTATAACCCTTGGCATTAAAGGGTTCCGAGGCTCTTTATTGGTGCCACTTTGTTTCATTGTCTCATGACTACAATATGCACTATTTGCAGTTTTTGCTTGGGTCAGCTCATGTCCTGAAGCAACCATTGTTTCAACGAGCATGTGAATTAGCATTTGCCGAATGCAACATTAACAGAAACCATTACATTTCGCAGAAAGAAGTAGGTCTTTCTCTATCTATTCCCTTGATACTGATTTGACTTTAAATTGCATACACTTTGATTTTTGAATTTGTTTGCAACAGCTGGGAAATTCAATCACAATTGCAATTCCAAACTTGACCGAGGATGAGGTGAGTTATGGAGCTAGCTCATCAGTTTGATTGATTGTTTTGATACATTTTTCTTAATAGAAATAAATGAAAAAGAAAGATAATAGTGTCATTTATCGCATCCACGAGCATTTTTTTAAAGAAAAAAACAAAACTTGACACTTGCAGATCCATGAACTCTTCAAATTATTCGACTGCGATAGTGATGGGAAGATTAGCAAGGATGATTTCATGACCTGTTTAAGAAGAGATCCATTGCTTACTGCACTTTTCACCTCTCAGTTATCGCAAATAGACTTATCCTCTGAAGCTGGTGATAGGAGGGTCGAAGAGATCATATAATGGACTGTTGGTGAATCTATATTTATGTAGTCAAGTCATGGTGAATCTGTTCCATCCCTTCCTGGGAGAGTTGGTACATGGCACAGAAATTTGTCTGTTAAAAGCATATAAAAATTTCCCATTATTTTGCTTGGGAAATTTTTCAGGCCTATATCTCTGCTCTTTTTCTTTTCCTTTTCTTTCCGTACAACAATTAATTTGTATCAACACATTCATCAATGGTACCAACTTTTTGTGTCATTTGCCTGATAATGTTGGACTAGGGTCCCCTCTATTCACTTTCCAATTTATCCGAATACCCATATTGTGGCAAAATGTCCGTTCATGGAAATATTTTAGAAATATTTATTAATGATTTTCTTTTTGAAATTATGTTCGCTTTTTTCCAGTGTTTGGTTGGACATATTTTCTGAAAGTCGAACTTCCTGGAATTGAACTTTCTGAAGGTATGCTGGTGCATGCATGTCATTTTCATAGTAGATCAGATGGTAATAATATCTAAAAAGTTAATAATTCATTAACTTCTTGAAGATATAATAGTGCCACTAATCATGGAGTACAATGGAATGTAGACACGTGTATTTTGGAATATCCTAGACATATTATACCTTATCCAATAAAATTATTAATCATAGTATTTATTATAGAAAAATAATATACATGTCCACAAATATGTGAAAGTGTATACGATAAGATAAAATAAATTAAAGTGAGATTTTTTTTAATTTTTACATGTCCCATTTAGAGTGAGATATATCTTAATTCTTACCTGTATACACATACGTCACAATCATAATTCGACTGAAAACTTTTATAATATATAGCAGGACTTTTTATTATATTTTTTGAAATGGGGGAGTTTATATTTAAAGGGTTAATGATTTTAATGTTATCAGTAATTATATTATTTTTAATTTTATATGAAAAATGTACAAAATGGACAAACACCTGCATGCGTAGAAAATTAAATCCTTAATATAGCTATTAAGTACAAGGATATTAATAGCTTTCCATGCCTTTGTATTCAAATTCAGTTCATCTCTCTGTCTATTAATTGACACCCATGCCCTGAGGGAGTGCGGGGTTGGGGGTGACGCGATTCGTGACGCTCAGACTTGTCCTCGGAATTGTGGATTTATTTATCCTTTAAAATAAAAAATTATTGAATTAATAGCGATGAAATAATACTAACAATAAATTTGAGAATATTGTATTATTTTATATTACTATTTATAAAATAATCTATTTTTTGAAACGGAGGGGGGTATTATTTTTCTCAAAACAAATCTTTCGAGTAAAGATGCCCTTGGGGGAGGGGGAGGGGGAGGGGAGGGGTGGGGGTTCGGGGGGTTGATAGATAAACTAATGGGGTCAATTTTACAAATTTGCCTAAATTGTGGATAAGTTATAAAGTTTGAAGTGTGATAGTTTAGTCAAGGGCATCCATGCGTAAAACTATTTTATCATATGGTTTTCAGGATTGTATAGTACTGTAGTACGATCTAACTCCATGTCTTGAAAATTGTTGAACAGATCTTCTATAGACATCATTACTATTTTGAATCGTTCATTTCCATAGTTTATCCATCTTCCTGGTGTGGTTCATTAAAGACTTCCACCACTAATCTTTCTGTAACTGGAGTTTGTCTCCATTACTTTATCTCCTGACTCTTGCAGGGTCATTTCAACTGATTCATCAGTAGATTCTTGCAACTAATTTTTATCATTTGTGTTGGGATATTTCACATGAATCCCATATCGGATAAATTCAAGAATTTAGATTGGTTAATAAGTATGGTAGAGCTTCAATCTAATAGGTTAACCTTTTAGGTAAGAAGGTGGTCCAACATGTTTACCAGAACTATCCTTTTGCAGTATCCTTCTCAGAACTATCTGACTTCACCAGTCATTCTTTGCTCTTCAAAGTCTCTTTAGCTTCAAATTCATTTTCATCTTCTAATTCATGATCATTGGTAATTGCAGTCTTTTCAATTCCACTGCGAGAACGGTAAAACATCATCATATTTTTGCCTTTGATGTCTTCTCTCATAGACTCAAGTTCATCATCCTCATTATTATCATTGAGATCAATCATTTTTGATGAAGAGCCTCCTTCCTGTGCATCAGTAGGTGCTCTTTCCTTTTCTGATTCAGATTCCTTTTTTTCAATAGAGGGACTCCTTGGTAGGACTTCTGGTGCCTTCTTCTCGACCTTAGCTTTCTTCTTGATGGGTGTAATCAAACTTTTTAGGGGAGGGGGAGGGGGGGGGGGAGGGGAGGGCTACACTAGAATGTGCATGACATGTTACTTCTTTGGCCATTAAAGGGTTAGAATAAAATAAATTTTTTTTTAAAACCTTGACTAAAAGTCTTGGTGGAGCCAGGTTCAAAAATCTGTCTTCAAAGCCATTAAGTGAGCTAGTTTTTTGAAAAATAAGGAATAAATTATAGTATATGAAGTAACAATAAAATTAGTATTTTGCATTATTCAGTAACAATCTATTATTCATGTAATTTAGAAAGAAAAAAAAATCACCGTCCCAAATTAATTATAAGATCAATTGATTTTCTAAAAGTCAATTTCAAACATTTTTAAATTCAAAATTAACATGAATTTGTTTAGTTTAAGATTTATTATTTAATTTTGAAAAAAATAAATCATATCGATTAAATTTGAGTTTGAAAATGTTTGAAATTAATTTTTAAAAATTATTATTAATTTTATAATTTGAAAAAGAAGAAGTATAACTGATTAAATTCAGTACTTTAATTTGAAGAAGTAACTTCTTTTGAAGACCTTTACCACCTTGGCCTTAAGCCTCCTATAATTAGGTGTCATTATATCATTTGGTATCAACTTTCACTACAAAATTAGAAACAAACAAAAACATGCAATTAACATTAGCTTAGTAATTAAAATATTATACAATATGGAGCACTTAAAATAAATAAGTAATTTTAATTTATTAATAATTGAATTATTTCAAGATTCATATATTCTACGTAAGTCTGTTCGAATATTTAAAAATTATATTAAACAATTGTATAACTGTATTGTTTATGATAACGATAATCACTCTTTCAACCACTTGTAATTTATTACATTATTTATATTCGTTGCGCTAAACACTATAACAAAAATATATTATAAATAACATTAGGGTACAAATAAAGTTCACAAAAAAAGAATCCCAACCAATATTTAAGTTATAATTAAGATAATATTTCTTATATGCTAATGCACTAATACCCCATAATATAGGGATCTAAGTTATGTATATTGAATATTGTGTATATATAAGAGGGAACAAAAACTATAAATGATTGGAGGGAATTTTAAAAATATGGAATTAAAAATAATGAAATGTGTTGATACCAAACTTCAAGGCAGTTGGAACAATCCTATTTTATTTTATTTTTCCAAATTAAAGAAACAAAAGAGAATCGCACGCCTAGTGGTCCAAATCTCATCATCATATATACACACTCTTTAACCTAATCACTACATTCTCTCTCTCTCTCTCTCTCTCACACACACACACACTAAGCACCCTCATTTTCTATTAATTACTTTAATAAAATGCTAATATTACCGGATTTATATTAAACCTATTATTTGGCAGAAAAAACTTCTTTTCGACATAGTATTTTATCAAAAATTCGGTTGAAAATAAACGGGTCAAAATTAGTTCCATTGAGAACTTCGTCTGGAATAATATTTTTGATAGGATATTTCCCACAGAATTTCATTAGAAGAAAGTTATAATTTGTTGTGTTTTTAAACACTTTTTATTAAATATTCATTTATTTCTTCTTTTTTTCTTTTTTTTCAATCAATAAATATCTTCACTTAAAAAGAAAATTGAAACCCTACTCTCCCTCTCTCTCACACACACAAAAAGTTGGTTTCTCTCTCTAGTTGGTAAAGGCAAAAAAAGATGGGACAAAAGTTCAAAAATGCCCCTGACTTTTATCCCGATGTCTACCGAGTACTCTGTACTTTTTTTTGTCTAAAAGTACACTTAACGTTATAAATTTAAGGTCAATTATGCCCCTCCTGTTAACAGACACGCCACCAGACTAACGTGACTGCCACTTGGATAAATTTTGCTGACAAGACAGACACCTGGACTCAAGCCCAACACTTTTGAAAAGGGCAAAAACATAATAACAAAATTTATACTTTAAATAAAAAAATCTATAATTTCATCATCCATACATCTGAACAAAGATTGATCATGAAACAAAGATCTGATTATTGGAACACAGCCCAAGATTTCAAAGCAAAAACAAGATCAAATCAATTTAAACCAAAATCATGGGAAGAAAGTAACCTAAATTGGCATCATGAAAACAAAACCCAATCGAACATAAAATTCGACTCCAACCCTCTAAAGACGAGATATGAGGGTCAGAAGACGAAAATGGGGTAAATGGATCATTGAAATTGAGACCCTTTCAGGGAAAAGGATTTGGTTGGTACTTACAACACCGCTTAAGAAGTCGCTCAGCTTATAATGTGAAAAGGCTGAGTTTGATGCTCTCATTTGCGACCTCAGGAAGAGTCGCAAGAACTCTAATTCTATTGTTGCATACAAACCCTCGAATCAAACCATGGATCTGAGGAATCTTTGACTATAATTTTCCACACATCCCCATCTTTAGTCGTTGAAATGGAATCTTCATCATCGGTGAAAGAATTTGTTGGTATCATTAACAATGTTGTAGTGGAGAAGGACGTACTAGATATGGGTACTGTAGATGATGCATTAGCATTGGCTGAAATTGGGCAAGGTCTGGACTTGGTAATGAAGCTTGATGCAAGGAGTGAATGTGAGACCCCAAATTTTATGAATAAAGATTTAAATTTCTTGAAATATTTTTTAAATATTATGGTGTGGATTTGATATAATGTTATAGTTGTGGGTAATATTTACAAATTTTGCAAAGTAAGCAAGTGGTTATATAATATTCGATTGGTGGGAGAATATTCGTTTTAATAGGAATATTAGATGACGACCAAGACAATCATTGGTGGACCCCTATTAAACGAAAGTATTGTCGGATCGAGAAAACGACAAAATATTTTTTATGAAAATAACGGCGGAAGTTTTACTGAATTAAAACCGTTGAACTACCCGGTAGTAAAAGTACAATAATACGCTGGGTCGTTGATAAGAAGTACACGATCACGATTATCGATTCTTACGTGAGAAGTCACCGGTTATACTCAATTATTACTCTGATGAATTGTTGCATCATATCTCTCATATTATTGATTGATTATTATTACATTTAGATCATCCGCATAATATGTTATATTATTAAATCAATAATTAAGACTTTTAACAAAGTTATTCATATTATTATTTACAATATCGACAATGTACAAGTTCTGTCGAGGAGAGGTTTGGTCACCTAATCATGGCGCCAATAAGGAGAAATCCTTATCAAAAAGCCCCCTCTTTCCTGGGAACAACCTGGTTGTTAAATATTGTGAATTATAATATTAATGATGAATAAGTTCGTGTTGATTAAAGATGAATTTTATAGTTCAATTGTGTTAGAATTATTTGTATTAGTGGAAATCGACATTTGTTTCGATAATAATTGATGTCTGGAGGTTATATTGTTCAATCGGGTATTCGGGGCACTTTTCGTGTCGGAGTACTATTCACGAGTTACTATTCATGAGTTCTTATTCACCGTAAGATATATTTCTTTTGGTCAAATCATTTTTTGGTACAATATTATTCCATGAGGAGATATGCTAATAATTTTTGAATAGTTGGTTGAAGATATAATAAGTAAATCAATATGGACCATTGGTGGAAAATTATATAAGTAAATCAATATGGATCATTTGGTTTAAAGTTTTAATAGTAAATTAGTATGGATGAATTGCTTTAAGTTTTAATAGTAAACCAATATGGACCGCCTGTTTAAAAGTAAATCAATCTGGACCGTTCATGAATTAGAATTCTATTCATCCATTCTCCTATAAATAGAAACTCATTCCTTCATTATTTCTTATTTAATTCATTGAAACTCTAGAGAAAAAACTATATAGAGAAAGAAGAAAAGTATTATGCTATTTCACTACTCCAAAGATTCGCTTTTTCTAAGGTAAGGGATATTATTTGTTGTACTCGTAAGGGATATTATTTGTTGTACTCGTAAGGGGTATTATTTCTTTCGTATTCATAAAGAGAACTTATGTTATTCCATTCTTTATTATTATGTTGGAATAACATGTTTATGCGAAGTACCGCATACGTGGTGAAATTCTTCTGTTATTCCATTCTTTATTATTCTGGTGGAATAACCTGTTTGTGCGGTCTATCGCATGCCTGGTGAATTTTGTTGTTATTTCATTCTTATTATTCTGTTGGAATAACCTATTTATGCGAAGTACCACATACATGGTGAAATTCTTCTAATATTCCATTCTTTATTATTCTTATGTAATATCACATGCATGCGTTACGTGAACTCGGTTCCATTATTTATTATTCGCCGGAATATCCCATCTCGTGCGTGCGTTTTTAATGGGACCGGTTCCATTATTTATTATTCATTGGGAATAACACATGCATGCGATCTATCGCACGCGTGGTGAATCCTTCGTTATTCCATTCTTTATTATTCGTTAGAATAACTTTGTCTTTGTGGATTACCACATGCATGGTGAATGATCATTTGTATTCATTCCTTATTAAATTGTGGAAATGATCTGTCTACGTGGATTACCGCATGGTGGGCGAAAATCCATTTGTAGTTTCATATATTCTATTATACTCATTTGGTTAAAGCTTTGGCTTCTATACACCATGAAATTAGTGGAATATCCTTGATATCATGTTGACAATTTGGACGTTATTGGTTCCTGGATAAATTAATTCTTGAACTTGTTTTATTGAATTCTTATGTCATTATCATTATCCTCATGTTTATATTATGTTGAAAGTCATCGTGGCTCTGTAAGGCATAGATGGACTTGGTATGATTATGACTGAGGATTATTCGGTATAATCATACCGTAATGTTACAAATGATGTGAAAAAAAATCCTCATTGGCTCGTAGTGCATTGATGGGCGATGATTTTGGTATGATTATGGCTATGGATTCTCTTACCAAGGGTGCAAAGATGAATTGTTTTATGGCATGATCATGACCATTGATGAATACACGAATATCCGTGGCCTGTAGTGCATGGATAATTTGTGGTCGTGATACTAATGAATATCCTTGGCCGTAGTGCAGGGATGATGTGGATTATTTTTTAAGCTGAATCTCAGCGATAAAAAGTAATGAAAAACCTTTTAAATTATAGAAGATAGTAGATTTTATTCTACTTTTACTCTTCAATGGATTCTTTTGTTCAACTGCAGTTAAACTTGATGTTTGTTATATTTTATCGGTTTAAAAGCATTGAAGGCTAATGATAATTTATTCGCATTTCTTAGTCATAATATTTCTTCTTGGACTAGTTGAGCTCACCCTTTTACTTTCATTATTCTCTTTGAAATGTGAGCGTAGCGAGGGACTAGTCGGGGAACAGAGTGATGGTCTAGATGGTGCATTAGTAGTCCTCACTATTCGTGAAATAGTGTGATAATAAATGTAATGAGGACCCCATTGAGTTTGTATATTGTCTCAGATGATAATATTTATATTAAAACTCACAAACATATGTTTAGTCATACTTTTACATTAATCATTGTATAATTAAGTTTGTATTTAAATTCTGTACCATGTATTTGGCGACTCAAGATGGGTGATGTATACTTATTTTGGGGGCATCACAGCCGTTGCCACCGGTATGATTATTATCGTGTTGTTGCTCGTTACCTTTTGGTTGAGCTGACTCAACGGTCTCATGTGCTTCATTGTTTATCTCAGCATTTTCATATGCCATTTTCAAACACTGTCACAAAACAAGGGTTAATTAACATATCACATATTATCCCTATACTCTGACCGACCAATTAAATACCAAATAAATTTAGGTAGGTTATACTAGAGAAGGAATTCTCCGTCTCTTCCCTCCTAGTTCTTGTACCACATCTCAGCTAGGGATCATATCCCTAAGCTTTGATACCAAATGTGACGCCCCAAAAATAGGTATACATCACCCATCTTGGGTCGCCAGATACAAGATACTGAATACAAATACAACTTAATTATACAATAGTCGTGTAAAATACGACTAAACATATGATGTGAGTTTTAATACAAATATTGTCATCTAGACAATATACAAACTCAATGGGGTCCTCATTACATTTATTATCACACTATTTCTAAGAATAGTGAGGACTACTAATGCACCATCAAGGATCATCACTCTGTTCCCCGACTAGTCCCTGTTACGTTCTCATTTCCTGAAGAGAACAATGAAAGAAAGGGTGAGCTCAACTAACCCAGTAAAAAATATTACGACTAAGATAATGCGTAATAAATTATCATTAGCCTTCAACAATGTTAAACCGATAATATAATAGACATCAAGTTTAACTGCAATGATCAAGCAATCCATTAGAAAAGTCAAGTAAGGTATAAAATCTACTATCTTCTATGATTTAAAAGTTTTTCATCAACTTTATCGCCGAGACTCACTTAATAAATAAAATCGAATCATCCTCGCCTCCACGGCCAAGGATATTCATGTAATCATCAATGGTCATGACTATACCGAATAATCCCTACCATAATCATACCAACAATCGTCCATCAATGCACTACGTGCCACCGAGGACTTTTACCACATCATTCGTCACATTACAAATACCATGATTATCTTCAATAATTTCGGTCATAATCATACCAAGTCCATCTATGCACGTAAGCCAAAGATGATTTTCATCACAATATAAGCATGAGGATGATGACAATGACATAATAATTCAATAAAACAAGTTCAAGAATAAATTTTAAAGATTTATAAGTTAATTTATCCTGAACTCAATAATGTCCAATTTGTCAACATGATACTGCTTTGTAGAGTAAAATTCAAGAATGCTCGGAAGATCCCAAAACCCGCATCGGCCGTCCAAACGCCACGCAAACACACATGTAGCACCGCGTAGGTATTAGACACGCGTTACAACTTACGTAACTCGATTCTGACATACGCAGACCGAGTTATCGCATAGTTTGCAAAACTCGTCAACACTTAGGCAAAAAGCCAAAAAAGAGCCCAAAACCCGCATCGGCCGTCCGAACGCCACGTAAACATACACGTAGCACCGCGTAGGTAATAGACATGCATTACAACTTATGGGACTCGATTCCAACATACGGAGACCGAGTTATCGCCCAGTTTGCAAAACTCGCCAACACTTAGGCAAAAAGTCGAAAAAGAGCCCAAAACCCGCATCGGCCATTCGAACGCCACGCAAACACACATATAGTACCGCGTAGGTAATAGACACGCGTTACAACTTACGGGACTCGATTCCGACATACGGAGACCGAGTTATCGCACAGTTTGCAAAACTCGCCAACACTTAGGGAAAAAATCGAAAAATAGGTCATAACCTACATCGGCCGTCCGAACGCCACGCAAACACACACGTAGCACCGCATAGGAATTAGACACGCGTTACAACTTGCGAGACTCAATTCCGACATACGGAGACCAAGTTATCGCACAATTTGTAAAACTCAACAACACTTAAAGAACACAAACAAAACTAATTTAAATCTGCTCTATTTTCGAATTCGTTATTAATATTTTAATTTTGTAGGGTTTTGTTGATGAGAATTCGGCGGGTGGAGGCTGCGGCACAAGCGATGCCCGTGGTGGAGATGGTGATGACCACGGGCCGATCTTGATGAGACTATCGATGATTGGGACCGATCATCATACCGTGAGGTGGGACCTAATGGGATCGGCAAAGATTGGGACCCGTGGCGATGATGATACCAACATTCCTGATCTTGGGTTGTAGTACCCATTATGTTTATATTTTGACTTTTATATATGTATATTGATAGAGCTTTTGAGTTGTACAGACTAAAGTTTAGTATCTAGTTAGGTTGATGATATATGTATCTAACTATATTGATTGTTTATGATTACATTTTGTATTTACATCGTACGACTTTTATCTATAAGTCACTACGTTGTTTACATATTTGATGGTTGATTTAACAAAAGCTATTATTGTTATTGATATGCGTTCGTGAAGAATTCTTTATTTTTCTTTAGTTTATTACAGGTATAATTATGTATATATAAATGAACAGGGGTATTTTGTAGTGTAAAAAAAACTTCTAAAAACCTCATTGGCAACGGGGGTCATTGGCGACGGCTATGCATGATCATGACCATTAATGAATACAGGAATATCCTTGGCCCGTAGTGCATGGATAATTTGTGGTCGTGATACTAAAGAATATCATTGGCCGTAGTGCAGGGGTGATTCAATGATGTGGATTATTAAGCTGAGTCTCAGCAATAAAGGTAATGAAAAACCTTTTAAATCATAAAAGATAGTAGATTTTATTTTCTACTTGACTCTTTTAATGGCTTGTTCCGCTGCAGTTAAACTTGATGTATGTTATATTGTATCAGTTTAACACTATTGAACACTAAAGATAATTTATTCTGCTTTATCTTAGTCATAATATTTTTTACTGGGCTAGTTGAGCTCACCCTTTCTTTCACCGTTCTCTTCGGAAATGAGAACGTAGCAAGGACTAAGTCGGGAGCGAGTGAGTGGCGGTCGAGAGGATATCATTAGTAGTCCTCACTATTACGTGAAATAGTGTGTTAATAAATGTATTGAGGACTTATTTTGAGTTTTAATGCCGCTGCAAGAAGACAATGTTTGTATTAAAACTCACACATTTCATGTTGTATATTTAAGATTGTATTTGAATTTTGTACCATGTATTTGGCGACTCAAGATGGGTGATGTATACCTATTTTGGGGGCGCCACAAGAAATATCAAGGATATTCCACTAATTTCATGGAGTATAAGTCAAAACTTTAACCAATTGAGTATAATAGAATATATGAAAGCTATGAATGGATGGATTTTCTCCGCCATACGGTAATCCACGTGAGATGATCATTTCCACAATTTAATAAGGAATTAATACGAAGGATCATTCACCATGCATATGGTAATCCACATGGCGAGTTATTCCAATGTAATAATAAAGAATGGAATAACATAAGGATTCACCACGCATGCGATAGGATACGCATGACGAGTTATTCCCAATAGAATAATAAATAATGGAACCAGTCCAAAGTAACGCACGCTGACGTGATATTAGATAGAATAATAAATAATGGAACCAGTCCCAAGATAAACGCATTGCATGATGTGATATTCGGATGAATAATAAATAATGGAACCAGTCCGCCGTAAACGCAGTATGTGATATTACGGAGTAATAATAAATAATGGAACCAGTCCGGCAGTAAACGCATGCATATGATATTCGACGTAATAATAAATAATGGAACGAAGTCAGCGTAATACGACCGATGTGATATTCCAATGAGAATAATAAAGTATGGAATAATGAAGAATTTCACCATGTATGCGGTGCCAGATAAACAAAGTTATTCCAACATAATGATAAAGAATGGAATAAATGTAAGAATTTCACCATGTATGCAAAGATTTGCGTGAGAAAGTTATTCCAACATAATAATAAAGAATGAAATAATGAAGAATTTCACCAAGTATAGGGTAGCCGACGATATCAAAAGTTATTCCAATGTAATAATAAAGAATGGAATAATGGACTTTCACGAATCTGAAATAAATAATACCCTTACGAAAGTACAACAAATAATATCCCTTACATTTTGAAAGAAAAGTATTCAATTTGGTAGGCGAGGATATACTCGAAGAAAACTTGTACTACGCTCAAAGCTTTCTTAAACTCTAAAGAAATACGCTCAAGATTATAGAAGAATAACTCTCTACAGAGTTGCGGTGAATTTATAAGAAATAATGAATGAATGAGCTTCTATTTATGTAAGAATGGACCCAGATAGTAACTAATTCATTGAACGGTCCAGATTGATTTACTTTTTAATCGAACGATCCATATTTAAAACAAAATCTTTTAAATAAAATATAATATATTCTATTTATAATCTAATAAAACGAATAACTTTATAAAAGTATTACATCGCTTTATATAAAATGTTTTACTATGCAAAATACTATGCAGATACTATGCAACACTATGCATAATAAAATATAATATAATATATTTATAGTAATAACTTTATAAAAGTATTCTGCTTTTTTATATAAAAGATTTTACTATGCAAAATACTATGCATAATAGAATATAATATATATTTATTTATAGAATAACTTTATAAAAGTATTATGTTTTATATAAAAAGTTTTTTGCTTTTATTACATTAATAATACTAATAAAACAAAATCGAGTGACTTATCACATAAACATCAATAATCAATATTGTGTGCTACTTATAACAACACGCCAGATTATTCTTGTACTTTTACTACTGAAAGCGGTTCAACGGTTTTAACGGTAAAACTTTGGTAGTTATTCTCATAAAAATATTTTTGTCGTTTTCTCCATCGAAAACAATAATTCCGTTATGAGGTCCACTAATGATTGTACCGTTAAATACGGATATTCCCAAACAAAAAGAATATTCTCCGACCAATCGAATATTATACAACAACTTGCATACTTTTCAAAATTTATAAATACTACCCACAACTATAACATTATATCAAATCCACACCATAATATTCAAATAATTATTTCGAGAAAATTAAATATTTATTCATAAAAATCTGGTGTCTCACAATCTCCCCCTCCTTATGAAATTTCGCCCTCGAAATTTACGTACGTACCTGGTATGCCAAAGAGATGAAGATACCTTGACTTCATTTCAGATTCTAACTCTTGCGGTATAACCTTTAAGTGTTGAATACGATTCTTCTTATCCAAGATTTTAACACGTATCTCTTCATACGTTAAATCTTCTGCTATCTCGTCTAGTTTTAATTCAATAATGTGGTTCGGGTCGTACACATATTTACGTAACATCGATACGTGAAAAAAAAACGTTCTGAACACGCAACATACTTGGCGGTAAAACGAGTCTATAGGCCACAGTTCTTACTCGATCAAGGATTTCAAATGGGCCAATAAAATCGAGGGTTGAGATTTCCTCTCTTCATCGATTCTTGCTTCTAGAATAACACCTTCTTGAACCTTCTTCTTCACATTCATCAGCTCTGAATATGTATCTTGAGCAGCTTTAACTTTATAGATTAAAGTCGATTCTACTCATATATTCGTTATCTTCACGGGCGTTCGTATATTCGCACTTATAAACGCATACGATCTTCTACTCAACGCGTTAGCTACCATGTTTGCTCTTCCACGATGATATTGAATGGTACGATCGTAATCTTCAATAGCTCGAGCCAACATCTTTGGCGCATTATACGTTCGTTTTGGGTGAAGAAATACTTGAGAGTTTTAGAAATGGGTTTTGTCTTTGGGGTCAATACAAAATTGATTTCACGCTTCTAGGGAAAAGCTAAGAAGTTCTTCGAGAATCGTCGGAAATTTATTAACGATAGAAATATCATTTAAAAGCTGTGACTCTCATCCAAGACTTGGATAACACATGTAATGAAGGTTTTTCTAACTGAGTTTCAACTGATAAGTCAAAGTCTAACTTCTCAGAGTCAAATTTAAAGCGTTGGCTTAAGAAGAGAGATAAAAGAATGGGTAGAACCGGTATCTAATAAGATATAGACTTCGCAAGAATTTATAATTAACAATGTCTAGAAGGAATAAATATTATGAATAAAGATTCGAAATTTCATAAGGATGGGAGATTGTGAGACCCCAAATTTTATGAATAAAGATTTAAATTTCTCAAAATATTTTTTAAATATTATGGTGTGGATTTGATATAATGTTATAGTTGTGGGTAATATTTACAAATTTTGCAAAGTAAGCAAGTGATTATATAATATTCGATTGGTCAGGGAATATTCGTTTTAACAGGGAATATTGGTACGACGGCACAATCATTGGTGGACCCCACAACGAAAGTATTGTCGGATTGAGAAAACGACAAAAATATTTTTATGAAAATAATGGCGGAAGTTTTACCGTTAAAACCGTTGAACTACCCATTAGTAAAAAGTACAAGATACGCTGGTCGATAAAGTAAGACACAAGATTGATTATTAATGCTTACGTGAGAAGTCACTCGCTTATACTCAATTATTGCTACATCTGATAATTCTTTGCATCAATATATCTCTCATATTATTGATTCAATTATTGTTATAAAGATCATCCGCATAATATGTTATATTATTAAATCAATATTTGAGATGGCAAAGTTATTCATATTATTATTTGCAATATCGACAATGTTCAGAAGTTCTATCAAGGAGAGGTTTGGTCACCTAATCATTGGCATGATAAGCAAAAATCCTTATCGGAAAGCCCCTCTTTCCGGGAATGACTGGTTGTTAAATATTGTGAATTATAATATTAATTGTGGACGCCCCAAAATAGGTATACACAACACCCATTACGAAGTCGCCAAATACATGGTACAAAAAAGCAAACTACAACTTTGATAATACAAATGTCAGGTGTGAAATACGACAATATATCTTAATGAGTTTAAATATAATATTGTCTTCAGACAATATCTATACTCAAATAAATCCCCATCATAATTATTGATTCATTATTTTACAAAATGGTGAGGACTACTAAACAACTCTCTCTGTAACCTTCATTCCATACCCGACTAAGTACTCGCTACATTCTCGCCTCCGAGAAGAAAAATGGAACAACAAGGAAAAGGGTGAGCTCAAACTAGCCCAAATAAAGAATATTATGACTAAGATAATATACAACAAATTATCGTTAGTCTTCACGAGGAAAAATCGATAGAATCTGATAGACAACAAGTTTCGGATCAATATTAATTTGAAATAATAATTAATATAGAAGAGTTACGTAGAGAATGAAATCTACTATAATCTATGAATTTAACGATCCATCATCAATATTTTATCCCCGTAACATCAATCAATATACATCTCGAATCAAATATTCATCTTTGCACTACATGAGCCAAAGATATTCATCGATTGGTCATATTCATTTAAACACATGTTCATCTTTGCACTCACAGCCAAAGATATTAATCAATCGGTCATGTTCATCTCAACACTGTTCATCTTTGCACTGTGCCAAAGATATTCTTCAGAAATCATTCATCTTTGCACTACGTGCCAAAGATATTCAATAATATCATCATTTAAGACCGAGGATGATGAAAATATTTTAAAGAAACGAATCCGGTGAAACAAAATGACAAGGATTAAGGATTAAGGATTCGTACTTGGTTTTATCCACATCCAAAAATACCTCAAAAATAATCATAGTGGTGTAAAATTCAAGAATGATCAAAACATGGATACAATCGAGTTAGTATCCGAATAGATATTTTGGACAAAAAGAAGAAATTTTATTTTTCTAGGTGAATAAGACCAGTATCACGTGAATAGTCAAGTATACGTGAATAAGTGCCATATCACGTGAATAGTAACTCTCGACACCAAAAGATAGAAATTCCACAAAAACATCTTCACGCTTACATGAATAGTACTCGTGAATAAGAACTCATGAATAAGAATCGTGAATAATAACTCGTGAATAAGAAACCCATGAATAGTAACTCATGAATAGTAACCCCGACATGAAAAAGTTCCAAATTTGATAAAAACTTCAGATCAACATTTCAGCATAATGATATTGAAGAAATAATATCATTTGAGAAGAAAATAACATCCCTTACCTCGAAAGATCAGTACTTCTAGCTGAAACACCGGATATAGGCTATGACTTGGACTTGCACCGTATAGCAATACTCAAAGTATACTCAAAATACTCACAAGAATACGCTCGATAATATAGAGAGAGAAAACTTCAGTTTCTGGTGTGATTTTCAATTCTAACCTAAGCACCCTATTTATAGGAAATTGCTTAGAACACCAAAGCAGAAAATTTAATATAATATTAATATTTATTTTCCAAAACCTCATACTTTACACTTGCCAACTGAATTCAGCTCCTACACATGTTAAATGAGGCCACCTAACATTCCAAAAACGTTTTTCCTATTTTAAATATTTTAAACTTCCAAAATTAATTATTTGAACTTGAACTTCAATAATTCATAATAAATAGCCCTTTCATCAGAAAATTCGAATCTCATGAGTTTTTATAGGAAATTCAATTCTCTACAACTTTGCAGAAGAAAGTTTTTCCAAATTCCAAATAGAAATTGACCAGAAATCCACAAATGGTGATTTTATGTTTATAATCAAATTTCTATTAATAATTGTGTCCACCAACACACAAAACATGTGTTAAACATTTAATGCCACAAAAATACTCTTCCTCCTCATATACTCATATATCCCACATTCATTGTAAGAAATATCACCGTTAATATATTATTAAAATAATATATTTAAATAAATTATTTTATCGAAAAAGATAAAATATTAATTTTCAACAATTGTCACATTAAAAATTTTCTCCATCTATATCCACATAAAATCAATATTTTCCTCATCATATAAATCAATATTAATTATTCACAAATAATATTACAGAATCACAATATTGACAACCGGTAGGTTCAGGAAAGGGGCTTTCAATAAGAATTTCTTCTTCTTTGGCCGCAATTAGGTGACCAAACCTCTCCTTAGACAGAACTTTCTAGACATTGCCAATAATGTTATCTAATAATATTATTCAGATAATATGAATTATTGCTTCGATAATGAAAAATCTTGTGTAATGACAATTATCAAACAACAATGAGAATATAAAATATCAACGCAGAATTATTGAATCAATAAAATAAAATATTGAAGCAAGTAATTATCGTAACCATTATTGAGTAGTGCCTTTTTACGTAAGAATCAATAATTGGTGCAATATCTGGTGTCTTCTTGTTCAACAACGCGTATTAGTGTGTGTTTTAACCACCGGGTATTCCAACAAAGATAATCTGTAATAACTACGCACGTTATTTAAAAACAACTTATATTTGTCGCTTTCTTCATCCAATCGCTTTTCAGTAATGGGGCCCACACATGGTCATACTGTAAATACGAATATTCCTAATCGCATTTAATATTCCACGACCAAACGAATATTCCCCGACAACAATGAATATTTTATAACCACTTGCTTATTTTGAAATATTTGCGCATTTTACCCCTAACTATCCACATTAATCAAATCAACCCTTACTATTTCAAAATAATAAATAAAGGAAATTCTTTTTATTTAAAAATTTTGGGGTCTTACATTAATGATGAATAAGTTCATATTGATTAAAGATGAACTTTATAGTTCCATTGTGTTGGAATTATTTGTGTTAGTAGAAATCGACATTTGTTTCGATAATAATTGATGTATGGTGGTTATATTGTTCAATCGGGTATTCGAGGCACTTTTCGTGTCGGAGTACTATTCACGAGTTACTATTCACAAGTTATTATTTACGAGTTACTATTCATGAGTTACTATTCACCCGTAAGATATATTTTTTTTCGGTCCAAATCATTTTTGGGTACAATATTATTCCATGAGGAGATGTGCTAATTTTTCAGACCGTTGGTTGAAGATATAATAGTAAATTAATATAGACCGCTGGTGGAAAGTTATAATAGTAAATCAATATGGATCGCTGGTTTAAAGTTTTAATAGTAAATCAGTATGGACCGTTGCTTTAAATTTTAATAGTAAACTAATATGGACTGTCCGTTTAAAAGTAAATCAATCTGGACCGTTCATGAATTAGTTATTATTCAGTCCATTCTCCTATAAATAGAATCTCATTCCTTCATTATTTTCATTTAATTCACTTTGAAACTCTAGAGAGAAACTATAGAGAAAGAAGAAAAATATTTCGCTACTTCACTACTCCAAGATTCAATTTTTCTAAGGTAAGGGATATTATATGTCAGACTTTCGTAGGGATATTATTTGTTGGATTATATTATTTGTTGTACTCGTAAAGGGTATTATTTCTTTTCGTATTCATGAAGAGAACTTACGTTATTCTATTCTTTATTATTATGTTGGAATAACTTTGTTTACGCAATCTGCACCGCTCGTGGTGAAATTCTTCTCGTTATTCCATTCTTTATTATTCTGTTGGAATAACTTTCATGCATCTTGGTCTATCGCATGCACTGGTGAATTCTGTTGTTATTTCATTCTTATTATTCTGTTGAATAACTTTGTTTATCAAGATCCGCATACATGGTGAAATTCTTCTAATATTTCGTTTCTTTATTATTGGTCGGAATATCCATGCATGCACGCGTTACGTCGGACCTGGTTCCATTATTTATTATTTTGTCGGCATATCCTGTCTGTGCGTTTACGCCGGACATGGTTCCATTATTTATTATTCTGTCAGAATATCTTGTTTGTGCATTTATGCCAGACCTGGTTCCATTATTTATTATTCTGTTGGGAATAACCTGTCTATGCAGTCTATCGTACACATGGTGAATCCTTCTGTTATTCTACTCTTTATTATTCTGTTGGAATAACATGTCTATGTGGATTACCACATGCATGGTGAATGATCCTTCGTATTCATTCCTTAGTAAATTGTGGAAATGATCTGTCTACGTGGATTAGCGCATGGCGGGCGAAAATCTATTTGCAGTTTCATATATTCTATTATACTTACTTGGTTAAAGCTTTGGCTTCTATACTCCATGAAATTAGTGGAATATCCTTGATATTTGCGCTTCATCCAGTATCTTTTCATAGAAATATTCTTCTGAGCATTCTTGAATTTTACTCTACAAAGCTGTATCATGTTGAAAAATTGGACATTAATGAGTTCAGGATAAATTAATTTATAAATCTTTAAATTTATTCTTGAACTTGTTTTTATTGAATTATTATGTCATTGTCATCATCCTTATGCTTATATTGTGATGAAAGTCATCTTTGGCTGACGTGCATAGATGGACTTGGTATGATTATGACCAGGAATTATTCGATATAATCGTGGCCAAGTAATGTTTAATGATGTGGTAAAAGTCCTTAGTGGCTCAGGTAGTGCATTGATGGACGGTTGTTGGTATGATTATGACCAGAGATTGACCGGTATAGTCATGACCATTGATGATTACATGAATATCCTTGGTCGTGGAGCAGGATGATTCGATTTTATTTATTTGTCGAGTCTCGTGATAAAATTGATGAAAAACTTTTTAAATCATAGAAGATAGTAGATTTTATACCTTACTTCGACTCTTCTAATGGATCGCTTAATCCTACCGCAATTAAACGTGTTATCTCATTATATTCTATCGGTTTAACATTGTTGAAGGCTAATGATAATTTATTCTGCATTATCTTAGTCATAATATTTCTTCTTGGGCTAGTTGAGCTCACCCTTTCTTTCATTGTTCTCTTGTGAAATGAGAACGTAATGAGGGGACTAGTTGGGGAAGAGTGATGGTCCTTGATGGTGCATTAGCGATCCTCCTCACTATTATGAGATATAGTGTGATAATAAATGTAATGAGGGACCCATTGAGTTTCAGTATATTATACAGATGACAATATTTGTATTAAAACTCACAGCATATGTTTAGTCGTATTTTACACGACTGTTGTATAATTAAGTTGTATTTGTATTCAGTACCTTGTATCTGGCGACCCAAGATGGGTGATGTATACGTATTTTAGGGGCGTTACAGTGAACCTAGGGATGGAGCTTGATTCTGAAACTGGGCAAGAAATGGACTTGGGAATGGAGCTTAATTCACATGATTCCCTCTTTTTGGATGACTTTGCCCAACCACTGCTTATTTTCATTTTCTCATGTATTCAAAACAGGGAGGGTTTATAACCCCATTAAAGTAGCAATTATCAACACTACTTATTTTAATTTTCTCATTTAAAGCTTCATTACACTTTTTCTCCATGTAACTGATTTTTTCAAAAGTCACCCGAAATGAACCAAAGCATTTCGCCCCAAATTAAATACAAAGTTCACTGGACCTTCAAAATTGTTTTCTTCTCCGCCGGTGGAGACCTCAAAAAATAAGTTTTCAACCAAAAAAAGCCTTAAAATTGAAGGGGTTGTTCGGATTTACTACAATTATTGTAAAGCTATAGATTCTTCAAGTGATGAAATAGAAGTTAAAAAAAAGCCCTCAAAATTTTTGCAGAGTTTAAAGGTATATCAATTAGAAAAAATTTGTGGCGAATTGGATGAAGGGTTTCAGAGGAGGAATCTGTGGCGAAGGAGAGAATGGAATTAGTAGGGTTTGGTGGGTCATCTTCTTCTTGAGTAGGAATTGGTGTGAACTTTGTGTGTGGAACTGAATCGAAAACCATAGCTTGATTAGGGTTTTTCCCACTTTTGGCATTCTTCACCTTCATCAAAATAAATTTATCCAAGTGATGATATCACGTTAGTCTAGGTGGACGTGTTCATTAACTTAGGGCGTGAATTGACCTTAAATTTATAATGTTGAGTGTATTTTTAAATAAAAAAAATATAAAATACTCGGTAGATATCAGAATAAAAATTAGAGATACTTTTGAACCTTTGCCCAAAAAAGATTGAGAAGAGAAAAACCTAGGCCAATGCACATATATAGAAAGGAAGCCAACTCTTACCACTTGCTCAAGTGCCTACAGGTGTCAGCGTCAACTTTAAAACACATACATTAAAGTATGCTATATATAGTATATACTACTTATGTACTGATTTAATAATTAAGATATTAAAATACTACTAGCCCAATTAAAATAACAAAAGATCTTTCTCAATCCCCCACCGCACCTAGTGTTCAGACCTCCTCGTTTGAAAGTGACACTAGCAGATCATGATATTTAAACTATGGACAATCAAGTTTGTTCGGCTATTAATGTTTGCGGACCACGTAAATACATGGCACCGATTTTGGTATGTTATATTTGAAATTCAAACGCTGAATTTATAAATTAAATAAATTATATTTAAAATAAATTTTATTAAATGAATAAATTTTTTAAGTATATTTTAATTTTTAAACTTTGCAAAACGCTAAGAAGTAATTAAATATATCGTAAATTAGTTTATATCATTGTTGTGAAGTTTATCAATACATGAAATTGATATAATTATAAGAAATTCTCACTTATTACGTATCTGTTTAAAAAAATCACTAATATTTATTCAAATAACTGACAATCAAAATATCGAGATAAATATTCAAAATATATATCATTACCGATAAACAAACTAACTATTACTATTAAACAAGGGAAATAATATTTTCACGAAAAATTTTGATAATTTCACAAATCTCCTCTCGCATGAATAATAAATAATACCCACGTATTGTGAAAATATCAAAATTTCCTTACCGAAATAACGATTCCCTATAATAATTATTAAGGTTACAAATGTAGTTAAATGAAGGTAAGAGGGCACATATGTAACTTACTTTTTCATTTATCTCCATTTGGAAAGAAACCAGAATTGAAGGTGGGACCCAAAAAGGACTTTGTGTCCCCCACATTGACAACAAACAGGTACGCGTTTTCGATTTCCTATTGGTCCATTTCCTACAAACGAGTACTATCTGACGTGTAGCTGCAAATCTTGTACGGACGGCCCCACATTGACAACAAGCAAGGACACTCACAAATCATAACACCCCCGATGCGTTTTCGATTTCCTATTGGTCCATTTCCTACCAAACGTGCTGCTGGTCTTGTACGGACGCCCCGGACCCCACTCCCCCCCCTTCCCTACCCCCCACCCGCCCCTTTTTTTTTTACCATTTATTTACCAAAATAAGCAAAAGGTAAATACTTCATCCATGCCAAATTATAGAAGATTAGTATCAACTTTTGGAAGTCAATTGTTGTGCTTTTTAAACTTAGATGATTTATTAATAATTATAATAAATTTTATAACGAGTGATACTTTTTAAATAATTTATAATAATTATTATTATATTATATTGACTAAAATTATTAAAAACTATATCAATTCAAGATTAAAAATGTCTTAAGTTGAATTTAAGATATCAATAATAAGCTTATATTTTAGGACTGAAGAATTTTTCTTTTTTTTCTTTTGTTTGGTGGGGTTTGAGGAAAACTTAATAAATAAAAAAACACAGTAACAAGAAAATAAAGAAAGAATCATGTTATGTATTTTGATAAATTTATGTCAAATTGTAATTAATTAATCACAAATCTTATCAATACATGATATTAGTATGAAGTTAATTTTTGTCAAATGATCAATACAGTGTTGACAAGCATGTCGGGAGATGGTCTCTCTCTATTAGCACTGTATTGGTGAATTGAACAACTTATCATGAAATTAACTTCATGATAATCGAATCCTCAAAAATCATTTCTTATCTTTTTGCGCAAGTGACCTTTTCGAAACGATAGAATGGGCGGTTAAAGAAAGCTTTTCAGCATTCTATTCTTTGTGATGCCTCTAACCTGAATGCTGAATATTGAGCGAGTCCAATCTCCACGTAATTAAAAATATTATTTTAACATTCAAAAATATCAATTTCTTTTTTAATACGTAGACAATCTTATATAAACTTCCTCTTACAATTAATCCTAGTCATTCATTTAAGTCTAATCTCAACCCTTCAATTATTTAAATATATTAATTAGGCTATATTCGTTACATTACCCGCCCCTCAAAATCGACCTTACCGTGAAGGTGCTTGATCATTTGGGCCCATCAAATATACTTCCCAAACTCCATTGTAAAGTAGTGACCAACAGATAAGCCTCCTAGCAATAGATTTAATAAGCAAATATGATACACCATTTTCCACTTTTTTATACCCAACGAATGGCTCCCACTACTGCATATTCTACTAGCTGCTTCTCATTTCCAAATGAATGTGTGTGCAACTTGTATGGCTTCAGAAGGTGCAGAATATCCAGCAAAAGTAAAGTTTAATCTTTAAAGAGAAGAAGAAAGTACGAAATAATAGTAAAGGAATTACGAACCACACCACCGACGCATTAGAAATGAAGTTTGAGCTTCATTCGCAATACGAGAGTTGTTAGTATGAAGTTAACTTTGGTCAATTGATCGATCAATAAATATTTAGCCGACACGAGCGCCAGGAGATGATCTCTCTCACCTGTCAAGATCAGACGGTAATTAACCAACTTACCGTAAAATTAACTAAAGTCATAATAACCGACCCGTAGCAATATATATAAGAATATTACTAACTTTCTACGCTTTCAGTTGGACGACAAAAGTTATTTTATGATAACATAATTAATTTAGTAAAAATGACATGATAATAAATTTAATAAAATTGTGTAATTGTGCCGTTTTAGTAACGATGACATGATACAATAGTAAATAAACATAAGGGCCGATTTTACAAATTTGGCTGATTTCATATAGAGAAAGTTAAGAATAAAAACAAAAAAAGTGATGACGTAAATTTGAAGTCTGAAAGCTTCGCGTAATAAACTTTTTTGCTATTTTGGGGCTACATAGGAATGTGCATCACATGTTTACTTGTTCGGCCATTAAAGGGTTAGAATAAAATAAATGTTTTTTTTTTTTTTTTTTGCATGTTTGGCCATTTGTGGACCCCGGTTTCAAAAGTCTTTTAAGCCATTAATTAAGTGAGATAATTTTTTTAAAAATATAAAATAAATTATGCGAGGATGACCTATAAAATTAAAATTAATATTTTGTAGTACCATCCAATAATAATGTGTTATTTAAATAATTTAAGATATATTAAAATTTTTAAATTTAATATGATTTATTAAACAATCTTACTATTGTAATAAGAAATATTACAAAATTTTATATCTAGCATGATTATCCACGTAATGATCAAAATATCAACGTAAATATTCATAATATATATGATTTCCTTATCAAACTTCCAACTTTCACTACAATATATGAAACTAACAAAAGGTGCAACATTAATAGCTTAGTAATTAAATAAATTACTAATTAATAAAATTTTAATGAAAATGCCCCGTTTAATATAAATGAATTATATTAATATTTATTAATAATTGAATTATTTAAGAATTTATTTATTTAGTTAAATCTGTTTGAGTAAAATCTTGAATTTTTTAAAATAATATTAAACAACTGCGCAGTTCATAATACGATAATTATTCTTTTAGCCACTTGTAATTAAGTCTGTTATTTATATAAGTTACGCTAAACACTATAAAAAATATATTATAAATAATATTAGGTTACAAATTAATTAATAAAGTTCACAAAAAAAGAATCCCAACCAATATTTAAGTTATTAGATAATATTTCTTATATGCTACTGCACTAATACCCCATAATATAGGGATCTAAGTTATGTATACAAGTACAATGTGTATATACGAGGGAACAAAAACTATAAATGATTGGTGGAATTTTAAAATCCACAATATGGAATATATTAAAAATAATGAAATGGTTTGAATTTTATTTAAGGACCACCACCTGGCCTGGTGGCCTACTTAAGTAGTAAATTTTCAATCCTAATTTTTTTTTCCAAATTAAAGAAAGAAAAGAGAATCGCATGCCGAGTGTGGTCCAAATCTCATCAACTTGCACACATTCTAAAAAAAAATCTTTCTTCTTTTTTTAATCAAATAATTACAACTACAATCTTTTACAAAAGATGATATAGTTACAATAAAAGAATTAAAATAGTGATTCTTTAAAACAAAATAATAGATAATTAAAAAAAGAATCCGTTGTAATAACAATGCTAATGACTTCATATTCCTAAGCTTTGATACCAACTGTGACGTCTCCAAAATTAAGTATACATCACTCATCTTGGGTACGATATATCGTGATGTAATTCAAATACAACTTACTAATACAACTGTCGTGTATAATACGACAAACATAAACCGTGAGTTTGAATACAAATATTATCTACTAGAGATTATACAAACTCAAAAGGAGTCCTCATTACAATTATTATCACACTATTTCACGTAATAGTGAGGGACTACTAATCTTATCCTCCCGGACCATCACTCCGCTCCTCGACTCGTCCCAAATATATTCTCATTTCAAAGAAACGGTGAAAGAAAGAAAGTGAGCTCAACTAGCCTAAAGAAGAAATATTATGACTAAGATAGTGCGTAATAAATTATCATTAGTCTCCAACAATGTTAAAATGATAAAATATAATATATCAAGTTTAAGCTGCGGTATTTAACAAGCAATCCATTAAAAGAGTCAAGTAGAAAATAAAATCTACTATCTTTTATGATTTATGTGACGCCCCAAAATTAGGTATACATCACCCATCTTGGGTCGCCACTTACATGGTAGATGTAATTTAAATACAACTTATTAACATAACGCATGGGTATAATATCGACATAAAGCGTGAGTTTAAATACAAATATCGTCTACTAGATATTATACAAACTCAAAAAAAGTCCTCATTACAATTATTATCACACTATTTCACGAATAGTGAGGGACTACTAATGCTATCTTCGGGACCATCACTCGCTTCCCAGACTCGTCCAAGCCTATATTCTCATTTCACGAAGAGAAACGGTGAAAAGAAAGGGTGAGCTCAACTAGCCCAAGAAGAAATATTATGACTAAGATAATGCGAATAAATTATCAATAGTCTTCAACAATGTTAAAGCGATAAAATACAATAGACAACCAGTTTAACTGCAATGGAATAAGCAATCCATTAAAAGAGTCAAGTAGAAAATAAAGTCTCACTGTCTTTTAGGTTTTAAAAGGTTTTTCATCATTTGTTTATAATGAGACTCAACTTTTAATAAATATTCCACATCATCAAATCACCACTTTACTGACGCAAGGATATTCTTTAGTATCACGCACCACAATTATTCATGCACTACGGCCAAGAATATTTGTGTATTCATTAATGGTCATGATCATGCCAACAATCGGCCCATCAATGCACTACTACCATCGAGGATTTTTATCACATCATTTGTAACATTACTACGGCCATGACTACACCGAATAGTCTCAGTCATAATCATACCAAGTCCATCTACGCACTATGTGCCATGATGATGACTTTGAAAAAAATATAAACATGAGGATGATGACAATGATATAAGAATTCAATAAAAACAAGTTCATGAATTATTTTATCCAGAATTATTAACGTTCAAATTGTCAACATGATATCTTTGTTTTATAGAGTAAAATTCAAGAATGATCGGAAGAATATTTCCATGAAAAGATATCTTTGGATGAAACGCAAATATCAAGGATATTCTACTAATTTCATGGAGTATAAGTCAAAGTTTTAACCAACTGGGTATAATAAAGAATGGAATAACAAAAGAAATCATCACGATGCATGCGATTTCAGATGTACAAAAGTTATTCAACAATAATAATAATAATAACTGTGTCAAGGTGTGAAATTCACACCAAGCTGGGATGTTCCAATGTAATAATAAAGATGGAAACCGATCCGGTGTAAAACACATGATAGGATATTCCAACAGAATGATAAAGATTTTAACCAGTCCGATGTAAAACACACGCATGTGGATGTTCCAATGTAATAATAATAAAGATTTTAAACCAGTCCTGTAAAACACACATGCATGTGATGTTCCAATGAATAATAACAAAAGACGGAACCAGTGTCAGGGTGTAAACACATGACAGGATGTTCCAAATGTAATAATAGAAGAATGTCACCAAGTATAGGATAAATCAGCGTATACAAAGTTATTCCAACAAAATAATAAGCAATGGAATAACAACATTTCTTCATGAATAAGAAAGAATAACACCCCTTACTTTTGGTAGGAGATTGAATATGCGGAAGAAGCAGTAGTAATAAAATACTCTTCTTCTTTCTCTCTTATTCTCTATACTTTTCTCTCTATAGCTTGAATGAATTCGTGAAAATAATGAAGCCCTAGGCCTCATTTATAGAAGATTTCTAGCTTAAGACCGCCGTGTGAAAAGGCAAGTGGCTTGACGACTAATGATGTGAAAAGAAAAGTGGTTTCGATTTTCAGAATGTGAAACGACAAGTGGTTCGGCGCTCAGAATGTGAAACGACAAGTGGTTGACGTCTGGTAAAGGTAATTACTATTAACGAAGGTAAATACTATGACGAAGGTAAATACTATTCACAAGGGTAACTACTATTGACGAAGGTAATTACTATCGATGAAGGTAAATACTATTCACAAGAGTAATTACTATCGACGAAGGTAATTACTATTGATTGAAGAGACTCTTAGATGATGACATATGAGCCCCCATAAAATAATCAAACTTACCACAAATCATTTTATTTTTCATCAACACATATTTAATCTTTCAACAATTATTAATCATTTATAACTTGTCGTCTCAATTATTGATTTAATACTATAACATATTATACAGATGATACTGTGACAATAATTGAATCAATAATATAATAGATATGATGCGTGAATTATTGTAGTAATAATTGAGCATAGTGAGTGACTTCTCACGTAAGATCAATAATCAATACCGTGTGCTACTACGCAACCACGCCAGATTCATCGCATTTCTTTACCACCGGGTAGTTCAACAGGTTTTAACGGTAACACCTCGTAGTTATTTTTATAAAATATTTTTGTCGTTTTCTCAATCCGACAATAATTCTGTTGTGGGGTCCACCAATGATTGAGTCGTTGTACGAATATTCCCTAACAAAAAGAATATTCCCCGACCAAACGAATATTTTATAACAACTTGCATACTTTGCAAAATTTATAAATATTACCCACAACTATAACATTATATCAAATTTATTCCATAATATTCAAAAATAATATTTATAGAAAAAAAATTCATCTTTATTTATAAAAGTTTGGGTCTTACAACCTCCCTTCTTATGAAATTTCGATCCTCGAAATTAGGGTACGACTACACGGTATGTCGAAGAGGTAAGGATACCTTGATTTCATTTGATTCTAACTCCCAAGTCATTTCCTCAACATCGTGGTTCCTCCACAAAACTTTGACTTGAGGTATAACCTGGAGCGTAGAATATGTTCCTTTTATCCAAAATTTGAACAGAACCTCTTCATACGTCAAATCTTCCGCTATTTCGTCTGGGTTCTAACTCAATAATATGGTTCGGGTCTTTCACATATTTACGTAACATAGATATGTGAAAAACGTTATGAACACGAGACATATTCAAGCAGAAAGCAAGTCTATAGCCACAGTTCCTACTCGATCGAGGATTAAAATGGACCGATGAATCGAGGATTAAGTTTTCTCTCTTCCAAATCTTGTAACTCCTTTCCATGGAGCAACTCTTAACAACACATGATCTCCTATATCGAATTCCACGTCTTTTCGATGAAGATCAAGATAACTCTTTGTCGATTTTGTGAGGTTTTTATACGTTGTCGGATCGTTTGAATCTTTTCAGTAGTCATACGCATCAACTCCCGGTCCCAACAACGTTGCTTCACCCACCTCATCCCAAAGATATCTTTGGAGAACGACACTTTCTTCCATACAATGCTTGAATGGAGCCAAGCCAATACTTGCTTGATAACTGTTGTTGTTGTAGGAAAACTCCACCAATGGTAAGAACTTGTCCCAACTCCCTTGAAATCAAGGACACAGAGTCTTAATAGATCTTCAAGAGTTTGAATAGTCCTCCGATTGTCAAAATCCGTCCCGAGGATGATACGCCGAAGCTAAATCGTAAGTCTGTGCCCATAGCTTTTTGCAAACTAACCCAAAATCGTGAAGTGAATCTTGGGTCTCGATCGAAACTATGGATCTGGGCATACCATGCGATCTTACAATCTCGTTTATGTACATACGAAGCAAGACGTTCAAGTGTATAAGTTTCTCGTGTCGGAAGAAATGAGCGGACTTGGTCAATCTATCAACAATGACCCAAATCGCATCAATGCCTTGAGAAACCTTAGGAAGGC
The DNA here is from genome assembly GCA_020205615.1 of Panax quinquefolius. Lineage (NCBI taxonomy): Eukaryota > Viridiplantae > Streptophyta > Magnoliopsida > Apiales > Araliaceae > Panax > Panax quinquefolius. The sequence continues at coordinate 4,220,822 of CM035165.1, forward strand.
CAGAATTGAAATCCATGGTAATGTGCTCCCACTTCCATTCGGAATTTCAAGTGGTTGCAATGGACCTTTTGGTACTTGATGCTCCGCTTTTAACTCGTTGACAAGTTAGACACCTTGAGATAAAAAGCGCTATCTCTCTCTCTTCATATTGCTCCACCAAAATGTATGATTTAATATCATGATACATTTTGGTACTCCCGAGATGGATTGCAAATGGTGTGTTGTGCGCCTCCATCATGATATTATACTTTAAATCGTGGTCGTTAGGAACACAAAGTCCGGAGTTGACTCAAGTATTCCTTCTTCATCGATTCTTGCTTCGCATAGCACCTTCTTGCACTTTCTTCCTCATACGATCACCTCCGTGTCCGTAGCTTGAGCAAACTTTAACTTTATCGATTAAAGTCGGTTTCTACTCAGATACTCGCTATCATCACACGTCCCTGAGTCTTTAACTCTATCTCCATCCTTTGTAAGTCACACAAATGGGCCTTTGCGTTGACAATATCGCTTTTCGCACTTGCATATGATTTTCTACTCAATGCGTCACCTACCACGTTCGCTTTCCAGGATGGTATTGGATAGTATGATCATAATCTTTCAATCAGTTCAAGCCAACGTCGTTGTCGCATGTTGAGTTCCTTTTGAGTGAAGAAATATTTGAGGCTTTTATGATCCGTAAAGATCTCCACTTTTCTCCCCATACAAGTAATGCCTCCAAATTTTAAGTGCAATAACAAATGCTAACTCTAGATCATGAGTAGGATAATTCCTCTCATATTCTTTGAGTTGTCGCGAGGCATAAAGCTATAACTTTTCCATGTTGCATAAGAACACATCCCAACCCTTTGCTCAAGCATCTTGTAGATGACAAATCCTCCGAGGCGGATGGTATTGTCGAACAGTCTTTGAAATAAGTCTCCTCTTGAGTTCTTGAAAACACTTCTCACATTCTTCGCTCCAACCGAACTTTGTACCTTTCCGAGTCATTTGAGTCAATGGAGTAGCGATTCGAGAAAATCCATCCACGAATCTCCGATAATTACCAATTAAACCGAGAAAGCTACGTACTTGGTCCATCGATTTAGGTTGTTCCCGACTTTGAATAGCTTGATCTTTCTTTGGGTCACAGATATTCCATGACTTGATACCACGTGCCCAAGGAATGCTACTTCTTCAAGCCGTAACTCGCATTTCTTCAACTTGGCATAAAGATTATATTCACGAAGCTTTTGGAGTGTCGACCTCAAGTGTTGTTGCTCATGATCTTCACGGCTTTTGGAATAAATAAGGATGTCATCAATAAAGGCGACCAAAGTAGTATGCACACAAGCCAATCATGTTTGATGATAAAGCATATACTTTGTAACAATCTTATTCATTTATTAATAAAAAGTATTAATTTATTAAAGGCTTTTAATTATCTACATGATGTTGTTTTATAATATGTGATAAACCCATAGTTTTAAGCAATGCTTTTAGAATAATGATGATGATCATTCTAATGAGATCTAAATTCTTAGAAAGCTTAAAACTAAAATAGTTCCCAATCATTGGATTACTAAATTGGGGATTAGTGAATCCGGATAGATTGGTACATACGTTGCTTGCTCATTGGATGAGGATGATTGATCTCATGATCATTTGTGTGGAGACACTAAAGCAAGTATGTAGGTGCTTATTAGAGAATAAGTTCTCTGAACGTGGCTCGCTAAGGAATACCTAATGGAGTTTTATTTGCCTGTCAATAGGAATTTCTGTAGTGATAGTAGTACAAGTAATCCTTGGACTTGAGATCATCATAGTATCTTGTGTATGATGAGTTATACTTTGACTTATTCCTTAAGACCCTTAGGGTATATCAAAGGTATGTATTGGGTATAATAAGTTGTACATGGAGATAATGTATGATCAATAAAGAATCTACCACTTCTAATAAAAGAAGAGAAATGTCCTATGTGATTCGATAAATGACAACCCAAAGAGTCCTTGGTTAAGGCGAGAATGAAATTAGAAAGGAGTTTCTAATTTGCATTATTTGGAGTTGTGCATTTAAGGATCGAAATACATATAATTAAATAAAATAAGACTTGTGAGTAATTCCATGTCTTATATTTAATTGGGACATTGTATGGTGGAAGGATTGAATTCATATCAGTAACTATTTACTCAAAGGTTCTTTAATGATTAATGTTGAAATCTATATTATCCGGAAAGTCGTTGATCGCTAGGGAGGCTTATCCCTATTGTAGAATAAATATTATTTATTTAAATAAATTAATTGTTTAATTTATTTATTTAAATAAGATTAGAATTGTTCTAATTGATTTATTCACAACCTAGGTTTAATATGGAGAACCTAAAGGGTCACACCATAAAAGGAAGAATAATTATTTAAGAAGTTAATGGCATAATCGTAATAATATGTTATGTATATTTAATTTAATCTATGGTGATAGAATAAATTAAATAGCTTAATATTTATTATTTAATATTTTAGAAATATTAAATATAAATTAATAAGAGAGTCTTATTAATATTATTACAATTATTATTATTTTAATTTCTAAAAGAGTTTAGGAATTAATTTAATATAAGTACTCTCATTTATTCCTAATAAGATTAGGAGGGAAAATTAATTAAAAGAGTTTAATTAATTATCCCTAATAAGATTAGGGAGCTTAATTAATTAAAAGAATTTAATTAATTAAATAAAACCCAATTCCTTAATTGTTAAGGTGGGTTGCCCACATCTATAAATAAGAGGAGTCTTATTATGGGTGGTATGGGTTGTTGACTTTTTCAACATACGTAATAATTCAAATTGTTGGAGAGTACGCCTTTTCTATAGAGATAGAAAAACTAGGGTTTAGCCAACCACCCATCTTCTTGAATTTTCTTCTTCCTTGGTGGATCACCTCTAGAGGCCAAACATTTGGGTGGCTAACGTTGATCAAAGGAAGGAACCAAACCCGGTGGATTCAAGTTGAACGCGAAAAGGATTTGGAGGTGAACTTGTACCTGAGGAAGCTCGATCTTCAAGGGTATGATTTTATTCTTTATCTTTTCGTTTAATTAATAATTGTGCATAAAGGATGATCCGGGTATATGGTTTGTAAATTTTTTAAACTCGATTTTTTTACACGCTTAGCAAAATTTATGCAATTTGATGATTGCGTTATGAATATTACAAAACCTAACGGTGGCATCGAGCCAAACCTTTATGTAAATTATTAATTATTTTAATTTGATATGTATATTGATATGTGTTTAGAACAATTTAATTGGGCATAATTTTATTGTATAAAAAAATAAAAAAAAAAAAAAAAAAAAAAATTTTTTACTTTTATTAAAAAAAAAACAATCGCAAATCATTTTTTTTTCCGTTAAAAAAAATTCAAAATCAATAGGGATTTTTTTTTTTTTTTATTTAAAAAATAGGATTGACATTTCGAAAGAATGAAAATACGCATATATAAATTAACAAAAGGATGATTATATATTTTTTTTTTTTGAAAATCAATGGTCCACGTGATCATAAATTAGAGAACATAAGGATTTCATGTATATAAAGATAGAATAATATATATATATATATATATATATATATATATATATATATATATATATATATATATATATATATATATATATATATATATATATATATATATTTTAATTATTATATAATTAAAATAAAAAAGTTTATTTTAATTTTAAAATAAAAGTTTATTTTAATATTAAAATATAAAGTTTTATTTTAATTTTAATAATTTTATAATTATTAAATAAAAAGTTTATTTTAATCTTAAAATAAAAGGTTTATTTTAATTTTAATTAAAAAAAAAAGTTTATTTTAATTTTAAAATTAAATTTCATGCTAACTAATTAGAGTTGGAATTGGATTCCATGATAACTAATTGGAGTTGAAATTGGATTTTATTTTTCCTAAAATAAAGGAGTTTATTTATAAATAGGAAAGTAAATCCATCTTTCCTTAAATAAAGGAGTTTATTTAGATATGAAATAAGATTTCATATTATTCAAAATAAAAGAGTTTATTTGTGAATAGGAAAGAAAATCCTAATGTTTCCTTAAATAAAGGAGTTTATTTAAATATGAAATAAGATTTCATATTATTCAAAATAAAGGAGTTTATTTGTGAATAGGAAAGATAATCCGTGTTTCCTTTAATAATATTTTTTTTACATGGAATTGGATTCCATAATTAATTAAAATAAAAGAGTTTATTTTAATTAAATTTTTTTTATATATGGAATTGGATTCCATAATTAATTAAAATAAAGGAGTTTATTTTGATTAAAAATTTTGATTAAAATAAAATAGTTTATTTTATTCAAAATTGGATAAATTAAAATAAAATAGTTTTATTTTGATTTAAATTTGGATTAAAATAAAGGAGTTTATTTTGATTCAAAATTAGATTTTATACTAACTAAATTTGCCCATTAAATGATATCAATATATATATTAAATGTTTATTATTCATGAGATGAATGTTATTTATTGATGCATATGGTGATGTGTATGATAATAAATGGGATTGATTATGGACTATTGACCAATATGATTGGATTTTATTTTAGTTGGATGCATGAATGTATGGGTTTTATTAAATGGGGTCTGCGTACCTCGTCTTCTCTAATTTTTCTTAATGTAAATTCTATCTCCTCTCTATGTACTTTCCCTCGATCACGATCAAGGTTTCTATTTATTTTAAATAGTTTTGTAATAGGAATAGTTAGAATTAATTTTGAAGAATTAGAGATCAAGGACAAGGAGCGCTTGAAGACCCGTTTGTAATGGAGCAGGGTTTAAATGTAATAGTTATATTTAAATATTATTTCTTGCACCCCTAGGGTTTGACCTTTTGGTTCACTTGGTGGCTCTAGTGAACCAAACTAGAATAAAAGTCCATAATCAATCCGGGTAGAATATAGTATTCTATATGTGCATGCTTATATATATATATATATTATATATTATGCAAACATGCTTCGCATGTTTATTAATAATACGCGTATATTTATATATATATATGTATGTAATATTAAACAAGATGAGACAAATTAATAACAAACCCCTCAATTTTTATATTAAGTCCTAAGCGTTCAAAGATATTTGGAATATCGAGCGTCAGCCTTTCAAGCATGATAAAATTAATAGAGTATTAAATATTTAATATGAGTTTGTTGTGTCACCACAAGGCAAGTATTAAGTATTTAAGATGTTAATTTATCACATTTGATGCTTATAAAGAAAATTGAACAATATTTTTTTGTTGTGTCACCACAAGGATGATATTTTCTTTTTGAATATATGGAGTGCTAGGTCGGACTTAACTTGGATAATTTTGATTCGGATGTGCCACCACTTGATCAAAATAATCTAAGAGGCAAAATACAAGGAGTTGCATAGTTGATGTAATTGACAAAAGTTGTCTACCTATTTATTTATATATAGTTTGTTGTGTCACCACAAGGCTATATACATTTGAAATGGGATCCTTATTCTCACTAGCAAATCTTTAATTAGATTTTGCCGAACTATATAAGTGAGGGTAATATAGTTTGAAGAAAATAGTGGGAGATACCAATTTAAAACAAGACCTAATTTATTTTGGTAATTAATAAAAGAATGTATGTTAAAATGTTGTTAATTACAAATTCATTTACAGAATTTTACAATGTCTAAAATTACTATCACTGCGAAGCATATTAGATGCTAAATTAACCTGACCAAATTAAACGGATTGGTTAAGGAATTTGAGAATAGTTCTCATAGCTGAAAAGCTATCTTATGTCCTTAATACGCCTATCCCGCGCAATGGTTGCGCATAATGCCTCGAGGAAGAGATTGCTACTTTTAGAAAGTGGCAAGATGATGCACCTGATTGGCTCAATGCATCATGCTCAGATCCATGAGTAACGAGCTTCACGTCACAAGATGAAACTATGGATACTCTCTACTATATTCCCGCACATCAAGTAGTTGATGGTGAGGAAGTAGGGACCGATAGATATCAGATATCTAAGGAGCTCTTCCGATCTAGAATGGCCAATGGCACTATAAGATGCATAAAAAGTTCTTAACATAATCAATTTGATTGATCAATTAGGACAACTGGTTTTTTCATGGATGGAGAGTTGAGCCAAGATTTGATCTTGCACTCACTCCGGACTCCTTTCACAATTGTTGTGAATTTTTCATATGAACAAGCTAGATATCACCTTCATTTGATTTGCTTAACATGTTGAAAAATGTTGAGAGTCACTTTCCAACCAAGAAAGACCAAGTCTTCTTGGTAGGGCCAAAGGATCTTCCGAAAAGAAGAACGATTCAAAGAAGGTAAATAGAAAGGCATAAACAAAGGATAATAAGAACAAAAGCGATACGGATAAGCAAAGGAGTTTGCTTCCACCGCAATAAGCCCGGACATCGGAAAGAAAGCTGAGAGAAGCATCTTGCAGAGAGGCTAACCAAAAGAAGCTTAGTGAAGTTTTGGTTACAATACAGTTTTTGTTCATGATTGAAATAAATTTTTCTTTAAGTCAAGGTTCTACTTGGGTATTGGATACCGACTTTGGTTATCATAAATATAGATTTATGAAGGGACCAAGCAGAAGTAGAAAGCTAAACAAATATAAGTAATCCTATGTGTGGAAAATGAAGCAAAGGTTGCTGCATTAGCTATAGAAACTTATAGTTTAGCACTGCCTACGGGCAAATCTATTAAGTCAATAAGTTGTTATTGTATTCCAATTCTTGTTAGAAACATTATTTCCATTTTATTGTTGGACAATGAAATCTTTGGTATTATAATTAAGAACAATTGTTGTTCTATTTATAATAATAATGTTTTGTATAGAACTGGAATATTACTTAATAAATTTTGTATACTTGACTTACATGAAAATAATTTTGCATATTGAACAAATTAGTATAAGAAAAGGAGATGATCATTCAAAGAGTTGAATGTGTGTATTTGCTAAAATACAAGTGTGAATTATTTGAAAGGTTCAAAGAATTCAAAAGTGAAACAAATTGGCAAAGTATTAAGATTCTTTGATTAGATCAAGGAATAAATACTTGTGCAATAAGTTTCTAGATCATCTCAAATGGTTTTCTCATAATGGACACATCCTGATACATAATAATTGATTGATGTATCTGAATGAAAAATCGTACCTTGTTGGACATGGTGCGGTCCATAATGATTTTACCGACATTCCAGTATCCTTCTGGGATAATGTCCTAGAAATGGCTGCATATCTACGAAAATGGTAACCTCAAAATCCGGCCCCAAGACTCCATAAAAGTTATGGACAGGGAGGATTCCTAATCTTAAGTATGTTAAGATAAGGGGTTCCAACTTATGTGAAAAGGTTTCAAAAGGATAAGCTTGGGACAAGATTTGACAAGTGTCGATTTGTGGGACATCCTAAAGTAAGTTTAGGGTATATGTTCTATAATTCTACTTAGCAAAAGGTGTTTGTTACGAAACACGCTGCCTTCTAAGATAAAGGTGTTTATCATTGAAAAAGGGCTAGTGGGAGGATAATAGATCTTGAAGAGTTCAAGAACCACAAAACACTATAAGTCAAATAAGAGGAACACGTAGATAAACCTATTGTACCACAATTGAGATAATCAAAACGGAATAGTACCGAAGATACCTAGGAGGTATGGATTCATCATAGATGATGATGATGAGGTACACATCATAGAAGATGATGATCCGAAGATATATACGATGAGGTAGAAGTCATGTAGACACTCGAGAAATGGATTGAAGCAAGTTTCTCAAATATGGAACATTCGTTTTGATGAGGCAATCAAAAGAGTTTGATTTTATCAAAATAAGAATGAACCCGTGTGTAAAAAGGGTCATGGGAGCATCGTGACATTCCTAGTATTATATGTTGATATACTACGGATAAGGAATGACATACCAATGCTACAATCAGTAAAGATAAAGTTGTCTAAACATTCCTCCATGAATGATTTGGGAAGAGTATCTTAATTGGGGATATAAATCTATATAGATAGATTTAAGAGGATGCTCGACTTAACCCAAGGAACGTATATTCATTTGATGCTAAAGTCGTTTAGCATGGCAAACTCCAAGAGATGTCTCATGTTGATGAGCTATGGAGTGTATCTCTCTTAATAGTCCCCACAGACTCTGAAAAGAGAGATGCATGAGTGACAATCATGTATGCAATGAAATATACGAGACCTGATGTTGATCAGTCATATTCTGGAGAAGTTCACTGTGAGTCAGTGAAAAACATCTTAAAGTTCTTAACCAGCACTAAGGATGTGATCATATTCATGGTGGGTCTTAATTAAAACTAGAGGGCTTAACAGACTCAAGTTTTTTCAGACAGACCAAGACGACCGAAAATCCACTTTAAGGTAAAAGTGTTACCTTGAACAGTGGTGCAGTGAATTGGAAAGGTTCCAAACAGCAAAGAGTTGCTGGTTTAGTGATAAAGACAAAGTATATAGCTATAAATGAAGCTGCAAGTTGATTGTTTGGATTAAAAGTTCATTACAGAACTAGGAATAGTTCCTAAGTCTCATCTTGGATCTAAACATGTGTTGTGGCACTTTCATTTGATTATAAGAATCATTGAAAGATGGGAAATCACTATAGAGATAGTGGACTCTCAAGAACAACATTACATATCCATTAACTAAAGCTTATCCAACAGCAGGATAATCGTCACTTAGAGAAGAAGAGTATAAGATACCATGACGATTGGCTTTAGTGCAAGTGGGAGATTGAAAGTAGTATGCACACAAGCCAATCATGTTTGATGATAAAGCATATACTTTGTAACAATCTTATTCATTTATTAATAAAAGTATTAATTTATTAAAGGCTTTTAATTATCTACATGATGTTTTTTTATAATATGTGATAAACCCATAGTTTTAAGCAATGCTTTTAGAATAATGATGATGATCATTCTAATGAGATCTAAATTCTTAGAAAGCTTAAAACTAAAATAGTTCCCAATCATTGGATTACTAAATTGGGGATTAGTGAATCGGATAGATTGGTACATACGTTTTTTGCTCATTGGATGAGGATGATTGATCTCATGATCATTTGTGTGGAGACACTAAAGCAAGTATGTAGGTGCTTATTAGAGAATAAGTTCATTGAACGTGGCTCGCTAAGGAATACCTAATGGAGTTTTATTTGCTGTCAATAGGAATTTCTGTAGTGATGATAGTAGTACAAGTAATCCTTGGACTTGAGATCATCATAGTATCTTGTGTATGATGAGTTAGTTACTTTGACTTATTCCTTAAGACCCTTAGGGTATATCAAAGGGTATGCTTGGGTATAATAAGTTATACATGGAGATAATGTATGATCAATAAAGAATCTACCACTTCTAATAAAAGAAGAGAAATGTGTCTATGTGATTCGATAAATGACAACCCAAGAGTCCTTGGTTAAGGCGAGAATGAAATTAGAAAGGAGTTTCTAATTTGCATTATTTGAGTTGTGCATTTAAGGATCGAAATACATATAATTAAATAAAATAAGACTTGTGAGTAATTCCATGTCTTATATTTAATTGGGGACATTGTATGGTGGAAGGATTGAATTGTACAGTAACTATTTACTCAAAGGTTCTTTAATGATTAATGTTGAAATCTATATTATCCGGAAAAAGTCGTTGATCGCTAGGGAGGCTTATCCTATTGTAGAATAAATATTATTTATTTAAATAAATTAATTGTTTAATTTATTTATTTAAATAAGATTAGAATTGTTCTAATTGATTTATTCACAATGGGTTTTAATATGGAGAACCTAAAGGGTCACACCATAAAAGGAAGAATAATTATTTAAGAAGTTAATGGCATAATCGTAATAATATGTTATGTATATTTAATTTAATCTATGGTGATAGAATAAATTAAATAGCTTAATATTTATTATTTAATATTTTAGAAATATTAAATATAAATTAATAAGAGAGTCTTATTAATATTATTACAATTATTATTATTTTAATTTCTAAAAGAGTTTAGGAATTAATTTAATATAAGTACTCTCATTTATTCCTAATAAGATTAGGAGGAAAATTAATTAAAGAGTTTAATTAATTATCCTAATAAGATTAGGGAGCTAATTAATTAAAAGAATTTAATTAATTAAATAAAACCCAATTCCTTAATTGTTAAGGTGGGTTGCCCACATCTATAAATAAGAGGAGTCTTATTATGGGTGGTATGGGTTGTTGACTTTTTTCAACATACATGACATAATTCCAATTGTTGGGAGAGTACACCCTTTCTATAGAGATAGAAAAACTAGGGTTTAGCCAACCACCCTTCTTCTTGAATTTTCTTCTTCCTTGGTGGATCACCTCTAGAGGCCAAACATTTGGGTGGCTAACGTTGATCAAAGGAAGGAACCAAACCCGGTGGATTCAAGATTGAACGCGAAAGGATTTGGAGGTGAACTTGTACTTGAGGAAGCTCGATCTTCAAGGGTATGATTTTATTCTTTATCTTTTCGTTTAATTAATAATTGTGCATAAAGGATGATCCGGGTATATGGTTTGTAAATTTTTTTAAACTCTGATTTTACACGCTTCCGCAAAATTTATGCAATTTGATTGCGTTATGAATATTACAAACCTAACAGTGGCATCAGAGCCAAACCTTTATGTAAATTATTAATTATTCAGATTTGATATGTATATTGATATGTGTTTAGAACAATTTAATTAGGCATAATTTTATGGTATAAAATTTATAATAATAATAAAAAAAAAAAAACCGTGACCTGCTGCTATTAAAAACCGAACAAGGCAATCATTTTTTTTTTCTGGTCCAACCGTCCGTCCACGTAGCAACAGCTGGTGGGATTTTATTTTTTTTTTTATTTAAAAACAACCGGACTTGAACGCCAAAAAGAAAGCAACACGCACGGAAATTAACAAAAGGATAGCAGGATAATTTTTTTTTTTTTTTTGAAAATCAATGGTCCACGTGATTGGTAGTTACAGGAGACATGCAAGGATTTCATGTGAATAGCAACAGGTGATATACGGAATTAATATATATATATATATATGATAATATACGGATATTATATATATATTATATATATATATATATATATATATATATATATATATTTTAATTATTATATAATTAAAATAAAAAGTTTATTTTAATTTTAAAATAAAAGGTTTATTTTAATATTAAAATATAAAGTTTTATTTTAATTTTAATAATTTTATAATTAAAATAAAAAGGTTTATTTTAATCTTAAAATAAAAGGTTTATTTTAAACATTAAAATAAAAGAGTTTATTTTAATTTTAAAATTAAATTTCATGCTAACTAATTAGAGTTGGAATTGGATTCCATGATAACTAATTGGAGTTGAAATTGGATTTTATTTTTCCTAAAATAAAGGAGTTTATTTATAAATAGGGAAGTAAATCCATCTTTCCTTAAATAAAGGAGTTTGTTTAGATATGAAATAAGATTTCATATTATTCAAAATAAAAGAGTTTATTTGTGAATAGGAAAGAAATTCCGTGTTTCCTTAAATAAAGGAGTTTATTTAAATATGAAATAAGATTTCATATTATTCAAAATAAAGGAGTTTATTTGTGAATAGGAAAGATAATCCGTGTTTCCTTTAATATTTTTTTTTACATGGAATTGGATTCCATAATTAATTAAAATAAAAGAGTTTATTTTAATTAAAGATTTTTTATATATGGAATTGGATTCCATAATTAATTAAAATAAAGGAGTTTATTTTGATTAAAATTTTGATTAAAATAAAATAGTTTATTTTATTCAAAATTGGATAAATTAAAATAAAATAGTTTTATTTTGATTTAAATTTGAATTAAAATAAAGGAGTTTATTTTGATTCAAAATTAGATTTTATACTAACTAAATTTGCCCATTAAATGATATCAATATATATATTAAATGTTTATTATTCATGAGATGAATGTTATTTATTGATGCATATGGTGATGTGTATGATAATAAATGGGATTGATTATGGACTATTGACCAATATGATTGGATTTTATTTTAGTTGGATGCATGAATGTATGGGTTTTATTAAAATGGAATTCTGCACATATTCTCGTCTTCTCTAATTTTTCTTAATGTAAATTCTATCTCCTCCTATGTTTCCCCCTCGCTGGCGATCAAGGTTTCTATTTATTTTAAATAGTTTTGTAATAGGAATATTTAGAATTAATTTTGAAGAATTAGAGATCAAGAAACAAAGAAGCGCTTGAAGACCCGTTTGTAATGGAGCAGGGTTTAAATGTAATAGTTATATTTAAATATTATTTCTTGCACCCTAGGGTTTGACCTTTTGGTTCACTTGGTGGCTCTAGTGAACCAAACTAGAATAAAAGTCCATAATCAATCAAGGGTAGAATATAGTATTCTATATGTGCATGCTTATACTATATATATATTATATATTATGCAAACATGCTTCGCATGTTTATTAATATGACGCATATTTTATATATATATAATAAATGCTGCGCTAAACAAGATGAGACAAATTAATAGCAAACCCTCAATTTTTATATTAAGTCCTAAGCGTTCAAAGGTATTTGGAATATCGAGCGTCGCTTTACAGCATGATAAAATTAATAGAGTATTAAATATTTAATATGAGTTTGTTGTGTCACCACAAGGCAAGTATTAAGTATTTAAGATGTTAATTTATCACATTTGATGCTTATAAAGAAAATTGAACAATATTGTTTTGTTGTGTCACCACAAGGATGATATTTTTCTTTTTTGAATATATGGAGTGCTAAGTCGGACTTAATTTAGATAATTTTGATTCGGATGTGCCACCACTTGATCAAAATAATCTGAGAGGCAAAATACAAGGAGTTGCATAGTTGATGTAATTGACAAAAGTTGTCTACCTATTTATTTATATATAGTTTGTTGTGTCACCACAAGGCTATATACATTTGAAATGGGATCCTTATTCTCACTAGCAAATCTTTAATTAGATTTTTTTAGAACTATATAAGTGAGGTAATATAGTTTGAAGAAAATAGTGGGAGATACCAATTTAAAACAAGACCTAATTTATTTTGGTAATTAATAAAAGAATGTATGCTAAAATGTTGTTAATTACAAATTCATTTACAGAATTTTACAATGTCTAAAATTACTATCATTGCGAAGCATATTAGATGCTAAATTAACTTGAGGCCGAATTAAGCGGATTGGTTAAGGAATTTGAGAATAGTTCTCATGCATTTGAAAAGCTATCTTATGTCCATAATACGCCTATCCTCGCAATGGTTGCGAGACAATGCCTCTGAGGAAGACATTGCTACTTTTAGAAAGTGGCGAAGATGATGCACATTGGCTCAATGCATCATGCTCGCATCCATGAGTAACGAGCTTGACGTCAAGATGAAACTATGGACGCTTCCTACTATATTCCCCGCACATCAAGTAGTTGATGGTGAGGAATGTAGGACTGATAGATATCGAGATATCTAAAGAGCTCTTCCGATCTAGAATGGCCAATGGCACTATAAAGATGCAGAAAAAAGTTCTTAACATAATCAATTTGATTGATCAATTAGACAACCGGGTTTTTTCATGGATGGAGAGTTGAGCAAGATTTGATCTTGCACTCACTCCGGACTCCTTTCATAATTGTTGTGAATTTTCATATAAACAAGCTAGATATCGACTTATTTGATTTGCTTAACATGTTGAAAAATGTTGAGAGTCACTTTCAACCAAGAAAGATAAAGTCTTCTTTGGTAGAGGCCAAAGGATCTTCCTCAAAAGAAGAACGATTCAAAGAAGGTAAATAGAAAGGCATAAACAAAGGATAATAAGAACAAAAGCGACACGGATAGCAAAGGAGTTTGCTTCCACCGCAATAAGCCCGACATCGGGAAAAGCAGAGAAAGATCTTGCAGAGGCTAACCAAAGAAGCTTAGTGAATTACATAATACGCTTTTTGTTCATGATTGAAATAAATTTTCTTTAAGTCGAGGTTCTACTTGGGTATTGGATACCGAGCTTTGGTTATCATAAATATAGATTTATGAAGGGACCAAGCGAAGTAGAAAGCTAAACAAATATAAGTAATCCTATGTATGGAAAATGAAGCAAAGGTTCTTTTGATTAGCTATAGAAACTTATAGTTTAGCAATGCCTACGGCAAATCTATTAAGTCAATAAGTTGTTATTGTATTCCAAGATTCTTGTTAGAAACATTATTTCCATTTTATTGTTGGACAATGAAATATTTGGTATTATATTTAAGAACAATTGTTGTTTTATTTATAATAATAATAATGTTTTGTATAGAAACCGGAATATTACTTAATAAATTTTGTATACTTGACTTACATGAAAATAATTTTGCATATTGAACAAATTAGTATAAGAAAAGGAGATGATCATTCAAAGAGTTGAATGTGTGTATTTGCTAAAATACAAGTGTGAATTATTTGAAAGGTTCAAAGAATTCGAAGTGAAACAAATTGGCAAAGTATTAAGATTCTTTGATTAGATCGAGGGATAAATACTTGTGCAATAAGTTTCTAGATCATCTCAAATAGTTTTCTCATAATGGACACATCCTGATATGCAATAATTGATTGATGTATCGAATGAAAAATCGTACCTTGTTGGACATGGTGCGGTCCATAATGATTTTATCGACATTCCGGTATCCTTATGGGATAATGTCCTAGAAATGGGCTGATATCTACGAAAATGGTAACCTCAAAATCCAAATTTCAAGACTCCATAAAAGTTATGGATGGGGAGGATTCTAATCTTAAGTTTGTTAAGATAAGGGGTTCCAACTTATGTGAAAAGGTTTCAAAAGGATAAGCTTGCAACTGGTCAAACAGGTCATTAATACGTGCCAATGGATACCTATTTTTGATGGTGACATGATTCAACTCCCGATAATCAGTACAAAGTCGCATACTCCCATCTTTCTTCTTCACGAATAGAACAGAGCACCCCAAGGAGAAGTACTAGGACGAATAAAGCCGATGTTCAACAATTTCGCATTGGGTCTTTAACTCACGAAGTCCAATAGAGCTATTCGATATTGGGCTTTGGAAATAGGTTTTTATCCGGTTCAAGGTCGATACAAAATTCAATTTCACGCCTGGGGTAGGCCAGAAGTTCTTCTGGGAATACATCGTGAAATTTATTAACAATAGGAATATCGTTTAAAAGCGGCGTATTTTTATTAAAATCGTGACATGAGCTAAGAAAGCTCGACATCCGCTTTTCAATAAAGCGAATAGCTTTATGGCTTGAGATGACCGTGATTGATTTTAATGGTTTGGTCGTTTGAATTCGCGATAATAGGTTGATTAGGAATATGAAAGCTAACAACTTTACGAAAACAATCAATTTTTGCATGATAAGTAGTTAACCAATCAATCCCAGAATCACGTCGAAAATGCAAGTATTTTAATGAAATAAGATCGACGAGGTAATGTGAGGGTACCGATTTGAACCAAACAAGACTTATAAATGATGGATGTAATGAAGGTTTCTCCCAACGGAGTTTCCACAGATAAGTCAAAGTCTAATTTCTCCGAGTCAAATTTAATCGATGAGCGCAAGTAGGAGAAATAAAAGAATGGGTAGAATCCCAGGTATCAAATAAAGTATAGACTTCATTAGAGTTTATGATAAGCTTACCGTGATGACCTCATTCGGATTCCTTGCTCTTTTGGGAGGTCACAACAAACGCCTCCTCCTTGCACTACCAGTTTTGAATTTTACGGGATGGCCTTTGGTGCCTCCATCCTAATTAATTTGTCTTGATGTGCAACGACAAAATCGAGCTAAGTGACCTCTCTTCCACAATTATAACACGCTTTTGACTGGCATGGACGATTTGATCGATGTGTCCCTCTCCTCCGCATTTGAAGCATATGATAGGTGGTCTTTCTCCTTCCTTAACAATGGGTGCTGGTGCTGACGTCTTTCCACCATTGTTGAATCTCCGTTTCTTGAAATGTCCATTCTTATTGTTTTGGCCCTGATTACCACCGAAGTGGTTACCATATCTGGCATGTTGACTCCTCCACACTTGTTGTCACCGCAACCGCTTGATGACAACTCTCACGGTATTATAATTTTGTTTACCGCTCTCTTTTAGTTGTGGTTGACTCATTATCGCTCCACTAATCGAGCCCTATTTACAACATCTGAATACAAACACAGTTTATGAGAAATAAGATGTTGACGTATCTCCGGCTTCAAACCTCTTAAAAACATTCGCGCCATTCTCTCTTCATTATCCACCAAGTGGGACGCAAACCGTGATAACTCCGCAAATTTTGCCTCGTATTGCGACACCTGGCCATATTGTTTTGTTCGAACTTGATAAATTCCACCTCCTTCATGTGTGGCGAATACTTTCGGGAAAGTATTTGTCGTTGAAACGACTCACGGAACTTCTCCCAAGATATCTTGAGACAAAGAAGTTGAGTACGTTTTACCGATTCCCACCATGAATCCGCTTTCTCCCATGCAACATAAAAGCGTGAAGGGAACCTTTTGCTCCTTCTGAGCATCCCAAGACATCAAATATCTTGGTAATCTGCTTTATCCATGCTTCCGAGAAGTGGTTTTGCTCTCGCCTTAAACTCCGGTGGTCCCAGCTCCTTGAATTGTTTAGCGGTGTCACTCGAGAGTTTTCCGTGTTTCCACCAACGTTTTGGGGCGAGAGTCGCTCGCTTTCTTTGTTGCATAAATTGCATAAAGCCTCTGAACATTTCATCATTCATCATTTGGTCGGTGTTGTTGTTTGCGTGAGGATTATCGCCTTACGATGCACATTATCACGATTATTGATATGTGGTGAATCAACGATTTCACTGCGCCCATTCTTTATTCTCAACATTCTCGGATGTCATTTTGAGACATCGCCACAAAACAAAAGGTTAATTAACATGTAACAAATTATCCCTATCTTCCCGACCAACCAATAAAATAAGACATAAACTTGGGTAGGTCATACTAGCGAAGGTATTTCAAAATCTCTCCTCCCTCCTAGTACTATTCTCACATCTTAGCCTGTGGATCATATCCCTAAGCTCGATACTAATTGTGGCGCCCCAAAATTAGGTATACATCACCCATCTTGGGTCGCCACTTACATGGTATGTAATTTAAATACAACTTATTAACATAATAAGCGTGGTGTATGCAATACGACATAAACCGTGAGTTTAAATACAAATATCGCCTACTAGATATTATACAAACAAAAAAAAAGTCCTCATTACAATTATTATCACACTATTTCACGAATAGTGAGGACTACTAATCTTATCTTCGGGACCATCACTCGTTTCCCAGGCTCGTCCCAATTTATATTCTCATTTCACAAGAGAAGAAACAGTGAAAGAAAGGGTGAGCTCAACTAGCCCAAAGAAGAAATATTATGACTAAGATAATGCGAATAAATTATCAATAGTCTTCAACAATGTTAAACCGATAAAATACAATAGATAACCGGTTTAAGCTGCGGTGGAATAAGCAATCCATTAAAAAGTCGAAGTAGAAAATAAAGTCTCTCTGTCTTTTAGGTTTTAAAGGTTTTTCATCATCATGTTTATAAATGAGACTCAAACTTTAATAAATATTCCACATCATCGAATCACACCGCACTACGGCCGAGGATATTCTTTAGTATCACGACCACAATTATTCATGCACTCACGGCCGAGAATATTTGTGTATTCATTAATGGTCATGATCATGCCAACAATCGTCCATCAATGCACTACTGACTAATCGAGGATTTTAATCACATCATTTGTAATATTACGGTCATGACTACACCGAATAGTCTCTCGGTCATAATCATACCAAGTCCATCTATGCACTACAAGCCACGGATGACTTTCAAAAAATATAAACATGAGGATGATGACAATGATATAAGAATTGATAAAACAAGTTCAAGAATTATTTTATCCGGGAATTATTAACGTCCAAATTGTCAACATGATCTTGTTTTGTAGAGTAAAATTCAAGAATGATCGGAAGAATATTTCCATGAAAAGATATCTTTGGATGAAACCTTGAAATATCAAGGATATTCTACTAATTTCATGGAGTATATAAGTCAAAGTTTTAACCAATTTGGGTATAATAAAGAATGGAATAACAAAAGAAATCACCGTGCATGCGGTGCCAGATAGGCAAAGTTATTCCAATGAATAATAATAACGGAAACGGTCGGTGAAATTCACAAGCGCCAGGATGTTCCAACAGAATAATAAAGATGGAACCAGATCCGGTGTAAAACACACGAGATAGGATATTCCAAGCGAGAATGATAAAAGGCGAAGCGAGGTCCAGGTGTAAAACACACGCGACGGGATGTTCCAGCAGAATAATAATAAAAAAGGCGGAACCGGTCGGTGTAAAACACATGACAGGATGTTCCAAATGTAATAATAACAAAGAGCGGAACCAGTCCAGGTGTAAAACACATGACAGGATGTTCCAATGTAATAATAGAAGAATGTCACCAAGTATAGGTAAATGGCATTATACGAGTTATTCCAATGAGAATAATAAGCAATGGAATAACAACAGTTCTCTTCATGAATAAGAAAGAATAACACCCCTTACTTTTGGTAGGAGATTGAATCTTTGCAAAGCGGTGTAGTAACAAAATACTCTTCTTCTTTCTCTCTTATTCTCTCTATACTTTCTCTCTCTATAGGTTGAATGAATTTCGTGAAAATAATGAAGCCTCAGGCCTCTATTTATAGAAGATTTCTAAACTTAGCACTGCCGTGTGAAAAGGCAAGTGGGCGATGACTAATGATGTGAAAAGAAAAGTGGTTTTGGCGCCTGTAATGTGAAGCGACAAGTGGTTCGGCCTCTGTAATGTGAAGCGATAAGTGGTTCGGACGTCTGGTAAAGGTAATTACTATTAACGAAGGTAAATACTATCGACGAAGGTAAATACTATTCACAAGGGTAACTACTATTGACGAAGGTAATTACTTATTGACGTGAAGGTAAATACAATTCACAAGGGTAATTACTATTGACGAAGGTAATTACTATCGACGAAGATACTCTTAGATGATGACATATGAGCCCCCCATAAAATAATCAAACTTACCACAAATCATTTTATTTTTCATCAACACATATTTAATCTTTCAACAATTATTAATCATTTTATAACTTGTCGTCTCAATTATTGATTTAATACTATAACATATTATCTGAGATGATCGTGACAATAATTGAATCAATAATATAATAGATATGATCGTGAATTCATTTGTAGTAATAATTGAGCATAAATGGTGAGTGACTTCTCACGTAAGCATCAATAATCAATCTAGTGCTACTTATGCAACCACGCGTATTCATCGTACTTTACCAAGGGTAGTTCAATGATTTTAACTGCAGTAACACCGCGCGCTATTTTTATAAAATATTTTTTGTCGTTTTCTCAATCAAATAATAATTACATTAATAGAGGTCCACCAATGATTGAGTAGTTGTATCTGAATATTCCCTAACAAAAAGAATATTCCCAGACCAAACGTAATATTTTATAACAACTTGCATACTTTAAAATTTATAAATATTACCCATAACTATAACATTATATCAAATTTATTCCATAATATTCAAAATAATATTTATAGAAAAATTCATCTTTATTTATAAAAGTTGGGTCTTACAATTTAAAAGGTTTTTAATCATTTGTTATTTGAGACTCAAATTTTTAATAAATATTCCACATCATCGAATCACCCCCGCACTACGGCCGAGGATATTCTTTAGTATCACGACCACAATTATCCATTACCACGGCCAAGAATATTTGTGTATTCATTAATGGTCATGATCATGCCAACAATCGTCCATCAATGCACTACAGGCCAATGAGAACTTTTACCACATCATTTGTAACATTATTACCATGATTACACAAGAATAATCCACAGTCATAATCATACCAAGTCCATCTATGACATTACTGAGTTACAGATGACTTTCAACAAAATATAAACATGAGGATGATGACAATGATATAAGAATTCAATAAAACAAGTTCAAGAATTATTTTATCCAGGAATTATTAACGTCCAAATTGTCAACACGATCTTTGTTTTTGAGTAAAAATCAAGAATGGTCAAAAGAATATTTCCATAAAAGATCTTGGATGAAAGCACAAATATCGAGGATATTTTACTAATTTCATGGAGTATAGAAGTCAAAACTTTAACCAACCGAGTATAATAAAGATTGGAATAACAAAAGAAATCACCCGCATGCGGTGCTTGGCGTAGGCAGTTATTCCAATGAGAATAATAATAACGGAACCCAGTCAGGACAAAATTTTGCAAGCAGGATGTTCCAACAGAATAATAAAAGACGGAAACCAGTCAGATATAAAACACACATGATTTGGATGTTCCAACGAAATAATAATAAAAGCGGAACCAGTCGTGTAAAAACACATGACATGGATGTTCCAACAGAATAATAGAAGAATGTCACCAAGTATAGAATGATCATGCGTATCTGAGTTATTCCAACAGAATAATAAAAATTAGAATAACAACAGTTCTCTTCATGAATAAGAAAGAATAACACTCCTTACGAAGTACAACAAATAATATTCCCTACCTTAAGAAGAAGATCTTTGGATATATAAGTAGTGAAGTAATGTGAGAATACTTTCTTCTTTCTACATAGTTTATCTCTCTAGAAGTTAAATTGAATTGTAAGAAAATAATGAATGAATGAGCTTTATTTATAGAAAAATAGAATGCATAGTAACTAACTCATGAACGGTCGAGATTGATTTACTTTAATCTTAATCTGATGGTCCATATTTAAAGTAAAATAAAATATAATATATTCTATTTATAATCTAATAAAACGAATAACTTTATAAAAGATTTTACTATGCTAAAACACTATGCAGACACTATGCAAACACTATACATAATAAAATATAATATATTCTAATTATTGTCTAATAAAAAAGAAAGCTTTATAAAAGTATTACATTTTTATATAAAAAGATTTTACTATGTAAAATACTATGCAGAATAATTATCTGCAACACTATGCATAATAGAATATAATATATTCTATTTATAGAATAACTTTATAAAAGTATTATGTTTTATATAAAAAGATTTTACGTATTATTACCTTAATAATACCAACAAAAGCGAGTGACTTATCACTTAAGCATCAATAATTAATACCTGGTGCTACTACGCAACCATGCCAGACATCGTATTTTTAACATAAGGTGTTTCAACAGTTAACGAGTAAAACTTCCGCCGTTATTTTCATAAAGTATTTTTATCGTTTTCCCAATCCAAAATAATAATTAGTTAATAGGGTCCACCAATGATTGTCTTTAGTTGTCTTAATATTCTTTGTTAAAACGAATATTCCCGACCAATCGAATATTATATAACAACTTGCGTATTTTGCAAAATTTATAAATATTACCCACAACTATTGTGAACCCCGATTTTATGAATAAAAATTAATTTTCTCGAAATAATTTTTTTTTATATTATGGTGTGAATTTGAGATAATGTTATAGTTGTGGGTAATATTTATAAATTTTGCAAAGTATGCAAGAGTTGTCATATATTATATTCGATTGGTGGGGAATATTCGTTTAAAGCAGAAATATTAGTACGATGCACGACAATCATTGGTGGACCCCATAACGGAATTATTGTCGGATTGAGAAAACGACAAAAATATTTTATTGAAAATAACGGCGGAAGTTTTCACTGGTTGATCTTGTTGAACTACTTGTAGTAAAAGTAAAGAATCGATGTCTGGCGTTGTTGCGTAGTAACACACGGTATTGATTATTGATGCTTACGTGAGAAGTCACCGGTTATACTCAATTATTCACACGATAATTGTTGCATCATATCTCTCATATTATTGATTCAATTATTGTTGATTTAGAAGTTTTATTTTATTCACGTAATAAAATAGAAACATCTTTTATATAAAATAGAATACTTTATTAAAGTTATTCTATAAATAGAATATATTATATTTATTACGCATAGTGTTTTCATGTAGTAAAATCTTTTTTATATAAAATGAATACTTTATTAAAGTTATTCTATAAATAGAATATATTATATTTTATTATATGTAGTGTTTGCATAGTGCTTGCGTAGTGTTTGCATAGTAAAAAAATCTTTTTATATAAATAGAATATATTATATTTTATTTAAAAGATTTTTCTTTAAATATGGACCATCAAATTAAAGTAAATAAATCTAGACCGTTCATGGATTAATTACTTATGCATTCCAATTTCCTATAAATGTAAGCTCATTCCTTCATTATTTTCTTAATTCAATCGAACTCTGTAGAGAAAACTATAGAGAGACTATAGAGAGATAGAAGAAAAGTTTTCTGCTACTTCACTACTCTTATATCAAGTATTATTTTACAGTGAGGATATTATTCTTTTGTATTCAAGAAGAGAACTTCATTATTCCATTTCTTTTTATTGTTCATTGGAATAACTCGTATCACGTAATACCCTATACTTGGTGACATTCTTCTATTATTCTATCTTTATTATTTCGCTTTAATATCCATGCATCTGTATCACGCAGGACACGGTTCCATTTTATTATTCCGTCTCTTTATTATTCAGCTCGAATATCATATGCATCTTTATCATGGGACTGGTTCCATCATTTATTATTCGCATTTATTATTACATTTGGAACATCATATCGGTGTGAATTTCACGACTGACCGTTCCGTTATTATTATTACTGTTAGAATAACCGCTTCATAAGCAACCGCATTTATGGTGATATCTTTTGTTATTCCATTCGATATTATTATACTCGGTTGATTAAAATTTTGACTTATACTCCATGAAATTAGTGGAATATCCTCGATATTTGCACTTCATCCAAGATCTTTTCGTGGAAATATTCTTCCGAGCATTCTTGAATTTTACTCTACAAAGCAAAGATCATGCCGACAATTTGGACGTTATTGGTTCTGGACAAATTAATTCTTGAACTTGTTTTATTGAATTCTTATATCATTGTCATCATCCTCATGTTTATATTATGTTGAAAGTCATCCGTATTCAAAAGCATGATGGACTCTGTATGATTATGACTGGGGATTATTCGGTATAATTACGACCGTAATGTTACAAATGATGTGGGAAAAGTCCTCATCGTCCGTAGTGCATTGATGGACGAGCTTTTGGTATGATTATGGCTATGGATTCTCTTCGCCAAGAGGTGCAAAGATGAATTATTTTATGGCATGATTAGGATAGTTGATGAAAACACGATTATCTTTGGTAGTAGAGCATGGATAATTCGTGGTCGTGATACTTAAAGAATATCTTTGGCCTATAGTGCAGGATAATTTCATGATGTGGATTATTTATTGTCGAGTCTCGGCGATAATTGATGATGAAAATATTTTAAATCATAAAAGATAGTAGATTTTATTTTCTACTTGAATCTTTTAATGGATTACTTATTCCGCTGCAGTTAAACTTGATGTCTATTATATTTTATCAGTTTAACATTGTTGGGGACTAATGATAATTTATTCGCATTATCTTAGTCATAATATTCTTCTTCGGGCTAGTTGAGCTCACCCTTTCTTTCACCGTATTCTTCTTGTGAAATGAGAATATAATTTGGGACGAGTCTGGGGAGCGGAGTGATGGTCCAGGAGGATAACATTAGTAGTCCTTACTATTTTGTGAAATAGTGTGATAATAATTGTAATGAGGACTCCTTTTGAGTTTGTATAATTTCTAGTAGACAATAATTGTATTAAAACTCACAGTTTAAGTTTTGTCGTATTGTACACGACAGTTGTATTAATAAGTTGTATTTGAATTACACGTACTACGTATATCTGGCGACCCAAGATGGGTGATGTATACCTAATTTTGGGGGCGTCCACAACTATTATATCAATTTCACTTCATAATATTCAAAAATAATATTTATAGAAAATTCATCTTTATTCAAAAGTTGGGGTTTTATTGTAAGACCCCAACTTTTATAAATAAAGATGAATTTTCTATAAATATTATTTTGAATATTATGGAATAAATTTGATATAATGTTATAGTTATGGTAATATTTATAAATTTTGCAAAAGTATGTAAGTTGTTATAAAATATTCGTTTGGTCTGGGAATATTCTTTTTGTTAGGAATATTCGTACTGATAACTACCAATCATTGGTGGACCCCATTAATGTAATTATTGTCGGATCGAGAAAACGACAAAAATATTTTATAAAAATAACTATGAGGTGTTACCGTTAAAACCGTTGAACTACCCGTTGGTAAAAGTACGAATAATATGCGTGGTTGCGTAGAAGACACCAGTATTGATTATTGATGCTTACGTGAGAAGTCACCAAACGATTATGCTTAATTATTACTACTGAATTCACGCATCGTATCTCTTATATTATTGATTCAATTATTGTCACAAAGATCATCATCGTATAATATGTTATAGTATTAAATCAATAATTGAGGCGACAAGTTATAAATGATTAATAATTGTTGAAAGATTAAATATGTGTTGATGAAAAATAAAATGATTTGTGGTAAGTTTGATTATATTATGGGGGCTCGTATGTCATCATCTAAGAGTCTCTTCATTCAATAAGTAATTACCTTTGTGAATAGTAATTACCTTTGTCAATAGTATTTACCTTCGTCAATAGTAATTACCCTTGTGAATAGTAATTACCTTCGTCAATAGTAATTACCTTTACCAGACGTCGAACCACTTGTCGTTTCACATTACAGGCGTCGAACCACTTGTCGTTTCACAGTCGTTTCACATTACAGGCGTCGAACCACTTGTCGTTACACATTACAGGCGTCAAACTACTTTTCTTTTCACATTATTAGTCGTCAAGCCACTTGCCTTTTCACACGGCAGTGCTAAGCTAGAAATCTTCTATAAATAGAGGCCTAGTGCTTCATTATTTTTCACGAATTCATTCAAGCTTATAGAGAGAAAGTATAGAGAGAAGAGAGAAAGAAGAAGAGTATTTTGTTACTACACCGCCTTAAAGATTCAATCTCCTACCAAAAGTAAGGGTGTTATTATTCTTTCTTATTCATGAAGAGAATTATTGTTATTCCATTGCTTATTATTACATTGGAATAACTTGTATACGTGGTTTACCCAATACTTGGTGACATTCTTCTATTATTCATTGGAACATCACATCATGTGTTTTACACAGGACCGGTCCGCCTTTTATCATTCTCGTTGGAATATCCTATCGTGTGTTTTACACCGATCTCTGGTTCCATCTTTATTATTTCATTGGAACATCCCTTGCGGTGTGAATTTCACCGACCGGTTCCGTTATTTATTATTCTCATTGGAATAACACATGTCGTGCATGCGATTCATCGCATGCGTACGGTGATTTCTTTTGTTATTCCATTCTTTATTATACCTAGTTGGTTAAAACTTTGACTTATACTCCATGAAATTAGTGTGGAATATCCTTGATATTTGCGTTTCATCCAAAGATCTTTCATGAAAATATTCTTCCGATCATTCTTGAATTTTACTCTACAAAAGCGAAGATCATGTTGATAATTTGGACGTTAATAATTCTGGATAAAATAATTCTTGAACTTATTTTATTGAATTCTTATATCATTGTCATCATCCTCGTGTTTATATTATGTTGAAAGTCATCTCAGCTTTTGTAGTGCATAGATGGACTTGGTATGATTATGACGAGAGACTATTCTTGTAATCGTGGTCGTAATGTTACAAATGATGTGATAAAAATCCTCGATGGCCGTAGTGCATTGATGGACGATTGTTGGCATGATCATGACCATTAATGAATACACAACTATTCTCGCCCGTAGTGCATGAATAATTGTGGTCGCGATACTAAAGAATATCCTTGGCCAGAAGTAGTGCGGGGTGATTCGATGATGTGGAATATTTATTAAAGTTGAGTCTCACTATAATGGTGATGAAAACCTTTAAAACCTAAAAGATAGTAGACTTTATTTTCTACTTGACTCTTTTAATGGATTGCGATATATTCACGCGCAGCTTAAACCGGTTGTCTATTGTATTTTATCGGTTTAACATTGTTGAAGACTATTGATAATTTATTCTCGCATTATCTTAGTCATAATATTTCTTCTTTGGGCTAGTTGAGCTCACTCTTTCTTTCACCGTTTCTTCGTGAAATGAGAATATATTTGGGACGAGTCGGGAAAACAGTGATGGTCCCGAAGATAGCATTAGTAGTCCTCACTATTACGTGAAATAGTGTGATAATAATTGTAATGAGGACTCCTTTTTGAGTTTGTATAATATCTAGTAGACGATATTTGTATTTAAACTCACAGTTTATGTCGTATTGTACACGGCAGCTTATGTTAGTAAGTTGTATTTAAATTACATACCATGTAAGTGGCGACCCAAGATGGGTGATGTATACCTAATTTTGGGGGCGTCACATTTACAATCTCCCCTTCTTATGAAATTTCGCCCTCGAAATTAGGGTACGTACCTGGTATGTCGAAGAGGTAAGGATACCTTGATTTCATTTCAGATTGTAACTCCCAAGTCATTTCCTCAACATCGTGGTTTCTCCACAAAACTTTGACTTGAGGTATAACCTTGGTGCGTAGAATATGTTCCTTCTTATCCAAGATTTGAATAGGAACCTCTTCATACGTCAAATCTTCCGCTATTTCGTCCTGTTCCAACTCAATAATGTGGTTCGGGTCTTCCACATATTTACGTAACATGGATATGTGAAAAACGTTATGAACACGAGACATACTTGGCAGAAAGGCGAGTCTATATAGCCACGATTCCTACTCAATCAAGGATTAAAATGGGCCGATAAATCGAGGATCGAGCTTTCCTCTCTTTCCAAATCTCGTAACCCCTTTCCATGGAGCAACACGTAATAACACATGATCTCCTATATCGAATTCCACGCCCTTTTCGATGAAGAAGATCAAGATAACTCTTTTTGTCGATCTTGTGAGGTTTTTATACGTCACGGATCGTTAGAATCTTTTCTCGTAGTCATACGTATCAACTCCGGTCCCAACAACGTTGCTTCACCCACCTCATCCCAGCATACTAGAGAACGACACTTTCTTCCATACAACGCTTTGAATGGAGTCATGCCAATACTTGCTTGATAACTGTTGTTGTAGGAAAACTCAACCAATGGTAAGAACTTGTCCCAACTTCCCTTGAAATCAAGGACACAGAGTCTTAATAGATCTTCAAGAGTTTGAATAGTCCTCTCCGATCGTCCGTCCGCCTCGAGGATGATATGCCGAAGCTAAATCAGAATCTGCGCCCATAGCTTCTCGCAAACTAACCCAAAATCGTGAAGTGAATCTTGGGTCTCGATCGGAAACTATGGATACCGCATACCATGCGATCTTACAATCTCGTTTATGTACATACGAGCACGACGTTCAAGTGTTTAAGTCTCTCAGATCGGTAAAAATAAGCGACTTGGTCAATCTATCAACAATGACCCAAATCGCATCTACGCCTTGAGAAACCTTGGGAAGACCAAGAATGAAATCCATGGTAATGTGCTCCCACTTCCATTCGGAATTTCAAGTGGTTGCAATGGACCTTTTGCTACTTGATGCTCGCGCCGACTCGTTGACACGTTAGACACCTCGAGATAAACAATATTATCTCTCTCTTCATATTGCCCCCACCAAAATGTATGTCAAGATCATGATACATTTTGTACTCCTGAGATGGATTGCAAACGGTGTGTTTTGCGCCCATCATGATTTTATACTTTAAATCGTGGTCGTTAGGAACACAAAGTCCGGAGTTGACTCAAAGTATTCCTTTTTCATCGATTCTCGCTCCTAGATCGCACCTTCTTGCACTTTCTTCCTCATACGCATCACCTCCGGATCGTAATTTGAGCGGTTTTAATTTTATCAATTAAAGTCTGGTTCTACTCAGATATTTTCCATCATCACGTGGATCCTCAGAGTCTTTATCTCTATCTCCATCCTTTGCAAGTCATACAAAATGGGCCTTTGCTTGACAATATTGCACTCGTGCCGCAAGATATGATCTTCTACTCAATGCATACGTCAGCTACCACATTCGCTTTTCCAGGATAGTATTGGATGGTATGATCATAATCTTTCAACAGTTCAAGACAACGTCATTGTCGCATTTTGAGTTCCTTTTGAGTGAAGAAATATTTGAGGCTTTTATGATCCGTAAAGATCTCCACTTTCTCCCCATACAAGTAATGCCTCCAAATTTTAAGTGCGAAGACAACAATTTGCTAACTCCCAGTCATGAGTAGGATAATTCCTCTCATATTCTTTGAGTTGTCGTGAGGCATAGGCTATGACTTTCCCATGTTGCATGAGAACACATCCTAACCCTTTGCCCGAAGCATCACTGTAGATGACAAATCCCTCCGAACCAGATGGTATTGTCGTAACAGTCTTTGAAATGAATCTCTCTCGAGTTCTTGAAAACTCTTCTCACATTCTTTGCTCCAATCGAACTTTCAGATCTTCCGAGTCACCGAAGTTAGTGGAGTAGCGATTCGAGAAAACCCTTCTACTTAATCTCCGATAATAACCAAATAAGCCGAGAAAGCTACGATTTGGTCATCGATTTAGGTTGTTCCCACTTTGAATAGCTTCAATCTTTGCGTTGGGTCAACAGATATTCCATGACTTGATACCACGTGCCCAAGGAATGCTACTTCCTCAAGCCAGAACTCGTATTTCTTCAACTTGGCATAAAGCTTGTATTCACGAAGCTTTTGGAGTATTAGCCTCAAGTGTTCCTCATGATCTTCACGGCTTTTGGAATATATGAGGATGTCATCAATAAAGACGACCACAAAATGATCCAAATATTCCTTGAATACTCGGTTCATCATATCCATGAAGGCAGCAGGAGCATTAGTCAATCCAAAGGACATGACTAGGAATTCATAATGCCCGTACCGAGTTCTGAAATCCGTCTTTGGAATATCATCGGTTCTAATCTTCAATTGGTGATATCCGGAACGAAGATCAATCTTTAAAAAGTTGGCTCCTTGCAACTGGTCAAACAGGTCATCAATATGTGGCAATGGGTACCTATTTTTGATGGTGACATGATTCAACTCCCGATAATCAATACAAAGTCGATACTCCCATCTTTTTCTTCTTCACGAATGTAACAGAGCACCCCAAGGAGAAGTACTTAGGACGAATAAAGCCAATGTCTAACAATTTCCTGCAGTTGAGTCTTTAACTCTTGAAGTTCAATAGAGCTATTCGATATGGGGCTTTGGAAATGGGTTTTGTACCGGGTTCAAAGTCGATACAAAATTCAATTTCACGCCTGGGGTAGGCGGGGAAGTTCTTCGGGGAATACGTCGGAAATTCATTAACAATAGAAATATTATTCAAAACCGACGTATTTTTGTTTAGATTTGTGATATGAGCTCTAAAGCTTGACATCCATTTTTCAATAAACGAATAGCTTTATGGCTTGAGATGACAAGTGATTGATTTTAATGGTTTGGTTGCTTGAATTCGCATAATAGGTCGATTAGGAATATGAAAGCTAACAACCTTACTTAAAACAATCAATTTTTGCATGATGAGTAGTTAACCAATCAATCCTAGAATTACATCAAATGCAAGTATTTTTAATGCAATAAGATCGATGTGTAATGTGTGGGTACCAACTTGAACCAAACAAGACTTATACACCGTGGATGTAATGAAGGTTTCTCCCAACTGAGTTTCCACAGATAAGTCAAAGTCTAATTTCTCCTGAGTCAAATTTAATCGTTAAGCGCAAGTAGGAGAAATAAAAGAATGGGTAGAACCCAGATCAAATAAAGTGTAGACTTAACTAGAGTTTATGATAAGCTTACCCGTGATGACCTCATTCGTTCCTTTGCTTATCCGGGAGGTCACAACAAACGCCTCCCTCAGACTACCGACTTTGACTTTTCTCGGAACGACCTTTGGTGCCTCCATCCTAGCTGAATTTGTCTTCGTAAACGCACAAAATCGAGCTAAGTGACCTTCTTCCACAATTATAACACGCTTTGACTAAGATCGCGTTAATTTGGACCGATGTGTCCCTCCCTCCGCATTTGAAGCATATGATAGGTGGTCTTTCTCCTTCCTTAACAACGGTGTCTTTGGTCGACGCCTTTCCATCATCGGTGAATCTTCTCTTCGAAATGTCCATTCTTATTGTTTTGGCCTCGATTACCACCGAAGTGGTTACCATTTCGCCCGTTGATTCCTCCACGCTTGTTGTCACCGCTTCGATGATCGCTCTCACCGGTATTATCATTTTGCCGATCGCTTCTTTTGGTTCGTTGATATTGATCGCTATCGCGCTCCACCAACTCGAGCCCTATTTACAACATCTAAATACAAACACGCTTTATAAGAAATAAGATGTGACGTATTTTCGCTTCAAACCTCTTAAAAACATTCGCCATTCTCTCTTCATTATCCACCAAGTGGGACTTAAACCGGATAACTCCGCAAATTTTGCCTCAGATTGTGACATATACCTGGCCATATTGTTTTGCTCCAATTTGATAAACTCCACCTCCTTCATGTGACGAAAACTTTCGGAAAGTATTTGTCGTTGAATGACTCTCGAACTTCTCCCAAGACATCTTTAAGACAGCAGAGTTGAGTACGCTTTTTACCGATTTCCACCAAGAATCGCCTCCTCCAAGAACATAAAAGCATGCAAGAAAGGAACCTTTTTGCTTCCTGAGCATCCCAAGACATCAAATATCTTGGTGATCTCGCTTTATCCATGCTTCCGCCATAAGTGGTTTTCGCTCTCCTTTAAACTCCGGTGGTCCCAGCCTCCTTGAATCGCTTAGCGGTGACCGGCCGAGAGTTTTCAAAGTTGTTTCCACCTACATTTTGGATGAGCCGCTCTCGTCTTTGTTACATGAATGCATAAAGCCTCCGAACAATCAATCATTCATCATTTGGTCGTTGTTGTTGTTTGCATGAGGATTGTCGCCGCCTCGATGCACATTCTCCCGATTATTGATATGTGGAGACTCAACGGCCTCTTGTGCTCCATTGCTATTCTCAACATTTTTGGATGTCATTTTCAGATCATCGCCACAAAACAAAGGTTAATTGACATGTAACATAATATCTCTAAACTCGACCAACCAATTTAAATACAAAATAAATTTAAGTAGGTCATACTAATAAGGAATTCTCGCTCTCCCTCCTAGTTCTAGTCTCACATCTTAGCCAGGATCATATCCTCAAGCTTTGATACCAATCGTGACGCCTTCAAAATTAGGTATACATCACCCATCTTGGGTCGCCGATACATGGTATGTAATTCAAATACAACTTACTAATACAACTGCAGGTGTACAATACGATAAACATAAATCGTGAGTTTGAATACAAATATTATCTACTGAGATTATACAAACTCAAAAGGAGTCCTCATTACAATTATTATCACATTATTTCACATAATAGTGAGGACTACTAATGCTATCCTCTGGACCATCACTCCGCTCCCCGACTCGTCTCCCGCCTATATTCTCATTTCTGAAGAGAATACGGTGAAAGAAAGGGTGAGCTCAACTAGCCCAAGAAGAAATATTATGACTAAGATAATGCGTAATAAATTATCATTAGTCTCCAACAATGTTAAACCGATAAAATATAATAGACATCAAGTTTAATCTAGCAATGAACAAGCAATCCATTAAAAGAGTCAAGTAGAAAATAAAATCTACTATCTTTTATGATGTAAAAGGTTTTTCATCATCGTTATATTTGAGACTCAACTTAATAAATATTTCATATCATCGAATCACCCCGTGATCACTACCAAGGATATTCTTTAAGTATCACGCACCACAATTATCCATGCACTCACGGCCAAGAATATTTGTGTATTCATTAATGGTCATGATCATGCCAACAATCATCCATCAATGCACTACGGGCCAATGAGAACTTTTACCACATCATTTGTAACATTACGCCATGATTACAATCAATAATCCACGGTCATAATCATACCAAGTCCATCTATGCACTATAGGCCACAGATGACTTTCAACAAAATATAAACAAGAGGATGATGACAATGATATAAGAATTCAATAAAAACAAGTTCAAGAATTATTTTATCCAGGAATTATTAACGTCCAAATTGTCAACATGATACTGTTTTGTAGAGTAAAAATCAAGAATGATCAGAAGAATATTTTCATGAAAAGATACTGGATGAAGTGCAAATATCAAGGATATTCTACTAATTTCATGGAGTATAGAAGTCAAAACTTTAACCAACTGAGTATAATAAAGAATGGAATAACAAAAGAAATCACCACGTACGATGCGGTACTTAGCGTGCCAGACAAAGTTATTCCAATGTAATAATAATAATAACCAGTCGGACAAAATTTGCAAAGCGGGATGTTCCAATGAGAATAATAATAAAGATTTTAACCAGTCCTGTAAAACACATGATGTGATGTTCCAACGGAATAATAATAATAAAGATTTTAACCAGTCCAGGTGTAAAACACATGCACAGGATGTTCCAATGTAATAATAATAGAAGAATGTCACCAAGTATATAGGTAGGCACAGATACAAAGAGTTATTCCAATGTAATAATAAGAATGGAATAACAAATGCTTCTCTTCATGAATAAGAAAGAATAACACTCCTTACGAAAGTACAACAAATAATATTCCCTACCTTAAGAAGAAGAGTCTTTGGATATATAAGTAGTGAAGAAGCGAGAATACTTTCTTTCTTCTCTCTATAGTTTATCTCTAGTAGTTTCGGTGAATTAATGAATGAATGAGCTTTCATTTATAGAAAAATGGAATGCATAGTAACTAACTCATGAACTATCGAGATTGATTTATTTTAATCTGACGGCCCATATTTAAAGCAAAATAAAATATAATATATTCTATTTATAATCTAATAAAATGAATAACTTTATAAAAGATTTTACTACGCAAACACTACGCAAGCACTTAACAAAACACTATGCATAATAAAATATAATATATTCTAATTATTGTCTAATAAAACAGATAGCTTTATAAAAGTATTCTGCTTTATATAAAAAGATTTTACTATACAAAATACTACGCATACACTACGCAACACTATGCATAATAGAATATAATATATTCTATTTATGTAATAACTTTATAAAAGTATTCTGCTTTTATATAAAAAGATTTTTCGTATTATTACATTAATATTACTAACAAAATCGAGTGACTTATCACTTAAGCATCAATAACTAATACCGGTGTGCTACTATGCAACCACGCCAGACATCGCATTTCTTTTAACACGGTGTGTTTCAATGATTAACCAGAAAACTTCCGCCGTTATTTTCATAAAGTATTTTTGTCGTTTTCTCAATCCCAATAATAATTCCGCTAGGGGTCCACCAATGATTGTGCCAGTTGTACTAATATTCCTCGTTAAAACGTAATATTCCCCACCAATCGAATATTATATAACAACTACATCACAGATTTTTGCAAAATTTATAAATATTACCCATAACTATTATATCAATTTCACTCCATAATATTCAAAAATAATATTTATAGAAAATTCATCTTTATTCAAAAAGTTAGAGTTTTACATTAGACATGTTAATTATCAAACAATTTTTTTTATTCAGATTCATTCAGTTTTTATCATACATCCCCTAAGTCTAAGATTAAGGCTAAGTTTCTTGACTAGAGAAAATAACCTAAACACTATCTTCTTTCTCACACACACTAAGAGCATTCGCAACAGTTTTCTTATCTCTATCCCTACTCTGCAATGCTATTGGGTCATTCTGTAGGATAGGGATTCAATTTTTTCACTATGTACCCAACATGTTTCTTATATTGATTCCTTAAATATTAAATTTTGAAATTTAAATTTTAAATTTTAAATTTTAAAAGTTAAAATTTGAAAGTTCCAGCAGTCAAATCATGTTTCGAACGTTGTAACTATTTTTTATTTAAAAGTAATTGTTGTTTGAATTTAAAATTTGCAATTATTTTAATTTAAAAATAGATATTGCTAGAAATCAAAATGTGCAACGATCATTATGTGTTTATGAGAACTAAAACAACATTATTTTAATAATAAAATTTATAATTAGTAGTAATATTTTTGACAAAAATGATCAAAATCAAAATTTGACTGTTTTTTAATTTTTTTTATAGTTCTCTTTCTTCTCTAAATCATTTGTTTAAAAAATAAAAATGAGTGAATTTGATAGGCATACCCAAATCAGCAATTAAGTGAGAGAAGATTCTTTAACCAACATAAAATCGTAATAAATAGGGTGTGAAATGTCATTTTACATAAATAGGGAACATTCTTTTGATTCCCTCACCTTGATGAGTCAAATCATATATAAGGATTAGAATAGAAAATTATATAAGGATAAGGAAACTGTTGGATACTGATTTATTGATATATTCTTCAAATGTGGGATAAAGAGTCTATTGTGAATGCTCTAAGCACCCTCATTTTCTATTGATTACTTTAATAATACTAATATTTTAGGATTTATATTAAACCTATTATTTAGGTCAAACATGATACGAAAATTATTAATTTACAAGACTCCTGCAAATATTAAGATATGAGAAGAATTAGTACTTCTCATGCCTTTCCTCTTTGCAAGCAGTCTGTTTTCATGAAAAAATTAATATTTTTTCAAATCTCATGCATAGTAAATAGCACTCACATTTATGTGGATAATAACTTGTCAAGGCATGATCCCACTTAGTAGGGCTTAATTGAAAGGCCCCCAAAAAATTTTTTTTGCCCAAAATAATCTATTTTCTTATGAAATAATTTATTTTTGACGGATTATTATTTCAAAAAATCGATAAAAAATAAGCTAATTGAATTAATTCCATCAAGAATTTCGTCCGGAGTAATATTTTTGCCGAGAAAAAGTTATAATTTGCTGTGTTCTTATTCATTTTTTTTTAAATGGTTCTTACTTTTATTAAATCATAATTAATTGTTAATTCGGCCTTATAAAGTTGCTTATTGTTTTTAGATCAATTAATATAATAAATTCTCATTTATTTCTTCTTTTTTACTAATCAATAAATAAATATCTTCACTAAAAAAAAATTGAAACCCTACTCTTTCACACAAACTCAAACACCCACATAGTTGGCTTCTCTCTCTAGTCTCTAGCTAGGTAAGAGTGGCTTGAATGTGAAGGCAAAGGCCAGAAATAGAAAAACCAAGGCCAATGCACATAGGGAAAGCCAATTCTTACTTACCACTTGCTCAAGTGCCGACAGGTTTCAGCATCAACTAATAAAACACATACATTAAAATATGCTATATATGGTAGTACTACTTATATATATCTATCTCCTATATGTCTCCATCCTTGGCAATCCGTTAGTACATATAATATTTCAGCAACTATGATTCTAGCACTTAATTTAATTAACAAAATATAATTAATTTTGAATTTTCTATTCATCCAAATAAACTATCAGAATCGTTCAAAGTTTGGGATAAATTTTATCGTCCATTATATCCTCTTTAACTTCAAAGGATAAAAAATTACTCTTTCTCACTCTCAGATCATCTTCCGTTCTGTCACTTTCCGAGCTCGTCCTCTACCTCCTCCATTCTATTGCGCTGACAATCTATCATCCCCTTCGTACGTAGTGTCGGAGACACGAATAATACAACTAGTTGATAATAAAAGGCTCATATTAAAATTAATTTTTCCTCTCTTGCTATAGCTTCTAGCTAGCGGTAATAATATCTCTCCTAGCGGCAACCCAATTTACCAATATGCCACAAAATTGACTTGGACTTACCTAACGCTAGATGCTCTATTGACAGTGAATTTGACTTTTTTTGGTAGCGGCATGATTGTAACTTGGCTGTGGTTAGAAGAGATGTTACTGTCGCTTAGACATGACAAAATATGGTTATGAGTTGATTTTGATTTTTCAAAATATGGTTAATCAACTATTTAAGAACTAAAATCATATTAACCATTTTTAATATGGATAATATGGGTTGGAACCATATGGTTATGGTTAAAAATCATATTAACCATTTTAAGATGTTTTGACTTTTAAACAAAATTTTAAAAAAATAAAATTAATATATACTATAGATAGAGAGACGAATATAAGGGGTGGGTAGGGTGAGGGTGGAAGATGTATACATAATCGCTTAATATTATTTTTTTTTGGGAGTGGTGGGGGTGGGGTGGGGGGGTGGGGTGGGTGGGGGTAGGGAGTGGGATAGGGGTGGAGTAGGGGGTAGGGGTGGTGGAGTGTATACATAATCACATAATATTATTTTTTGGTAGAGATGGAGGTGGGGTGGAGGTGGAGGTGGAGGTGGAGGGTGGGGTGGGATGGGGTGGGGGGTAGGGGTGTATACATAATCACATAATATTTTTTGGGTATGGGGGGTGAGGTGGGGTGGGGGGGGGTGGGGGTGGGGGTGTATGCATAATCATATAATATTTTTTTTTTGTGGATGGGGGGTGGTGTAGGGGTAGGGGTAGGGGTAGGGGTGGGGTGGGGTGAGATGGGGTAGGGGTGGGTGGGATAGGGGTAGGGGGTGTATACATAATCACATAATATTTTTTTTTTGTGGGTGTGGGTGTGGGTGGGGTGGGGTGGGGGTGGGGGGTGAGGCGGGTGGTAAGGTGTATACATAATCACATAATATTTTTTTTTTTGTGGGGTAGGGGTTGGGGTGGTATTGGGGTGGGGTGGAATGGGGTTAGGGGTGGGTGGGTGAGTGGGGTTGGGGGGGGGGGGGGGTGGGGGTGGGGGTGGGGGTAGGGGGTGGGGTGTGTATCATAATCATATAATATTTTTTTGTGGATGGGGGGTGGCGTGGGGGGTAGGGTAGGGGTAGGGGTGGGGTGGGGTGAGATGGGGTAGGGGTGGGTGGGGTGGGGTGGGGGTGTATACATAATCACATAATATTTTTTTTGGGTGTGGGTGTGGGTGTGGGTGTGGGTGGGGGTAGGGGGGGTGGGGGTGTGGGGGGGTGGGGTGTGGGTGGGTGGGGGGTGATGGGGGGTGGTAAGGCCAGATACATAATCACATAATATTTTTTTTTGTGGGGTAGGGGTTAGAGTGGGGTAGGGTAGGGGGTGGGGTAAGGGTGAGGGTGAGGGTGAGGATGGGGTGGGTGGTTGAACTTCTTGAATCTATTTAATAAAATACAAATGATTTTGAATTTTCCGCTCATTCAATAAATCATCTGGGCCATTCAAAGTTTGAGATAAATCTCACCGTCCATACAGTGTCGGAGACATGGGACTAAGTTAGTATGTAAATATGGGTGAAAAAAACTTTTGATTTAGATTTAGAATAAAATATGGGTCGAAAAATGGTTAACCGGGTTGGAACTATATTTCTTTTTAAAAATATGGTTCCAAACTTTAACCAACCCAAATAAATAAAAACAGATTAACCAATCCATTTTGCTCCAGGTTAATATGGGTTGATTTAGACGATTAACAAATTATATCGCTGCGAATTCATCTATGGCTAGAAGTTATAACAAAAAAATTGATTCTAATATGAGCTTTTTATTATTACAATCAATTGTTAAAATCATGATTGTTAAAATAAGATTATTGATAATCGATTATCACATATAAAAATTCATATATATTATTATTTTATTTTTTTAATATATTTTATTTACTCTTATACTCCGTATTTTATAAAATTTTTATTTTATCTTGCATAATTTATATACATAATAATGCGTGTGAGGATCATTAGTTTATTTAATTAACTTTCCCGATTAAAGTAACAAAAGACCGTTCTCGATAGCACAATTACTGTTCAGACCTCCTCGTTTGAAAGTGACACGTGCATCGGTGCATGTCATGATCTTTTTAGTATTGACAATTAAAAAATAATAATTTAATTGATTATAATATTCTTCTTCCTCTCATCATCATCACTATCCTTTTTATCTTTTTTATTTTTCCCATATTTTATATAGTACGTAGCATAATGTTGTATATATTATGATTCTTTTCTTTACAAAACAAGCGGTGGCGGTCTGTTAGATCTACGTGGATGTCAGAATAAATAGTGTCTATGTTGAATTTTTTTAAGTATGGGGATAAAAATAAAATTTAATAAATTTAAAGAGACAAAATTTATAAAAAAAATTAAACTGGGATAAAAAAAACTTAAAATACTCTTTAAGTAATTCTACTTATAATAGGGAGGAGGAGGAGGGAGGAGGGAGGAGAGAGGAGGAAGGGGAGGAGAGGAGCGAGGGGAGTGGTAAAAAGAAGTAAATATAAGGTAAATTTCAACCATTTACTTTAGTCTTCAGTCAAAAAAAAAAATCGTTGCCAATAATGAAACATATTCTAAATCCACCCCTAAAAACAAGTAATAAGTCTTGACGAACACGTTTGTTCAAATTTTTTTTTTTTTGTACGTGACTCTAAAAAAATATATAATATTTATTTTAACAAAATTTTATCTAATATAATATAATTTGGATACATATACAAAATAGGGTTGTACAGTCCTAACAATCCTTGTTTTGTATATGTATCTAAATTACACTTAAAATATTATATTATATAAAAAATTAAGTTAAAATAAATACAATATATTTTTTGAAAATCACATGCAAACAAAAAAAATTGAACCGATCCAATAAACATGTCCCTATAGAAGGTCTCAAAAACAAGTGAATAACATTACCCACTTTTGAATGGATGGAAATAATTAAACTTACTACTACTCCCTTCATATCATTATATCTGACGTTCTAGAAATTTTTACATAGATTAAGAATAGATGCAATTTTATTATTTTATCCTTAATTAATACTTTGATCTCATTTAATTCTCCATTAACACTAGACTTTGATTTCACACTTTCATAATTAAGGACCTTTCACATCCTGATAAAAAAATTCATCATCAAACATAATCAAACATAATCGCAACTTTTCATCGTGATCCCCAACAACCTCGAGTACTATTCTTTTTTAATAAAATACTACAATGATAAAACATGGGGTGAAGGAGTATTATTACTCGTCGAATTCCGATCGCAAATGGAGCGATCCAATTGCTGATTAGGCGGAGGAGCTAGAAATGAAGCAACGCCCCATATTTGACGCGTTAGGGTTTCTCTAAATTCTGATAAATCTTCCTTCACTCCACGTTGCTGATTATCCAATCGATCTTGTTCCTCTTCTTCTTCATCTTGTCCTTCTTCTTCTGTCTGTTCTTCTATCTATTCATCTCCGTCGATGGAGGTTCTTGGGGATAAAATCTGATAATTTTATTATTGCAGTAGAGTTTTGAAGGCTTCTCGTAGATGTATCCTTGGAAATTAAAGAATAGAATTTAAATTGTTTTTTGAAAACAGAGAAAATAGCCATTAATGGTGGTGGAGAATGAAAATAAATAGGCAAAATAATTTTTATTTTGTAGAACGTCAAATATTTTTGAGAAAAAAATAATATAAAACGTCAGATATAATAAAATGGAGGGAGTATTAAGCAACATGTATTAAGGTTACCAATGTAGTTAAATGAAGGTAAGAGGGCACATATGTAACTTACTTTTCATCTATCTCCATTTGGTAAGAAACCAGAACTGAAGGCTAATGTGCAGAAATGTCATATGAGAGATATAAACTTAGAAAGAGACATGGTGGGACCCACGTGGGACCCAGAAAGGACTGTGTGTCCCCACATTGACAACGGCAAGGATACCCACGAATCATAATAATTCGATGCGTTTTCGATTTCCTATTGGTCCATTTCCTACAAACTGGTACTGTTTGATGGGTTGCTCCTTAGCTTGTACGGACGCCCCCAAATTTATAACTCATCTCTCTCCTTCATCTTGAGCTTTTTCCAACCAACAAAGTTTCTCTCTCCTCTTTTTTCTCCACCCTCTTTTCTATTTTCATCTAGTTTTTTTCTGTGGGTTTACCAAAAATAAGCTAAATGATGAGGTTTTCATCAGAAATATAATAATATTTTTTACCTGTCCTTTTCTTTTCATTTATTTGGTGGGGTTTATAGGAAGCTTAATAAAGATAAAAAAAACCAGAGTAACGAGAAAAAAAAAGAAAAGAGCAGACTAGTAGATCAGATGGGTAGGGGGGAGTGTATATATATATATATATGAATGAAAAAGGAAAAGATGGGTAATGCTAAAGTTTGAGTTTTTGCCCTTCATTTTGGTGAAAACCCCATAAAAAGGGCCAAGAGTCAATCAATCAATATAAAAAACTCACCTCTGTTTT
Source organism: Panax quinquefolius (assembly GCA_020205615.1). NCBI lineage: Eukaryota > Viridiplantae > Streptophyta > Magnoliopsida > Apiales > Araliaceae > Panax > Panax quinquefolius. The sequence continues at coordinate 4,261,311 of CM035165.1, forward strand.
CAACCATTCTTGGGTTGTTTTGTTTTTCTGGGTATTTTTAGATCTCTCTCCCCTGTCTTTTTCTCTCTCCTCAAAATTTGTTTCTTACCCTTTTTAGGCCTATTCTCTCTCCTCTCTCTAAACCTACTCTCTTCTTCTTTTTTGTGTGCCTGTTTCGTAAGTTTTCTCTGTTCCATTCTTCTTCTTTTTTTCAGTATATATATATATATATATACACCCTTGTGTTCTTTCTTACTTTACTCTTCTTATTTTACTCATCTCCGTTTACACACACATATATATATATATATATATCCATTTGTTGATGGTTTATAATTAAGCATGGTAAGGTTTTGATTTTTAATTGTGGGTGCTGATAATTTTGGAAGGTTTGATTGAAAATGGTGAGGGGCAAGACTCAGATGAGGCGTATAGAGAACGCGACCAGCAGACAAGTGACCTTTTCGAAACGGCGAAATGGGCTGTTAAAGAAAGCCTTTGAGCTTTCTGTTCTTTGTGATGCTGAGGTTGCTTTGATTATCTTCTCTCCTAGAGGCAAGCTCCATGAATTTGCTAGCTCCAGGTAATTAAATAATGCTTTTAATTCTTTTTCAGGATATATATATATATATATATATATATATATATATATATATATATATATATGTACGTATATATTTGTTGCAAGACTCGAGCTTTATGAGTGATTTAATTACTAGTTAAAGTAATTATGATTTTATTTTATGCTATTTCTTGAATTATATCCATATGGGTATATTTAAAATTTCAATTATGTTCTTGGCATTATATGAGTTCAAATAGTGGAATTGTTTCATTAAATTGTTTTATGTTTAATTTGTACCATGCATATGTATGAATTAAGGTCTGAGTTTTGTCTGTTAGGGTTTCATGATCATGATTCCTCCCTCTCTAGATCTTTGTGTGTACTTTGATAAAACCAGATCTCAGAACTTGTGGAGTACTGAAGAGGAGACCAAAGATATTTCTGTAGGCATCAGTCTATATTTATGTGTGTGTACAATGTGTTTCTTCAATTCTGTCAGTATCTAATACTCCCTCTTTAAGAACCAAATCTTTGTTGACTTAAGAGGAGACCAAATTAAGATATTTTTGTAGGCATCAGTCTGAAAGGTGAGTGGCAGATGAATATATACATTTATATATATGTGTGTGTGTGGTGTGTGTTTCTTCTCTCACCGTCCAATCGTATATAAGCTTGATAACTTTGCAAGGATATAAACTTTAAAAATCACATATCCAACAAGCTTTAGAAACAATATATTTGAAGGAATATTAATAATAATAATAATAATAATAATAATAATAATAATGATTAATGCATTATGTATTTGTTATAGATTCTTATAGAGCATACACCATTTATACCATTGAAAATAAGGAGAAACAATTAAGATTAAAAATTGAAAATCGACGTCCGCTACTATATATTACTATTAGTTTGATACTATTAGTATCAGAATAAGGGTTCGACTTTATTTAAGAGTTTAATGTTTATTAACCAGGGTTTAATGTTTATTAACTAGAGTTTATGATTTATTAATTAAGGATTGGTAATGTTAATAAACCATAAACCAATTAAAAAAGAAGTTAATAAACCCTAAACCCTAGTTATTAAACACAAAACCCTAGAATAAAGTAAAACTCTTATTTTGATTAGCGTTTGCTACTATTAGTAGCAGATGGTATGTATTTTTTTGCCGTACGTCTGCTTCTAATAGTTGCGGACGTCGATTTTCTGCTTCTAAATCTAATCATTCTTTTTTTTAATAGTATAGATGGTGTATGTGACCTATAAGAATCCAATGGTATAGATGGTATATGTGACCTATAAGGATCCATAACAAATACATGTTATGGATCTTTCTCCAATAATAATATTTATACTTGTTATGTTGACATTTGAAAAGAAAATATTTGTATTTCAAGAGAGCATGCATGTTATTGATCTATAGTAATTTTGTAGAAATTTTGAGTGTAATTGGTGTAGTTAAAGTCCTATTTATAGTAAAGCAACTTGAATGAGATAATTTTATACTCCCTCCATTTTATATGAATTAGAAATTTAGATTTTTTCATAACATTAATTATTTTTCCTTGGTTATCTAGGAGAATTGATTATTATTTTTCCCAAATGTTTATTACTGGCATGTTAATCTTTTGATCCATATTTATGAGATAAGTGAGGTGAAGTAAAATTATAGACAATTGATACTATTGTTAATGCTTTTCAATCATTTTCTTAATTCAACAAAACCATTTCATCTTGAATTATTTGGTATGAATCAGTAAATCTACCAGTCAAAACATTGGAATATTTCCTTGGCAAGTACAAAAGTAAAAATTAAAATACATGTTTGTAGCTAGTAAGAAAAGAACTTTGAGTTGTTCATTATATTGCAAAACTGAATCAAACTATATATCCCCTCATGCAGGTTATATAGAAATGCAATATACACCAAACTTTGACCAAATTGTCCCTTCATGTTTAGACAACTTATTTGATGTATAATGTGTGTCATCACAAAAAGAAAACAGTTTCAAAGCATATTTTGTGCAAGGGGTCTATTTGGTACCTTTTAACTAAGTTGGCTTAGAGGTATAGTCCAAGAAGGTCAATAGCTGTGTATATATATTTTGTCCTCTTTTAGCACAGGTTTTTCTACCCATTATGTTTTTATCCGTACACTCAAATTTTATATCTTCAATTCATTCTTTATGTATTTATAATTAATGTCTTTAACCAATACATACATGCATAAAATTAAAGGAAAAAGAAAGTCAATTTTATCTTAAAACTATAATTATTATCCTGCTTGATTGTACCTTTTACCCTTGGGCTACGTTTGTTTACAAGAATTATACTTGGGATAGAAATATTAATCCTAAGTGTCTTGTTTGTTTTTAAATTTAGACTTGGGATAATTTAGGGATTATCTTGGGATTAAAATTTAAATTAATAGTCTTGGGATTATAAACATAGCCTTGAAGTTTGGGGGTTTTGACGCCTTTCCTCCTCAAGTTTCAATTGCCATCAAAATGTTACAAGTTTTCATAACTAAACTCGGACTTCATACATATGATGAGAAATTACGAGGAAGAATCAGGCGTAAATGGAAGTTGAAGGGACAATGTGCAAACTACCCTATACTTCAAGAGCCAAAGTGTCATTAACCAACCCATCACCATAAAATATCCTGCCAAACTAGACTACCCACTCGGCCCCAATTAGGATATTTTCCTAACTTGTTTTTCAAATGTCAGAAATCTTATCATAAACTTTTTAACTTAAACTTACTATAATACCCTTGGTTGCGTGGAGGTTGGATTTTGCAATTTTCAATTAGATGGCCTTCTTCCTTCCTTGCAATAAGACAGAAGAATTCTCCACTAGTATTTTATTTCTTGCATGTTCCCGCACTGATTTGCAAAATACCCCATCTCTCATGCCAAGAGAAGCACTCAAGTACTTTAGTAACATCCCTTTTTGTGCTGTCTCTATTATAACAACCGGAACAAATGAACTTGATGTTGATCAAAAATGTGCAACTCACTTTGTAATTTGGTGTAGAACAATAATATTATCACGAAAGTCGAATTCAGTAATCGGATTATGGTTCAATATTTTATGGTCGAACCTATTCTTTCGCTTGATTAAATTATATTGGTCCGATCCATAGTAAGCTAAATAAATGATATTTGTATCAATCTTTTACTTTTATTACTGTAGTATGAAATTGCGTAAATTAATCTCCCAAGATAAGACATGTCTTTATAATTTTACATAAATAAAAGTGAAAAGTTTTATATATAAATATTACTTAAGTAACCAATTTAGTGTGTTCAATTTTAAGTGAAAACAAATCAAGGGCAAAACTATACGAGAGAGAAGTAATTATGAGTTGAATAGGTCTGAGTAATGAAAAAATATTAGAATACTACTTTTCCTAAGAATTTGGGAAGGATTTGAAATAATGTGTAGAAACAAATCAAGTGCAAAACTATACGAGAGAGATGTTTTGCAACCTATTTATAGGTTTCAAACACGGGTTTTGGACCCTTTAATGATGTATGTTCAAAATTCCAAACTCCCTTTTGAATTGGTTCATTTCATCCGTTGGCATCCCAATTAACCATTGGTATCCCAACTCTGTAAAAACGACCAAGTCCTCAACATTACAACGCCGTTTTTTTAACCAATTGAATCATTTCATTTGTTGGTTATATGGACAACATATAATATATTTACTATATACTTTCTAGATTTGAAAATATCCAACAATCCTCCCCTATTTTAATAATCTTGCAATTCTTTTCCTTTAACCTTGTTATTTCTTTTATTAGATATAGCATACATAAGTAAGAGGTTTCTTTCAACTTGAACCTTTACATAGTCTACATCACAAAATATCCGAATTCTTAGTAGCATTAACTTTGAACTAAGAAATCTTATAGTGATGTCTTGCTCAATAGACATATACTATATCCCTTATAGTTTAAGGAAACTCAACACATTTTTGGCATTGTGTTTACCTCTTGGGTTTCGTAAGTGACTAAGAGACGAGCTTTAAGTCTAACAAAAGTGGCCCCACTTTTTTTACTTGCATAGGTGAATCTAATTAGATGCACGTGTACGACATGCATCCTCCAAACTGGACATAGATTCATTAAAGGTTTACCCTACTCTCTTTGTTCTCTATACAAGCATACACTAACTTTGAGATAGTTTTGAGAAATTTCTTCTTCATACTTGTCTAGTGTATATATAACTGGTTATTAATATAAGTATTTTTCTATTGAACTAATATACTATATGTTGCTCTAGTTTTTAGTTGGATTCCACTTATAGGTTACCTTTCATTCAAAGACTTTAAACCCATGTCCCTGGAAGTCTTATATATTACATCCTTGCGTAGCCCTTTTGTAAAAGGATCCGCCAAATTTTCCTTTGATTTGACATAATTAAAGGTAACAACCCCTTTATTGATTTGTTCCCTTACATAACTATGTCTTAAACTTATATGTCTAGACTTTCCGTTATAAATCTTATTTATTGTAAGACCGGATAATGCTGCCTCATTATCACAATATATTGGGATAGCTATCATTGGCTTGGGCCAAAGTGGTATATCATACAATAAATCCTTAATCCATTCGGCTTATTTTACAATAGTCGATAATGTAACAAACTCGGATTCCATAGTTGCATGTGTTATCAAGGTTTGTTTCTTGGAACCCTAAGAAATTGCCTCTCCCCCTAAAGTTATTACTCATCCGCTTGTAGACTTTATTTAATCTGAATTTGTTATCCAGTTTGCATCCTTGTACCCTTCTATCATAATTGGGTATCCTGTATAGCATAATGAATAGTTCATTGAGCCTTTAAGATATTTAAGCATCTTTGATACTGCATCCCAATGAACTTGACCTGGATTATCAGTAAGCCTACTCAATACTCCAACCGAAAATGTTATATCAGGGTATAGTACACTACATTACATATATTAGACTACTGATTATATTTGCATACTCTAACTGAGATATGCAATTCCCTTTATTTGAGAATAACTTAACATAATGATCATATGGGGTAGATGCTATCTTGCAATTTTCGTGATAAAACTTTTTTAACTTCTCAATATAATGAGACTGATTTAAAGAAATGATATCCTTAGACCGCACAATTTTAATACCTAGAATTACATTAGCCTCCCCCATATCTTTCATATCAAAGGTGTTTCTAATACTACTTTTTCACTAGTACAAAAAATAAGCATATCATCAACATATAAACAAATTATAACAACAAAACCTTTACTAAACTTAGAATAAACACATTTATCCGATTCGTTTATTTTAAATCCATTGAAAACAATCATTGGTCAAATTTTGCATGTCATTGTTTAGGTGCTTGTTTTAAGTCGTATAAAGATTTAACAAGTTTACAAACTTTTCTTTCATGGCCTTTTAAAACAAAACCTTCTGGTGGTTCCATATAAACTTCCTCTTCTAAATCACCATTTAGAAAAGCAGTTTTAAAATCCATTTGATGTATACCAAGTTTACGAATTGATGATAATGCAATTAATAACATAATTATGGTACTAATTCTTGTTATTGGAGCATATGTATCAAAGTAATCAATTCCTTGCTTTTGCTTAAAACTTTTGGCAACCAATCTAGCTTTATACTTATCTATGGATCAATCCGATTTTCTTTTCATTTTAAAGATCCATTTACAGCCAATGAGTTTACAACTAGGAGGTAAATCCACAAATGTCCAAGTCTTGTTACCCATAATAAAATCTATTTCATTATTAATGGATTCTTGCCAAAATTTTGAATCTTGAGAGGACATAGATTCTTTAAAAGATAATGGATCTCTATCACTAGAATCATTCTTTGTCATAAAAGCATTAGAATAAACAATATTATTCCTGTATCCCTCTACTAGGTATATGTAGAAATCAGAGTCATAGAATTTTTTTATCCTTACTCTTTTACTTTTTATTGGTTCTATTTCTTCGGTAGATATAATAAATTTCATTTCATCATTAGTTTCATGATGAATTGTTCCTTGATCCTCTTTATCATTGTATTCTCTTGACCTTTTCCTAAATAATGAATTCTCAAAGAACTCGACATCTCTAGATTCAAAAATTATATTTTAGCTAACAGAATTTGTGGATTCCATGGTCAATAATTTATAGGCTTTGCTATTTTGTGCATAACCTATAAAAGTACACTCGATTGCTTTAGCTCCAAGCTTGGGCCTTTTAGAATCGGTTAACCTTATTAATGACATGCATCCTCACACTCTTAAATGGTCAAGAGAAAGTTCTCTTTTCCCCAATTCTTAAGGTGTAATATGAGTTTTATTATGAGGTATACGATTAAATATATAACAAACATACATTAATGTTTCTCCCATAAATTTTTAGACAAATTAGAAGTAAGAAGTAACGTATTAATCATTTATTTAAATGTCTTATTTTTTTCGTTTTGGCACTCCATTTTGTTGAGGACTATAAGGGGATGTAGTTTGATTAATTATACCATAATTCTCACAAAAATCATTATAAGAGAAGTATTCCCCTCTATCCGATCTAAGAATTTTAATTCTTCGATCTAATTGATTTTCAACTTCAGCCTTGTAGATTTTAAATTTTTCTAAAACATCATCTTTAATACTTAACAAATAAGCTTGAGTGTATCTAGCAATCATCTATAAATGTTATAAAAATATCTTTTACCTCCCATAAATAATATGCCCTCAAATTCACAAAGATCATAATGAATTAATTCTAATAATTATGAATTTTTTTCTAATTTTTTTAAAAGACTTCTTGGCAATTTTAGACTTCACACATATAATTTAGTTTGTACATCCCATCAGATTCATATCCTTTTTGACATACATGTCATCCTTGGACAATACAATACAATTAGCGTCAAACAAGACTTTTATGTCATGTTTGTTTAAAAGACTAACAGATATAAGGGTTTTCCATTTTTTGGAACATGAAGAACATTATTAAGAGTGATTGTCTTCCCGGATAATAACTTGAGAACCACCTTGCCTTTGTCCATCACTTTTGCAGTTGTTGAATTTCTCATGAATAGTTCTTAGCTATCCTTCATATAGATTCATAGGCTTTAATCATTTTTGACAATATATTTGATTGCTCCAGAATCTATCCACCATTCCCTGTCATTTTCATTTCACCTTTGGAGAACATTTCACCATTCCATGTCATTTCCATTTCACCTTTGCAATTGGTTGTTATTTTTATTTATAATTTAGAGAGGAAGTGAAAATAACGTTGAAGAACATTCAAAAACACTTTCATTTCAATTGCTTCAAATGATCCAAGTACAAGGCTATTTATAAGTTACAAAAGACCTATCTATATCTATATGCTTCCATACATGAATTAGAAAATGAATCTAATTTAATGAATACATATACATGAACACTAATATTCATGTATCAATACAAATGTATCTTAAAATACCAATGCATGTATCAAGAAATACTAAAAGTCATTTATGAATCTAACTTACTTCCAACATTGCCTCCCTTAAGCTAGATTGTATCTCTTCAAATGTCGTAAAACCTTTTGATCTTCCGATTCCTTAAAACGCAAGAATTTTTTTTGCATTCTCCATTAATGTACATGGCACAACCGTAATTGTCACTGTGTACTCATTCACAATCAACCATTTCACTAGAAAATATGTCTTTCCCTGAAACAACAATGAATAGACCACTTAGTTCTGGTTCCTCAACATCAACATCGTAGATTGACATGACATGCACAACTACTAACTGAATGTTCCATTCTGGAGCATCTTGATTCTTGAAAACAATTTTGAATAGGAGATGGAGTTACCTGAAGCCCATAATAGCTCGTCTCCAATGACTTGCCATCTAAACTTGATTGTTCTTCTTCAATAACCGTTAAGCAATTCACATTCCAGCAGATGATCATTATGACTAGTTGGGTCAGATAGTCTGTTCAAAACTTTCACAAAATTCATCGCTCTAAATCCCAAATCATTACTTTTGATAATCAAAATATTTTCTCATGCTTCTCCAAATTTTCACTCTTTCTTTTCATCCTTTTTGACAACAATCTCTTTTTCTATTTTCTCAATTTCAACAATTTCTTCTACTCTTTCATTTTCTTCTTCGTTCTCAAAAAGATGCTTCAATTATTGTCTTCAAATTCTTTATTTTTGTCATGTTCTATTTCGTTAGCTTCCCGACATATGTCTTCAAAGTCTTCGTTTTTACTTTCTTCTTCTTCAAGTATCTCATTTTCTTCCAAAAACCAAGACTCTTTAGGTAACGATGGACCTTTATAAATAAATTCAAGTTCATTCCATAACTGAGTTAGAGAATCAAAACTCGCAACATGTTTTCAAACTTTTTCATGCATTACTCCTTGCAAAATCTCCCTTGTTCAAACTAACGTGTTCACTTTACGCTCGTCCAATGAAACAATTTGATAGCACCAATTCACCTCAATTTGATCGTCTACTCTCCCTTGTCGTCGTCACCTTGGACAACTTGTTTAAAGCTTGGAAGTACCTTGGTTCTGATGCCACTTTGTTGGATAATTTGGAAGAAGATGAAAAATAGAGAAGTGAGGAAGATTGTTTAAACATTAAAATATTTGATTCAACTCGCTTTCATTTCATTTGCTCAAAATTTTCAAAGTGCAAGGCTATTTATAGGTTACAAGAAACCTATCTATATGCTTCTATACATGAATTAGAAAATAAATCTAATTTAACGAATGCATATACACGAACACTAATATTCACGTATCAATACAAATATATCTTAAAATACCAATGTGAATGCATGTATCAAGAGATATTAAAAATCATTCATACTTCCAACAGATAGCAATGGAGTTATCTACAGACTCCATAAGCATGCCCAAAGAAAATAGTTTTTCCCATCAAGCTTTACTGTCCAACGATGGTGGGAATTCATGGTAAGAGAGAGATTAATTTAGATGGATTTACACAAACAAATTATTAAAGAAGAAGACTGCATATAGAACTATACAAACAAGAGACAGAACTACTGGACACAAAGTGAATCAAACTCGGAAAATTATTGATCTGATGCCATGTTAAAGGGCTTGTAAATTTCTGTGTATTACTATTGAGCCTCTTTATAGTTACAAGATAGAGTAAATCAAGCCTAAGTACAAGATAATTTACAGCCTAAATTCAGGAGAGAAATTAAGGCTTATTACAGCATGAATTATGGAGACAAATGTTGTTGAATTAGGGTACTGTGATATCCTGAAATTATGGAAAGAATATTCTAGATTCTGTTAACACAACTATTACACATGTAGGAGAAAATAGGTTACAATGTGTTGAGAAAAGAGATAAAAGTTCAAATATATTAGAAAAACAAAAATTCATTTAGTCGAGTCATATAAACATAACATATTGAAATATTTTAGATTGAATAGGGAACAAGGGAGACTTGCACACTTTGCACTAATGAAATGCCTCTATCATAATTACAAAAGGTTTCTATGATATTTGATGATATGGAATGGACAGCATTGTAATATCCAAATAAATTACAAAGGAAAGACTCCTTTTGCTGGACAAAGGGAATTGTTAGATGGTGCTAATGTAAAATAAAAAGGGAATAATTAACAACCTCTGGATTTAATTGTAATTTTATAGAATTCCTGCATATAGTAGCTCTTAACATTTCTTTAACTTAACATTCCAAGAACTGATGTTTACCTTTATGATTCCAGCATGCATGAGACTATAGAACGCTATCGCCAACACACCAAAGATGTTCAATGTAACAACAACACACCAGTGGTACACAACATGCAGGTTATTATCCCTCCCATTTTGACCACAGTTTTTCAATAAGAGCTGTTAGCTTTATAGCAGATGTTAATACCATCTAATTGGTTTAAGACACTTGTGTTGCATTTAAGATAATTTTCTCATTACGACTCAACTGAAAATGGCAGCATTTGAAGCATGAAACAGCGAGTTTGGCAAAGAAGATAGAGCTTCTTGAAGTTTCAAAACGGTTACTCTGCATCTTACTCTGAAACTTGGCACTATAATCTACTCTTTAGCATCCAGTTATGTTGAAACATTTATATACGTATAAATGCGAGTGCAGGAAACTATTGGGAGAAGGTTTGGGATCCTGCACAATTGAAGAACTTCAACAGATAGAACATCAGCTGGAGAAGAGTGTATGCACCGTACGAGCAAGAAAGGTATCCTAGCTTTTGGGATAAAAGTGAATTAGGTTCATATAAGATTCTCAAATAACTTATAATCTAATATATCTTCCATCATTGTATATATATATATATATTCCAGACGCATGTCTTCAAAGAACAGATTGTGCAACTAAAGGAAAGGGTAAACTCTTCTAACCATAAATTTATAGGTCATAATAACTATTTGCACTGCATTGCGTAAGAATTTGAAAGAGAAAAATGACTTTTTGTTGTAAGACTCAAAATTCAGTATTTTTTTTTCTTTGAGGAATCAACGAGAGAGGACTATCGTGCTTATATATAAAATTTCTGTTAAAAATGTTTACTAATTTGAGGAGGTACCATATTTTCTTTAATTTTGTAAAATGTCAGGAGAAGACCCTAGCAGCAGACAATGCGCGCCTATGTGCAAAGGTGAATCCATTTACTTCTCTCCATTGTATTTGAAATGTAGATTTGTATTTTCTTTGTTTGGTTTGAAAAAGGAAAATGAAAACAGAATAAAAGAAAAAGGACTAAGAAGAGGTTTTTTTCCTCATGGAAAACATGTATGCACTAGAGACCATGAAGAGGTTATTCAGTTATTTTATATCCTAAAAGAGTGAGTTTGTGTATATATTAATCCAGAACCCTTGAGGGCATTAATAGGAAATCTCTTCATAATTTAAAGAGATGAGTAGTGTATTGTTGTTGCATCTGTGGATTAATTAATGAATTCTCAAAGGTATAATTTCGTTAAATTTTCAGTATGAAACTCAACCACCACAAGGATTAACTGAGGAGAGAGAAATCGTGACCTCCACAGATAACAGCGAGAATTCGGATGTGGAGACTGAATTGTTCATTGGACCTCCAGAAAAAAGAATCAAGCGCAACTAAGGCAAGGCCTTGCAAGTTGCTACATTTTAGAATGGCTGCTTATTTTTCGTTTTTCGTATCAAGTGTAATATATAGTTGTTCAAGAAAAGTACTTGAATCTCACCAAGAAATGAGACAAACAATGGCTAGTTTGGTGAGTACTGCATGCCTTGTTTTAAAACTAATTGTTTGATGAATTTCATCAAATAGAGGAAATTCACAAATGATGTTGTATCGAGTTAGTTTTCTAATTAGTCCGTGTATTTGCCCTTTTCTCCAGAAGGAAATTATGTATGTCATAAATCTGCAGAACAAACCAGAACAGCATGCTTAATCTTGTAGTAATCCAGATTACTACTTTGAGAAAATCTTAATTAAAACGTTGTATTGAAGTGAGCAAATTATAATTTAAAAGCAATTAATTCATGAATTCATCCAGACGCATGTAGAGTTCATCAACTAGTATTAGATGCTGTCCAAAAAATATGCAAAACCAATGGAAGCAAAATGAGAACGGAGTAATGAATGAGAACGGAGTAATGAATCGTACTAATGAATTGGCAGTACAATCCCTGCAAACAAATTGACAGAACCATTTCGCCTCCTCCAGTTAGGAGTTTTAAGAAACACCATCTTTGAAGTTGTCCTAATGGATCATTTCCCAGAATTTGCATTTTAGTGTAGGCATGATTTGGTTTTGTTGAACATACAATTCCTGGATAAATTTCAGAACATATCGCCCAAAGGGGTATAGGTAATGATGATAACCTTAGAGAAGATAAACTAGATGAGTTTCTGAAGGAGATTTTGAGGAAAACTATCTACAGACAAAGAAGTGTTATTTTCGAAAGAAATTACTAAGGAAATAGGACTCCTTTTCCGGACAAAGATGAAGAGAGTCAATAGCCAATATTGAGTTATTGCCGGGAAACTATATCCATCTTTCTCCTGAAATATTCTGATAATGTAAAATAAAAAGGTAATAACAAACTCTGAATTTAAATAGTACTACCTCCGTCCCACAATAAGTGTTTTTTTAAGCTTAATAGTTTTTTCTAAAATAAGTGATGTGTTAGAACTCCAATACAATTTTTGCAATATTTTCTCATATATGCCCTTATGCATTCAATGGTATTTATTGCATCTTACTATCACTACAATTAAATGACATTCATCAACTCTTCAACTTCAAAGAAAATATATTAAGAGTATTTTTGCCATTTTAGCTTGTGTATTGGTATATGTGATTTTAGCTAAAAAGACACTTATTATGAGACTGAGGTAGTAGTTTTATACTCCCTCCTATTCATATTAAATGTCTTTTTAGAGTTGAGCACACTTATTAAGAAATAACACAAAATGTCTTTTGTATCCCTAATTAATTATTTCTCTCTCCACAAAGGTCCATGGAATTGCATTTACTAAGCATATTAAATAGAGGGGTAAATTAGAAAAAAATAGTGCAATACTGCATAGAGACACTTAATATGAATAGAAGAAAGTATTATTCCTGCCTATGGTAGCTCTAAAAGTTTCATGAATTTGGGTAAAGCATTCTCTGAATCTACTCCTACTCTAGAATCGAGAATCTCCTACTCTAGAATCGAGAATGTTCCCTCAAAAAATTATGTAGTTAAAGTCAACAAAAACTATCTTAAAACAGGCTGCTAAAAGGCACATTTAACATGATATAAACTTATTCAAAGAACAGATAACAATGTATCTGGAACTTGATATAAATCACCCAACTGCCCGTAGTCGTCGATCATCGTTGATCGAACACAACAAGTCATCGTTGATCATCGTTCATCCAACACAACAGTAAACACTTGTGCTGCAATGAAGATGATTTTTATCATTATGGTTCAACTGAATTCAGCACTCAAAATTGTCTCGGAATAAATTTTGGTTTTCTCCAACATCACAATTATAATACAAAAAATCAATTGAAAACTGTGAAGAAAGACAAATTCCAACAAATTTCAAATTCCGGAAATTGCTTCCTTGTAATAGTGAAAAATAAATTTTCACTAGCAAGACTCACAACCAAAGTTGAAGAACGAATAAATTAGAATATAGCTCCAGAAAATGAGGGAAGAAAAAAACCTTTATTATTATGGAGGAATCTAAGTTACAATCTTACAACCAAAAGCTTACAAGAGAAAAAGTAGGAACAAACTTTGCAATGATAGGTTGTTGATGATTTGTGTTTGTGTTGGCTTAATGATTTTGGGTGGTGGGGGTCTATTTATAACTGACTAGAGAAAAATCTAGAAGCTCAAGCTAGGTAGGTGGAAATTTGGAAGGTTCCAGAATTTGAAGGTTGATAAGTGAAGGCTCAAGAAGAATATCAAATGTTCTACAATGTTCTAGATATTGAAACTCTCAAATACATTAATCCTCACTACATCCCTCAAAAATAAAATATTTAAATCAATAATTAATTACCAAAAGTTTACTTTAAATTTTTTAACAAAAAGTTACTATTTTATTAATTATGTACGATATTTAGACAAAATTAAGAATTGTCGTAAATATACGATCTATCCATTATTCAACGGTAAACAAAACATTTAAATGTTTACTAACAAGAATAAGCAAAGTACTAGGACAGATTTAATATCAATAATCATTCTATGAGTATGTTTTTTGTACATGAATAAAAACTGATTGCTCCAAGCCTCCAACATGTTAATCATATGTGCGAACAAAGGGAAGATTTACTTTTGGATGTCCCTCCAAATTGCTACTCACTTTTAAAGTTGTCTTTAAAATTCATTTTTCGTCAATTAAGTCCTTAAAGTGACATTTTTTTTTGATTACATTCTTTTTACCCAATTTGACGGTAATCCGACCCATTTTGACCTAACCCGACCCAGCTTGACTCGACCCCAATTTCAACCATTCAATTTCTTTTAAAAAATAAAAGTTTTAAAATTATTTTTAAAATAATATTTTACTTTAAAATATTAAAAATAACTTTTTTCTGCATGGGTTTTAAGATATCTTTGTATTCTCTTAGTTTATTATAGTGAATTTTTCGGATATTGTCCTGTAGTTTTTACCTCTTAGATCTAGAGGGTTTTTAAGGTAAAAATTTTGGTGTTTTGTGTTTGGTTATTTCTATCTCATTTTTTTCTGTAGTAGTTATTTTTTTGGTGGAACTGTAAATTTAAATTTGTTTTGACATATACCGATATTTTTGCCATTTAATTTATCAAAGACAACAGTATTGGAAGGTGATTTTTCTCAACAAGCTTCCTTAGCAATATTTTGAAACTCAATATGCAGGGCAAACGAGAGCAAAATTAGACGATCTATGGCAACAAAATAGAGTGTTTCAGAATTGATGGCAAGCACACAGCTACAACTGACAACATGCATATTAAAATCAAGAACTTTTGACATTCATTTAAGTTGTTATAAATATGTAGTTATAGTAAAACATATTAATACTTTGAGAAAGTCTAAAATTGAAACATGGCATCCAGGAAACTCAAGCCAAATATATAAGACTAAAAGACAATTTGACCCCAAACTTCATTTCTTATTTACGTTTGCACCCCAAACTTAAAAATGTGTCTAAGTACACTCCAAACTTCATTATACGTAATAAAACGCACACTTTCTTCACTTAACCGCTCAAAAGTGACCGGCTAAGACGGTAACATAAGTTTGGGTGCAAATTGTTTTTGCCACATAAAAAAAAATTCTGTTTTTGCTTTTAAAAACAAAATTTTGTAAAAACAAAATTTTTAAAAATAGAATTTTATTTGAAACAGAATTTTAAAATTTTGTAAAAATCTGTAAACTTTTTAAAAACAGAAAATTTTAAAAAAAAATTTAAAACAGAATTTTATTTTACATTTTGTTTTTAAACAAAATTTTTAAAAATAGATTTTTTTGTAAAAAGAGAATTTTGTTAAAACAAAATTTTTTAAAAACAAATTTTCAAAAATATCAAAGCAAAAAAAGGCGGAAATAAAATTTTGTTAAAACAGATTTTTTTAACTTGTAAAAAAATTCTGTTTTAAAAAATTCTGTTTTAAAAAATTCTGTATTTAAAAGTGTGTTTTAAAAAAATTAAACAATTTTTTTTTGTTAAACAGAAATTTTTTAAACAGAAATTTTTAAAAATTTTAAAACAGAATTTTGTTAAAACATAATTTTTTTAAAAAAAATTCAAAAAATCAAAACAAAAAGTCGGAAATAAAATTTTGTTAAAACAGATTTTTAAAAAAATAGAATTTTGTTAAAACAGCTTTTTTTTTAACTTGTAAAATAAATTTTATTTAAAAAATTTCTGTTTTTAAAAATTCTGTTTTTAAAAAAATAAAACAACTTTTTTTTTTACTTGTAAAATAAAATTCTGTTTTACAAAATTATGTTGTTAAAAATTGTGTTTTAAAAAAATTCTGTTTTTGAAAAATTTTGCTTTAAAAAAGTTGTAAAATTGTAAAAAAATCTGTAAAATTTTTAAAACAGAATTTTAAAAAATTATAAAACAGAATTTTATTTTACATTTTGTTTTTAAACAGAATTTTTTTAAAACAGATTTTTTTTTTTAAACAGAATTTTGTTAAAACATAATTTTTTTAAAAACAAAATTTCAAAAAATCAAAGCAAAAAGTCGGAAATAAAATTTTGTTAAAACATATTTTTTTAAAAAAATAGAATTTTGTTAAAACAGATTTTTTTTTAACTTGTAAAATAAAATTCTGTTTTTAAAAATTGTGTTTTAAAAAAAATAAACAAAAATCTTTTTTTTAACTTGTAAAATAAAATTCTATTTTTACAAAATTCTGTTTTTAAAAACAGAAACAGAATTTTTTTTTATGTGGCAAAAACATTTTGCACCCCAAACTTGTGTTACCGCTTTAGCCGGTCACTTTTGACCGGTTAAGTGAAGAAAATGTGCGTTTTGTTACGTATAATAAAGTTTGGGGTGTACTTAGACACCTTTTAAATTTGGGGTGCAAACGTAAATAAAAAGTGAAGTTTGGGGTACAAATTGTCTTTTAGTCAATATACTAAGGAGTAAAATATATTAGCCATAGGCTTTATCTTACAGTAAACCTGTTTTGATTGTATAGCATTGACACGAAATTTTTTATGCTTATTATTATTACTCTTTCAAACTAGTTGGTGGTTTCACTGGATTGTTTCAAACTAGTTGGTGATATTCCAGTGGCTGATGAACAAGTTCATCCTCCATCAAAAACTAAGTCTACAAAACAAAGAAGAGCAAACTACAAGATCTATCTCTGCAAAAGAGAGCGTTTTAGAATTGAAGAGAAAGCATACAACTAAAATTAAAGATCAACTGAGGAACGAGAAATCTTGATATCCACAGTTCACACTTAGAATTCAGATGAGGAGACTAAACTATTTAACCTTATACAAATAAGGATTTGAAGAGTAATTTTATAGAAATATTTTGGTTCTCAGTTATCTGGAAATCCCCCATAAGACATTAAAAATCGAAGCAGTTAAGTTTAGGATTTGTTTTCAGCACTCAAAGTATTCATATCTAATAATGTCACCTTGGTCCCATATGCTCATGAGGCACCGCTCGAAAGAAATTTCTCTTATTATTAGGAGTGATAGAACGCAGAAACTAACTCTGCAGAACAAAACCGTAAGATATTATAATATTACGCTTGAAAGAAAAGATCTAGAATTGAAGCGAGAATCAAACACAAAAATAGTGAAGGTCTAAAATTTCGCATTGAAGTGCACTAATTACAATCTAAACGTGTTGATCCTTGATACTCATCACTTAATTACAATTGTTGATCCTTGCAATTATAGACATTCAAATCTGCAAGCGTTGCGCTGATCAAAATTAAAAATTCAGAACGAGAACAACTTTGGATCAAATTCAGTGGCAACTTGTAATACTTCCAATGGTTCTTGATGAATTGATCCGCTTGCCGCAGCTTCTTCACTACTTTTCTATTCTTTTGGAATCATCCCTTGTTATCGCACAAAGAACATACTCACCACCACCATCCGAAACGGAAATCTCATGCATACCCCAATGTCCATGAGTCGTAATATAATAATCTTGCTTATCATTACTTTTGGGCTCAAAACTAAAATACTTCTTGAACCCAACGACCTTGCCATGACCATCCTTGACGATTCTAGGGGCAGTCTGCCCGTGCCAAGTGCCACAGCCGGCAGTTCTCTCGAATTGCTTCTTTCCCTTGCTCTTCTTTTTCAATTTGGTGAAGACATAAAGAGTCTTCTTGTTCTTGCAGTTTGATTGAATCCAAGGGTCCTTTTCATCATCAAATATCTCCCATGGGGTGGAGTTTTGGCCATAGACAACTTTGTCGGTGACAATGCCGCAAGGCAGGGGCATTCCATTCAGCTTTGGAACCAAGTAGGAGACGATCAATTCTTCATCCGTCGGCTGGAACCTTAACCCCCTTGGAACGTCTAACATCTCCTCCATAATCCCAACTATTTCTTTCGATCCCAACTATTTCTCTCTCTCAATGCTAAAAATTGGGTTAGTAT
The DNA here is from genome assembly GCA_020205615.1 of Panax quinquefolius. Taxonomy (NCBI): domain Eukaryota; kingdom Viridiplantae; phylum Streptophyta; class Magnoliopsida; order Apiales; family Araliaceae; genus Panax; species Panax quinquefolius. The sequence goes on from CM035165.1 coordinate 4,279,502, forward strand.
ACAAACAAACTTGTAGGTTATATTATATATATATAGGAGGAGAATTACTTGAAACCCAATTAATCTTATGTTTAGATTTCATCTCAATTATTCTAATTTAATCTAAAGGCTCACATTTTATCTTGCATTAAAAATTTCCGCCCAAATCAAATTCATCCCTAAAAATATAATAATAATAATTACTACTATTATAATAATAATAAAAATAATTATTATAATAGTAGTAGTAGTAGTAGTAATAATAATAATAATAATAATAATAATAATTATTAATAATAATAATAATAATTATAACTATAATTATAATAATAGTAATAATAATAATAACAACAATAATAATAATAATAATTATTATTATTATTATTATAATAATAATAATAATAATAATAATATAGTAATAGTAATAGTAATAATAATGTAATAATAATTATTATTATTATAATTATAATTATAATAATAATTATAACAGTAATATTAATTATGATAATAGTAATAATAATAACAACAACAATAACAATAATAACGATAATAATAATAATAATAACAATAATAATAATAATAACAATAATTATAATTACTGTAGCATGTGAATATAGGATAGGAGGTGTAAAATCCATTTTAATGCTTATACTTCACGTTAGTCACAATTCATATTTGACTTAAAATTAATCGACATCTAAATCATCTTTCTAAAATTAAAAATGCATTTATATGATGGCAACATTTAAAAAAAAATTTGTTTTTCCAACATTAACTAGAAACGTATGATATTACTCAATCAACTAAAAATAAAAACAATATGTAACTTTATGTTATTTTATAATCTAATTTTGAATCGAAGAAAAGGAAAATGTCTACTCCATACTAATTAACCTTAGCAAAGAATGGAAGCAGAAATGAGATATCAGATTGAATATATATATATATATATATATATATATATATATATATATATATATATATATATATATATATATGGTCGTACAAAAGTCCTCATGGTCCCAAAAGAAGTTCCCCCATGTTTGACTCTAACATGGCATATATGTTCCACCTGGTGAAACGCATCATTTAATTAATTAATTGCAAAGAAGACTCTAACATGGCATAAGATTTATTTTTGTTGATTAAATTACATCAAAATAGTTATTAATGACTTAATTAAATTTAATTAACTACAAAAAAGTTAATTGACATTTTGATCAATGTGCTGGGTCAAATTTTATTTTAATTATTGATTTTTTTTATTACATCAAGTATTATCATATTAACAAACAATTCTCAACAAAAGGTGGGTAAAATGTGTAAATATATAACTTTTATGCTACGTTTGGATTGAAGGAATTATGAAATAAAATGTAAAATGATTCATTCCATTCTAGTTGGAATGAATAATATACTCTTTATCCCCCAAAAAATAAAATTCATAAATTTTGAAATGAATAAAAATAATTTCGATCGCAACCAAACATAATTGTTTTTATTCTATGAGAATGGGAATGAATCATTTCATATATTCCCACCTTGAAACGTAACAGGTCGCCCATGAGACAATAGAAGAATCGAAATAGTCATGTCATGTGAGGACGGATATCCAAGACTAGATGGTAAACAATGAGCAGAATTAAGGACCAGGATCCTCTCTATTTCAAATGAAATGGACTCTCATCTCTCTCTCCTATCAGCTAGCATGATGTTGTTTACATCAATAGCAATACATCAACATATATAGTGGGGTTTGTGGGAGTCTGCCTACTGTGCCGGACCAAAATATGGTCAGTAGTCATGGTTTGTGATTTTACTTTGTGCATACACAATTGTACTCTTTAAGTACGGTTGGGATGTGATTATTTGGGTCTAGCTATGATGCAGTCCAGTCTATTTAATTAAGTGGGATCCGGTGATTACCATATGTATTTATTATGATGATGAAAGAGTTCTTATTAAAATAAGATTGTGTTTCCTTATTTGGAGGGATAAGAAGTCCTTCTCCTAGTTGAATGCGGGTGGAGGTGACTTCTATATATTCGGCTACAAGCTAGGGTTGTACTCCCAATATTATTATATTATCAGGCGTTAACATTGGCGCCGTCTGTGAAAAACAAGACACTTGTTCTAGTGTCGATTTAAAATTACCGATTCACCGAAGGAGATAAGTGATTCTTTTTTATTAAATTAAATATATACTTGTACGTGTGTATATATGTATTATGTCAATAGCAATTGGAGCATGATCGTAATTGATTATTGATACAACTTTACATATTCTCACTTATATTATATATTATGCATGTAGTGATAGTATTCACATGATGCATGTAAAATCTAAACATTAACACTTTGGTCCATGTGATGATAAATTGGTGCTGAGTCACCGCACCAGTAACGAATTCAGCCAGCGTAGAAATAAAAGTTTAAGCTTTTATATCATTGAAGTGCTTTAAAGGCGGCTTCGGTTTGAAATTAAAGGATTCAATTCTTATACCTGTGCCAACGTGCTCATCTCTCCCGAGGATAAAATGTGATTATTTGGGTCTAGCCATGATGTATCCCGGTCTATTTAATGGTTGGATCTGGTGATGGCCCATATGTATTTATTATGACAGTGGAAGAGTCTTTATTAAAATAGGATTGTGTTATAAGGAGTCCTTATTTGGATGCATGTCAATATCAAGTGATCCAGGTTTTCAGTACCTTCTCAAGCCAAATCAATTTTTATCAAATAAACTCAGCAGGTTTCAACAAAATCTTCAACGTGTCCAAGCTATGAAAATTTTATAAGGCTCGCTGAAAATGATTTAATTGCATTTTTTTTATATGATATTTTCTCAAAACTTTATTTGTAGTTACTGTGAGACAACAAAAATCAAACGCAATTAATTTCAAGATCTTTCTGAATATTGGAAATCTTGACAAAACAAGCCAATGCCTAGAAACAACAAGCCAACATACCACACAACATTCGACATTCGATGATAGTTTAAACAAACTACGCTATATATGTACCTTCCAGCTTAAGGAACGATCTATCTGGCCAGCACAACATATGAAGCTAACCCAGAGTCATCAGCCTGCATTCCACAGAATAATAGAATACAACATTTATTAGATAACCTCTTCAAGTTAATGAAATCAATAAGATACTTCTAATTTGCACTTTCTTTATCCATCTTGCCAAGGTCCAGACCCTCAAAGTTCTTCAATGTCAAAAATGGTGGTAAAGTAAATATGTACAAGAACGAGTGACAAGTCTTCTTGACAGATCGATAACATATATAGAACTTCTAAAAGTTGAACTGATTCAAGCTAAACTGTCTCAGAAATGTGCATATGTTCTTGATGTCAGCTTCTCTGCGCCCTAGCCTTGGGGTATCAACTCATTCAGCTGCCGTGGTTTGGAATTTTGTGACTAACTCAACTCAATTCTTATTTTTTATATTCAACGTCCTGTATTTAATATCTAAAAAACCATCCGAGATATTGGAATAGGAGACCTTTCGGCCATTTTGAAGGACAAGTAAAAGTAGGCCAGGGAGATTAATTAAAAAGACAATGGAGGAGGGATGATTTATGACTATACCAAGAAGAAGAAGAAGAAGAAGAAGAAGAAGAAGGGTATTTGCCCATTTTCTAGCCCATGCTCTGTTGGATGTTGGATTGGATGTGCGTTGAGATAAAGAAGATAAGGGCATGTTTTCATCCAAAACCAAAACCAGTCATTACCAAAACCTCCTAGCATTATCCATATCTAAATTTTGTACACTATTATTTTTATTTCCACCTCAACAATTTTAGAAGGACATTGAAATAGATTCGTAAAGTGTTTAATTATATTTTTTGACTTAATTTTCTAATTAATGCCCTCACGGGTTTCAGATTAATATACTTGAGAATTGCATTGCTTGAGAATTAGAAAAATGACTGCTTGGAGTTGAATCTTTTGATGCAAGACTCAAAAATTCAATCTTTATCGTTTTTCTTGAGCAAACAATGGGAGATGACTATTATGATTATGTATAAATATTGACTAAGAGTGTTCACTAATATTTTCTTTAGTCCTATAAAATATCAGGAGAAGGAATTAGCTAATGAGGTCTGCTCGAGCAGCCTCTACTTATGGCCAGTGATAGAATGCAGAACAAACCAGAGCATACTATAAGATCTATGTCAGAAAAGAGTGCGAGTTTCAGAATTGAAGACAATAATGCATACATAGCTAAAATTGGCAGTTTGCAATTATAGTAAATTAGACTACTACTTTGAGAAGGTCTAAAATTAATTAAAATGATGTCGCATTGAAGTGCACTAATTACAATCTAAAAGCAATCAATCAATAAACTCATCTAGATGGATTAGAGTTGATCAACTAGTATTAGTGATATTGTCCAAAAACAATGGAAGCAAATAATCTGATCATAATGAACAAACAACAAGAGTAAATTATGCAACATTACAAAGTACATCTACATATGAGTTCCACATATCTTCTTTCCACATGGGTTTTCAGCTTCTTCAAGGAATTTCTTTTTCCCCAACCCTTGGTTTTCCCACAATGACTCTGAAACTTCATCCAAGCTAATACCATCCAAGTAACTGAAGTCAAAGTACATCTGCATAGCATCTGGGAGACTTGAGTCAAATAGATACTCATCAAGAACATCATTCTGGACTTGAAGTGGTGCAGTAGTATCATCATCCTTGAACAACATTGGATCAAATTCAGTCGCAACTTGTAATACTTCCAATGGTTCTTGACCGCTTGCTGCAGCTTCTTCACTACTATCACTCTGGTGAACCACAACTAATGATGGTTTTTCTATTCTTTTGGAATCATCCCTTGTTATCGCACAAAGAACATACTCACCACCACCATCCGAAACGGAAAATTCATGCATACCCCAACGTCCATGAGTCCTTATGTAATAATTTTGCTTATCATTACTTTTGGGCTCAAAACAAAAGTACTTCTTGAACCCAACGACCTTACCATGACCATCCTTGATGATTCTAGGGGCAGTCTGCCCGTCCCAAGTGCCACAGCCTGCAGTTCTCTCGATTTGCTTCTTTCCCTTGGTCTTCTTTTTCAATTTGGTGAAGACATAAAGAGTCTTCTTGTTCTTGAACTGTGATTGAATCCAAGGGTCCTTTTCATCATCAAATATCTCCCATGGGGTGGAGTTTTGGCCATAGACAACCTTGTCGGTGACAATGTCGCAAGGCAGGGGCATTCCATTCAGCTTTGGAACCAAGTAGGAGACGATCAATTCTTCATCCGTGGGGTTGAACCTAAACCCAGTAGGAACTATATCCATAGATAATAAACACACGCCTGAGTAGTAAAACAAAGATAGCTAGGAGAAGAGTAGTAAATTAGGCTATGCGGAAGAACTAAAGGCCTCTCTTCTTATAGCGCTTCCTGTTAAACATATATTACAGAGTTATCGATGTGGGACTAACCCTTTTTTGAGTAACCGGAGAGGGAGTGAAGCATGATAGGAGGAAAGAGAGGGAGTCGCGTATTTGACCGGAGAGGCTGAGCCGACAGAGCCAAGGAGTGAGAAGGGGAGTATCATTTGTTAGGATAATGTATGTATCATTTGTTAGGCATTGGACTGGAAGTTGGACTGAAAATTGTAAAGGCCCTAAAATTGGAAAAAACTTTTAGCTTGTGGAATATTTTCAACCTTCAACCTGCTTGGGACTGTTTAGAATTTGGGCCGCCTCCAGCGTTATTTTAGAAAACAAATAACTGACTAGCATGCCAATTTTGTGTGTGCTTAGGTTGAACGATTGGTCCATAGACCCCTGCCAATTTCTGTAATTATTTTTAAAAATATAATAGAATATGTAATTCATCCTTTTAATTATTTATGTACTTGAAAAAACGTGGTCAATTTCTCAATTAACCTAGTGAGTTCAATAATAATAAAAACCCTCAATTTGTCTATTTACTTGCTTAGCTTACACAAATACATGATAAGAATAGTGCTGATCATCATCATATCATATAGAAAGAAGCATCAATGTCATCAATATCAAAATATATGTGCCAATTTTTTTATAACATCATCTATATATAGAGAGAGAGAGGTAATTAATATATATATATATATATATATATCAAATGACCCAACCATGGGTACTCATGTTACTTTCAGCAGCCATGCTCCGTGGAACAGACGGCCCTTCATCTGGAATATAGTGTTGGTACCTGCTTACAAAAACGTCTAAAATTCAGAAAAATTTCCTTCCTAGAGACTTTGTTACAACTTTTAATGATAATAAACATGCATGTCGAATTTCCTTACTATATATATATATATATATATATATGCTTGGATGGATAACTTTTGTTTCAACGTATATTTGTACATACATACATACAAAAATTATGCCCTCCATCTAAGGTTTATTGGATTAGGATCCCGACCCCTCCAGTATTACATATTTAGCGACATAAATAATACTTATAACGACAGTAACAGTGACACAATTACTACAACAATGCAATAATTACGTTGTTATATAATTGTGTATTGAAGAGGAATCCTAATCCAGGTTTACCTCGACATACATAAAAAAATTACGTTAAATATCTATTTTATAATAATAAGCTTTAGTCTTATATATCTATGAAAAAGAGAGAGTACCCTATTTGCAAGACAGGTTCAGGATCACAGGCCATGGGATTCGACTGAGAAGGGTGCATAGTGAAAGCAGCGTTTCCTGCTGAAGAACTAGAAGTCCATGGGAATGGAAGGGACCTATAACATTGTCCTTCTGATTCAAGCTGCAAATGTTTAAATCAGTAAATATATATATATATATATATATATATATATATAGAGAGAGAGAGAGAGAGAGAGAGAGAGAAATGTTAGTTGATCCGTTAAGTCCTTTCTTATCACTAGAAATTAAAAGTGCTACAGTGTTATGTTTCATGATCAGTACCGCTGACAATTCAAGTGAAACCTTAATCTTCAGCTGCTTGTTCATGTCTCCAAGATGGCGCTCCTGCACGTGTAAGCCATAGGAATTAAGCCACTACTTTAATTATACGATATAGATATTACAAGAAAAATTAATAATTGAAGAAAGAATAGGTTGAAATAATGTAGTATTATGTGTTGTGAATATGGATAAATGTAGTTTAAAATGGACATGAAAGACCCTCGAGTGTTTACAGTTTCAATGCATAATTAATATGCATATCATTCCACAACAACTTGCAATTATGTACGCGTAAATTGGTTGTTTTTGGAGGGAGGAATACAACATTTGATAGATGGATCCACATTGACTGATCATATTGTGGACTAAATTTGTGGCCATCAGAGCTGCATGACAGGTGTCGCCAGGCAGGGTAAAATAGACATTATGCAGAGTCCTTGACATAGCTAGTTCAACCTAGGAACATGGTGGTTATTAAACCACCTAATTCTAATTAATGTAATCAGAATTAGTTTAATTTCCTCCTGGTTCATCTATAGAAGGTAGATTGAGATACATTGATGTTTGGCCAGGTTTTTGTGTAGACTCTAGCTTAGAATAACTTGTAGCTAGCTAGCTGTACAAACATTATAGCAGAAAATATATATGCCAGTTTTATTATACCTTTCTGCGGAGCTCTTCCATTTGTTCAAGCATAATTTGAGACTGCATTTAAACCAAGAACAAACAGACAAAAAGAGAAGATTATTGTCAATGCTTATAATTTTGATCATGGCTAATCGTATCATACTAATTTCTAGTTTTTGTAAATTTTACAAGATGAGGAAAAGAAGGAAGCAAAATATTCAATCTTTTGGTGCGAACAAATCATCTTGGAGCGAGCCTTTGATAGTTGTAATATCTTTTTGCCTGCATTTTTCACCGTAAAATGCTTCCTTATGATTTCATTTTGCATTGGTTAGTCCACAGAAAATCAGCCTTTGATAGAACATATAAACATTAAACTAAAAATGTATACACAACAGTGCTAATCATTATCTATCATGCAATTAATCCATATTTGATAGAATATATAAATTTGCAACAAATGCAAAGCACCTTTAAATATGGATAATATATAATGGACACACATGACTGACATATTCATGCATAACTCTGAGTTACGTACTATAATTTCTTTCAAGTATACCTTCCTTTGCCTTGCTTGTGCAAGAGCTCCTTCTAGCTGTTTTTCAAGATTTTGCAATTCTTTCACACTCAATGGCCCAAGATCTTCTCCAAGCAAATGCCTTCAATATTAAGTTAATCAAACGTTAGCTTAGTAAACTTCACACACTTATACTTGCCAATGAAATTGAAAATTATGCTAGTGACATAAAGGAAATTTGTTAGACCATTTGCAATTAATGTATATATAGCTGCAGTAGTAAAGTGCTAGTACAAGATACCGTATAATGACCATGCATGAAAAGAAGAACTTATAAATAAAATTCAAGGTTATGGAGTGAGAGAGCTGGCTTCACCTTTGAGTGCGTTGAAGGGATTCATACTTTGCTTTCAACTTTGAGACCTCTTGGTACCAGCTCTATTGACATGATAGAAGAAACAATATTATAGAGTAATTAAGTCAAATCAATTGCAAATTAACTCAAGTATTATGAATATATAGGCTGCATCTGTACTAGTAGAGCATATCTACTGAAATACAAGTTTATTGCCGCGTAATTGAAACTTTTTCAAGATAAAAACACAAACCTGTGTTTCACTTTCAATACTGTTGGCTTGAGGATATAAGCAGCAACGCTGATACCGCTCAAGGGTTTTAGTCATAGTGCAATGAGATCAATATATATATTGAAAAGTGCTGCCTTAATTTATTAATGACCTAATTAAACAATGAATCTTCTCTACTATGATACTGAACATAATGTTAAAAGGAATATCATTGACAAATATTAATGACATTACAGTTCTTAAAATAAAAACTCAATAAATTAATAGCTAAATAAAAAAAGAGACTTTCCAGATAGACCAGAGAAATTAATGATCCAACAAACTTGATGTATGCAAGAACTACAAACTTGCCCTTATTTGTACTTTTTGCTTATTTTCATCAATAATTTCCAAATGCTGATCGATGTAATAAGTGTTCACAGTTTCGTTTCAGCACTTTCCGGCTATCATCAGACCAAACCCTATATTAATTACAAGTACTTTGGCTGAACCATTAATCTAACACCTAACACTTCAGGTGTACACAGTTCAAAAGAGTGCATATGTTTCGAATGTGTTTGTAATATGGTAATAATTGCTTAGAGGAATGATTGAAGATGTAAAGAGTATTACTCTTCAACTGACAATTGGACTCATTACCAGTCATGATGGATGTCAATTAACAATAACAGCTAGCCATGAAAGACATGTCAAATTAAGAGAGATCTAGAAGAACCACTATATGGATGAATTGTTTACAAATTACTTACCATGCACAAAGAATGTGGCACTCTAGATTTCATCATCAAACAACATAAAAATATTCAATAGGGATGATATCAAGTTTCATTCAAAAATCAACTAAAATTATTTCGACTAATTTTCCGAATAGATTACTAAATACAAGTCTAGTACTTTCTGAACTATTATTAATTAATTTCAAATATTGCTATGGCACCAAAGAAATGGCACAGCCCCAAACTGCCAAATATAAGTACTCACATTGAGCATTGTAAATATAAATAAGATCTTTAGACAATTATCTCACCTATTTATCTTAGACAGAAGAAAACTAGACCTGCTCTTGTATATAAAATAACAGCATTTGAGAAATAAAAGAGTAAACTTGCTACTTGCATACTCCAATCAAGCCAACTCAACAAACCTGTTCACAATTAATCAGTCAGGGTTGATCACATGAATTATAAGTTTTTTTTCTTTACTTCTTCCACGTACTTGAGCAAGTAATAAAATTAAAATGGATAAAAAAATTATATTACAAATTCAATGGATTTTGCCCAAAAATGCTCCGGCCAGAATACTAACAAATTAACCCCATATCAAAGTTTCCAAGGATTAATCTAAACGAGTTTAATTTGGTGTACACATTCAGAGCCTTAGAGGCACTATTGTCATTGGTTTACTAAAGAAATCTCTCGAGTTGAGAAAACTATGGTAGGAAGTCCAACTAACTCGATCAGATCTTTAATTGATTCTTCTATATGTTTGGCAACTCAAATCCAAGCCTTGGAATTGGAATTGAGTGTGAATTTTAGCTATTTTTTTTAATTTTTTGGAATTCTAGATGTCTTTCAATTCGGATTCTAAAGTTTGGTAGTGAGTTGCCAAACATGCATGCATTAATTGAAATCGGTTTGGGAGTTGATTAACTGCCTGTGGTGCATATATACGAGTACATGAATCAACAAATAGGCCAATGACCGATAAAATCAAGTTGAGAAGTCTAATTTAGACAAGAAATTAATGTAATTTTCAGTAAAAAGTTCAAGGAAAATCCTCTCATTCTTATGTTTTCTCTCACTCTTTGTTTAAGAGCATCTGCAGGCTAAAGGCAGTTAATTATAGGCTTATAGCTAAAAACTAATTCATGCTAACTTCAAAAAACATCAGTTAATTCTAGCAAAGTGACTTACCACAAAGAGAGCTAGTCCACTACTATATATAGTCTATACATGACACATACTAGCTCTTTACTAAGTTTAACTTATTTATTTGTTCAATAAATTGCATTAATAAAAAACTTTCAGAAATTCAACCTGCAATCTTTCTCTAAAATAACAAAATATATAGATTTAGACTTGTTAAAAAAACAATATATATATATATAGGCCTATGTACACATATGATATACTCCATTCGTTCCGGAATTATAAGATGATCACTATTGACTTTCTAAAAGACAATTTGAAACATTTAAAAATTTAAAATTGACATGATTCATTTAAGTTTTCAAAACAATAAATCTTGTAATTAGTATTACTTTTTAGGTAGTTTATGATATTTACAATTGTATTGACAATTTTCTGTTTAAAAATATTTAAAATTAACTTTTCAAAAATCAATATTGGTATTATAATTTGAAACGGAGGAATTATATTATTTGACTTTCTCTATTGTACATTTTTGGAACATGATGATCATATACACAATGTAAAAAGCTATATTTAAATAAAAAGAAAGCTAGAAAGCAAAAATAGAAAAAACTCAGCATTCCACATAGAGTAAAGTCTGATCATATGAGTATTCATTAATTAAGAATATGTTTTGGAATTCTTAAGAAGTTTTAGGTTTTCATTTGCTTTATTCAATAGAAATGTAATTAATTATTACAACCTCATGTATATGTCATCTATGATTGTCCCTATGAAGATGAAATGGTTGCGATTTAAAAATATACATCTCCATCCTCTATTATTAAAAGAGGATGTGTTGGCTGAGATTAAACATAGTTATTAATAGTACCTTCCTATATATTAATTCCTAATAAAACATAATTAAAAAGACTAGTGAAATAAGATGAATTAAAAAGAGAGTGAAATGTTTAAAGGACCAAAAAAATAGGGAAGAAATTAATTACAACATCTAGTGAATATTCAAAGACAAAAAAAATTTAAATAAGAAAGAAGGAAGGAAGACTAATTTCATTTCTTCTAGGTTATGGATCCAGAATTTAGGCCTCTCTAAGGCAAACTAAGTGGTAATTAAATTTTTAATACAAATTCAATTCCCCCATGTCAGAATTAAATATCAATATTATGCATAATTGTATGCATCCAACAATATTTATATAGACTTAACTTTGGATTTTAATAATTAAAAAAAAAGTTTGCCGATCAAAAAAATACTATATATACACATTAAGGTGTTGTTTGATTACATCTTAAGAGTTCATCTTTTAATGCATTCATCTTAATAGTCCACGTGCATTTTTATATTAAGAGATCTTCTGAATAGTTAATATACACATTTAAACTTAAACTAACTAAATAATCTCTTACTATAAAGATGAAGTTGTTAATATACAATCAAACACCAACTAAATAAGTCTCATCTTATTTAAAAAAGTTTGAAAACTTGGTAGAGGCAGAGGGTTATAGGTGTAAATCCTTCGGTCACAAGTCTGAACCATTTTTTAAAAAGAGAATAAAAAGGAAACCCTAGATCTTGCACAAAGGTCTATGAGGGGAAACTTCCCCTTAATTATTAATTCTCTGTTTAAAAACGTGTCGATCTCTCATTGGATAAACACACAAACGCACACATCAATCTTGAATCCACAACCTTAATTTATTAATTTAAAGAGAGAAAAAAAGGAGAAAAATATGAGCAGAAACTAAAAGGCAAGCTCAGTTAACAGTGAAGCTCATGACTACTAGATCATCTGATTCTAGAGAGAAAAATATAGAGAGATAATGTAAAAAAGCAAGGCTAGTTAACAGAATGCAGAACATCCATCTGATCATACACAACAACCAAGAGAGAGAAAGTGAGAATTGTTAGAAGGAGAGAGAAAAATGTTTATATATATTATATATAAAGTTATAACCAAATTGATCGACTAAAAGCATGAAGAATACGAAATAACACAAAAAATACATGTAAGAGAAATATCAGGAGGGGGAGAGAGAGAAATACCCGCCAGCGCTAGCAAACTCGTAGAGCTTGCCGCGGCTGGAGAAGACGATGAGGCCGACTTCCGCATCACAGAGAACGGAAAGCTCGTAAGCTTTCTTCAGCAAACCATTCCTTCGTTTCGAGAAAGTGACCTGCCGATTGATCTTGTTCTCTATCCTCTTCAGCTCCACTCTTCCTCTTCCCATTTCTCTCTCTCTCTCCTCTTTTACTTTCTCTCTCTAAAACTGCAACAACAACAACATATACATGTATATATATATGTATAGTTTTTCTTTTCTAGTATGAAAAGTGGAGGTATATAGGAAATTAATATTGAAGGGGGAGGGAAAGTACAGGCAGAAATCCTTAATTTTGTGAAGAAGAGGAAGAACATCTGCTACTTACTTGGATTTTCCTTCCTTCTTAGCAAGAAAATGGAAATATATTAATTATTCACTCTTCCATTGCCTTTTCATTTTCTCTCTTTTGTTTTGGGAATTAGAAATAGAATTAAATTGCTTTGTTTGTTTTATTTATTCTCTCAAACTCATTCCTTGTTTAGGTGTGACGCGCCACAGTCACGCGCTCATTTCTCTGTGGGAAAAAAAAAGGCATCCTGAATTGTCCAATCCTTTATTCACAGTGGCTGTGACTGAAAGTTAAGGTCATGTTCGCTCAATAATATATCCCACATCGTACAAAAGTAATTGTCACTTGAAAATATATTTTAAAATGATAAAATCCTTACTTTTAATAAATAAATGAATAATTACTTAACTACATATATATTTATTTATTTTTTAATAAAAATGAGTTTTCCGTCCTTGCGATCAAATCAGACCCTCCTCGAACAAGACTTTTAATAACAGATTTACGCATACAGTCTGTGACCCCTATACTTAATGTCAGTGAGAATAGAACTCAAGATCTTCGGGTCTTGACTACATATTTTGTTCATATATGTGTATATATAAAGTACTTTTTTCGTTAATTTCAAATTATAATAACATTTTAAAGTTAATTTAAAATAATTTTATACTCGAAACTAAAAATCTTTCAATAAGTATGTGACGCCCCCAAAATTAGGTATACATCACCCATCTTGGGTAGTCAGATACATAGTCATGTAATTTAAATACAACTTACTAATATAAGCGTCGTGTCTAATCGACATCTAACTTGAAGTTTGAATACAAATATTGTCTACTAGATATTATACAAACTCAAAAGGAGTCCTCATTACAATTATTATCACACTATTTCACGTAGAATAGTGAGGACTACTAATGCTATCCTTCCGGACCATTACTTCGGACCATTACTTCCCGTTCTCATTTTCGGTGAAAGAAATTATATTCTCATTTCAAGAAATATTAGACTAAGATAATGAAAGAAATTATCATTAGTCTTCAACAATGTTAAACCGATAAAATACAATAGACATCAAGTTTAACTACTGGTGAACCAAAGAATCCATTAAAAAGTCAAGTAGAGAATAAAATCTACTATCTTTTATGATTTAAAAAGTTTTTCATCACTTTTATAGTTGAGACTCGACTTTAATAAATATTCCACATCATCGAATCACCCCGCACTACTACTTAAGGATATTCTTTTAGTATCGCGACCACAATTATTCATGTGACTACGGCCAAGAATAGTTGTGTATTCATTAATGGTCATGATCATGCCAACAATCGTCCATCAATGCACTACTACCAATCGAGGATTTTTATCACATCATTTGTAACATTACGGTCATGATTACAAGAATAGTCTCGGGTCATAATCATACCAAGTCCATCTACGCTTTACTGCCATGAGATATAATTTTAATCTAATTCTTTGTTACGTCGTGCCTTCAGGCATGAGCAATTACTAGTATATATATATGCGATTTTATAATTTTTTGAATTTTAATCTAATTCTTTGTTACGTCGTGCCTTCAGGCACGAGCAATTACTAGTATATATATATATGCGATTTTATCAAATCGTGTGATTTGATAAAAATTTAAATTTTAATAAATTAAATTTTGTTAGAACATTAATTTAATAATGAAATTCACGATTAAAAAATATAATCAAATCTCGTAATTTGTTAAGAGATTTTTTTTCATTTCTTAATATTTCAAATTAAAATTTTCGTAATAAAATTTCTTAATATATATATATATATATATATATATATATATATATATATATCCTAGTAGTGCCTCACTATACACTACATGAACGGTGGAATTTATTTCAAACTTTGGACGGCCCAGGTGATTTATTAGGGTGAGTGAAAAATTCAAAATCAGTTGTATTTTGTTAAATAGATACAAGTTTGATTGCCGTGTAAGCTGCAAGTTACAACAAGTTTTTCTAATATCAATTTTAATATTATTAATATATCAAATTGTCATAACATTTGCAAGTGAAGTATAAAATACTAGCCGTGTCCCGTGCCTCCGACACTGTATGAACGATAAAATTTATCCAAAACTTTGGATAGCCCAGATGATTTATTGAGTGAGCTAGAAATTCAAAATCATTTGTATTTTTTATATATATATATATATATATCGTCTTACATAAAAGTGTGATAAAAAAATCTTTTAATAAAATTGATAGAACCAAAAATAATAAAAGTAAAGGGTTAATGTTAGAGATTTTAAACTTTTAGTAAATCATTAAATATTTTAATAATAAGAAAATTGAATTAAATATGCTTAAAACATCAGTAGTAACTCTAAAATTCCACAGTTCGTACTAAAATGATAAATCTATTTTTATTTTATTACATGTCCCAAAAATGAAGTTCTTGCTGAAGAATGAGTATAAAAGTAGTGTAATGTATCAAATTTGCCAATGAAAACCGGAAAACTTAAACATAACTTTTAATTTAGGTGATTGATATTTTCACAAGTAAAATTGACGATAGTAATTACCCAAGCATGTGAATATAGGATAGGAGGGCATTTTAACGCTTATACTTGACGTTAGTCACAATTCATATTTGACTTAAAATCAATCGACATCTAAATCATCCTTCTAAAATTAAAAATAACCGTACCCAATCATTGCAGAAGTTGATATTGAAGCAAAGAGAGAACCAATCATCGAAAATATAAATCTAATTTTGTCTTTGAAATGTCGTCTGGGTGGGTGTGCATAATCACAAATCCAAATGCATCAAAAGCTAACATGCCCTGCTGCATTTGGCTGATCTACTAAGTAAGATGCAACCCAAAAGAAAATAAAAATACTGAACACAGACAGGAAGATCCAGCTTTTTACATAAGAATTGCCACGTCCAGGTAATCTCCAATCTGCAAATTGAGAGATAAAAGTTGGAAACAAATTCATATTATTGATTATATTGACAAGAAAGGAAGGAAAAAAGGCGCAAAGATTTACCTCAAAGTTAAGGTCACCCACTGCTTTGCTACCATCATCTGGTCTTCTTGCATTTGGATAAGAGAAAGTTCTTCCCACCTGTGCGGCGGCGGCGGCACCACAATGGATCGTTAATATATTGAGCATAACAATGTAGCATGTAACTTTCTAGTAATAATGGAGACCGACTATATTTTCCACCAGAAATCCAAGATTAAAACAGACGGTCGATGCTTGAACTCAAGTTGGGATTGATAACCATATATTACTCCTAATGTCAATCCCAAACATAATCAAATGCTAGATTTATGATCCTTTAATTCTGCACTGCAATATAGTACACTAGCTTGGTAACCTGTGCCAAGCACGAGATTTACGATTGTATTTATTAGCCGAGTAATGGTAGTGTAATGCTATAAATGATTTTTCAAGTCAGCACAAGACATTTTCAACCTCAAGATTGACATGAATTCAACACAAGACATTTTCAACCACAAAATTGACATAAATTTTAATGAAGCATCTCAATTTGACTTTTAAAAGTAAATAATGGCCTATAATTTGGAACAGAGGGAGTAAAAAATCTAGACCATCATGTTACTTTATTGTTTTGAAATAGAAATATATATCTCTAATATTGGACCGAATAAAAAAGAAAATTATATAGGTAAAACATCCTACATAAAGTGACTGTGAAATGTTATTTTAATTATTATTTATTAAAGTAGTTATACATATAATCTTACCCAACGATGATATTCATATTCATTTTTAGTGCTTAATAAAACACATAGGCTCATCAAGACAAAAAAAATAACAAAAGGAAGAAGAATAATTAAAAAAGGATTCTAAATGAATGTATAATGCATTTCAGGTTTCCAACAAAGAGACAATTTGATATTCTATTATATATAGTATTCCCTCCGTCCCGAAATAAAGTCCTAATTGGTTTTGGCATTTTGTTTAATAATTTTTTCTTTTATCTAAATTACCCTTTTAATTACTTATTAGTTGAAGTATTTCTCTATTTTTCTATGACTCCAACAATTACTCTTTCCACGTGAATCAATTCTCTAGATATATTCTTTTTGTATCTCTCACATTCCCCATAAGTATAGTAAATAGAGAGTTTAGAGAGCTATTAAATAGAAAGAGATGTTATAGTGAAAGTGGTATAGCAGTACACAAGTTTTTAATGTAGATACGTTCCCATTTTTTCAATTTCCAAAATAAGTGGAGTAAAATGATTACGATGGTTAAGAGGAAAAATAGGATAAAATAGTTATTAATATAGAAATAGGACATTTATTTTGGGACATCCTAAAAAAAATTAGGACATTTAATACAGGACGAAGGGAAGTATGAATGAGTTGCCTGCGAAGAGAGGGAATAAAAGAAGAAATACTAACCAATTAATAATTCAAGCATAGTTCCACGAGTCAACTCAGTTCAAGACCAACCAAAACATCCCACTTAGTTCATACAATAAAATGTTGTTTGTACTATTATAATAAGTAATAGATATATGCAGTATATCACTGCCTCCAACTTGGCGATCTTTATTTTAAGATGCTTTTCAGTCTCAAAAAAAATTAATCGGGAAAAGTTGGTCGTCACTATAATTTATGCTTTGATATTTATGGACAATTTAAATATTTGATATATTCTTATTTATTAATTAGAATAGCCTAGTAGGTTTAATTATTTTTAGCCAATTTATATTTTGAGCTTACTTTTTAAGTTTATTGGATTTTTATATCTTTTTAGATTTAGGTAATATAAATAGTCTCTTAGGCTTATTATTATGGGACAACTCTTATAGATTTTATTAATACATTGTGGTTTATTAGTCGGCTTTATCTTACTTTGTGAATTCCTGTGAATGTAAAGTTTTATAAATTCAATTCTCGTAATTGTTTCTATTCTTTAACTCGTCTTTCGCTGTGTCAGTTGGCATTAGAGCCTAGGAATTAGCCCACTATAAGGACGATTCTATTTATTAAGCAAGAGAACCCACTTCGATGTCTATGTGAAGGAGATTGATGTCAATCGAAGTTACTTGGCCGGAAATTGCAAGCTTCCTCTAGCTAAAACCTAGCAGCCATTACCATTGGAGGTTTTATCCCCCGTCGTCATTCTAACAAATGCAACCATCGGGGTTTGAAAGAAGGAGAAATCTTGTTGTTGTTTGGATTTGGGAAGGAAAAGAATTGAAATCTTGCCATTGACGGTAGTAATCTCCATCCTAACTTGTGAGTAGGGATGTAAATGAGTCAAGTCTGGATTTGGTTTACCGAGCTCATCTAAAAGTTAAACGAGTCGAGCTAGCTTTAAACGAGCCTAAATTTTTTTGTACAAACTCAACTTGTTTAAAAACAAGTTGAGCTCAAGTTCGAGCTAGGCATAAGTGAGTCAAGTCGAGCAAACGAGCTCGAGCTTAAGCCCGATCCGTTTAATTTTTTTATTTTAAATTTTTTTTTTTTTTTTTTGAAAATAAATAAATAAATTCAATTATGACATCTACAATCATAATTTAGCAATAGTCATATACTTATGATACATTTTTTAATAAACTAATATATATACTAGATACATATATTGATATAATTATATTTGTTTAATTTTCAATTTAGTAGTAATGAAATGATATTTGATTATGATAAGACAATTGAAAATATTCATATACTATGTTCTCCAACACTAACTATATATGATTAATTTTAAAATTACTACAATTGACATTAAAAAGTTAAAAACTCAATATGACACAGTTTTTCATTTGAACTATATATATATATATATATATATATATATATATATATATATATATATATATACACACACACACGTGTGTGGGTGTAGATATAGGCATGTAACATAATTAGAATAAACATATCATATCATACACAAACATAACTAGCAACTTAGTTCTAATTATTTTTATTTTTGTATTATATGTTTTATATAATAAAATAAATTTTTAATTAAATAATTATTAAACGAGTCGGGCACGAGTTGGGCCTAAATAAACTGGACTCGAGTCGAACACCACACTGTTCGAACTCGACTTGTTTAACTAAAAGGGCTAAATGTCTTGTTCAAACTCCGCTCGTTAACAAGCTCTAATCGAGCTCGAGTCGGCTTAATCGAGCCAAGACGGCTTAGTCGAGCTCGCGGCAGCCCAGTTCGTTTACACCCTACTTGTGAGACATAACAAAGGCTACAAGTAACATGGAAATGTGACCTGAGCAAGTTACAAGTTGGTATCTCTAGTTTAATTGTTTCTTCAGTTTGGGTCCTCAAATATTCATGTTGTTATACATCATTCAATTCTATCACTCCATTTTAGAGCCTAAAGTTTTGATATTGAAAATGCCTCGATCTATAAAAGTAAAGATTTCAAAAGTAGAGAATAAAATTTATTATCTTAAAGATAGATTTGACTCGTTGGAATATGAAATCTATGTGCGTCATCGTAAATCGTTGTTACTCGAATTTGATGATCTTTTAGAATTTGGAAGAAACACATTATAGACTTGACAAGAAAGGTTAGAGAAGATCGCCAAAAGGAGAAAACTTTTCTAATTGATGAAGTTAATAGTTGTTGCAAGAATTTCTTAGCCTGCACTTGTAATGTCATCAATTATACGAAAAATCTTCAAGAAACTTGTTGTCATCAATCCTAATTCTCAGTCATGTGATTTGTCCCTTCTAATAGTATGTGGAAGACATGAAAGAAGAGATTGACGAAGGGATTATATTTAAAGACGAACCAAGCTTAGTGGTTGAGGAGGATCATGATTTGGATTGAACGCAACATAAGGATACAAATATTGCTAGTGGAAATTAAGATTGATATAAGGATGCAAATATCAAAATTGTGGAAAGTAAGATTAATCATGATATTGTTCATATTCCTGTGTTAACTTGGAAATTTGATTTCATGGTTCCTAAATATTTGTTTAAACAAATTGCATGTTAACATTAAGCCTTTGACTTTTTCAAAATTATTTTTAAAAAATTTCTTTGAGAAGTAACATTGTGACTACATGGTGCAAAGAAGATGACAAATGTCTAATTGTTGGTGCTTGATATTACTTCATTTTAAAAATTGATGTCAACTTTTTTCCAAGAAAAAGGAAATGACACAAGAAGAGTTATCCATAAGATTCGCTATATTTATGTTTTGGTATTTATAGACAATTTAAATATTTGATGTATTTTTATTTATTAATTAGGATAGCATTGTAGGTCTAATTATTTTTAGGCCCGTTTATGTTTTGGGCTTACTATTTAAGTTTATTGGATTTTTATTTCTCTCAAGGTTTAGGTAGTATAAATAGTCACTTGAGGTTAATATTATGGGAAAACTCTTATTGATTTATTAATATATTGTGACTGCTTAGGTAGTTTATCATGCTTTGTGAATTCGTGTAATTGTAAAGTTTCATAATTGTAAAGTTTCATAAATCATATATTCAATTCCTATAATTGTTTCTATTCTAATCCGAACTTTGACTAACTCGAACTGAACTTGAACATAATAAAACGAACTCGAACATGTTCGAGTAACATGATCGAACCAACACACGTGTGCGAGTTCGGATTGTTAGTTGTTCGCGAACATGCTCGAGTTCGCGAACATAGTCGAACATCATTATGTTCGCGAACATCATAAACGCACTTAAGCAAAAATTAGGCCAAATATTGTAAATACTCGAACATCTCACGAGCTACTCGCGAATCACTAGAATCGAACTGTTCACGAACCAGTGTTCTAAAAATTCCCGCCTAGGCGCTAGGCCCCCCCTTGGCGCCCCGCCTAGGCGCTAGGCCCCCTCTTGGCGCCTCGCCATGGCACTAGGTCCCCCCTGACGCCTCACCAAGGCGGCAACAAAATCCCTCCTGAAAATTAGGTGGGGTCTAGGGGGAGTTTTTTTTTTATTTTAATTACCCAAACCAGATCTTAATATATTTATTTTTTTAATAATTTACCATATTCATAATACATGTTGTAGCATATCAAATCACAACAAAAAGTGAACAATATCAAGTCAAAATGGATAATTTTATTATAGTTGTAATTTTTTGAACTTGTACCAACTTCAAATTATATAAATGATGATACATTTGTAATATTTAGTTTAATTCAATATAATTCTTAAATTTACAATTGCTTTCTTTATTATAGATTGTTTTGCTTTATATTATTATTTTGTTTGGATAAATGTAAGATAAAATATTAAAATTGACTTAGAATAAAAAATCCCGCCCAGGCCCCGCCTAGGCCCCCCTCGACCGCCCGCCTCCCGCCTCCCGCCTAGCGCCTTTTAGAACATTGTCACGAACAAGTCGAACCGAACCACATGGTTCGCGAACATATTCGATCAAGTAATCAAACGTGATACCATGTG
Source organism: Panax quinquefolius (assembly GCA_020205615.1). Lineage (NCBI taxonomy): Eukaryota > Viridiplantae > Streptophyta > Magnoliopsida > Apiales > Araliaceae > Panax > Panax quinquefolius. The sequence goes on from CM035165.1 coordinate 4,300,875, forward strand.
CGAACTCGGCTCGACAAAGCAATCCAATCAAACTTGAACCAAACTTGAACCGGTTAGCGAACGGTTTGGTTCGTTTGCAGGCCTAATTACAACCAGATTGTTGATAATCATATTGGCATATGAAACTTAAGGAACTTGAGAACTAACAGAATTATTCAAACAAATATAAAGTAAAATGCAAATTACCACTTGTGTTATACCCAAAAATCCACCTGACAACCTATTGTCCTAAAATATGGTACAAAAAATGACATGTGATAGTTGACACGGTAAAATTGGGGGATTGGGGGGGGATTGGGATTGGGGTTGGGGGCCACGTGTCGTGTCAATGTGTCATTATTTGATTGGTTGCAACACTTAGCTCACACATGTGACTTTTGTAGCGGGTTAAATACACTTTTCCTACTCTGCTAGGGGTCGATTTACAAATACATCATTAAACTGAATTTTTTTACAATCGAGTCAGTGAACTACAAATATTTATCAAATCGTTACAAATTCTGTTAAATGACTTTGACTTTTAACAGAAAATACACATGTATGCCACGTAGGAGAGAGAAAATTGAAGTGGTCAATTGTAGAGGAAAGAGAAAGCTGATATGATTTTTGACTAGGAAAGAGAAAAAAAAAATTAATTCATCAAATGTTTGGATAGATCTAAAATCCAAATAATTTTTATTATAATTTTAATTTTAAAATTATACAAAATTTAAATTTTATAATTTAATTTAATTTAATTTAAGAAATATTTATTTTTATTAAAAAAAAAAACCAAACTGCGTTGTTGTGACGGAGAATGAGAGAGAGAACGTTGTTTAGTTTTTTTTTAATAAAATAATAATAATTATTTTGTTATTAAAAATGCAGTTTTTTTAATAAAAATAATTATTTTAATAAAAATTTTAAAAAGTGTTTTTTTATAAAAATAAATAAAACCGCAGTTTTTTAATAAAAATAAAAAACGCACTTTTTTATAAAAATAAAATAAAAATGCAGTTTTAAAAAAAAAAAAAAAGCGCAGTTTTTTTTTATATAAAATAAAATAAAATTGCATTTTTTAAAATAAAAATAAAAAACGCAGTTTTTAAAAAAAATTTAAAAGCACAGTTTTTTTAATAAAAAAACTCAGCTTTTTTTATAAAATAAAATAAAAAACACAATTTTTTTAATAAAAATAAAAAACTTTTATATACTAATATAGTTTATTATTAATTTATTTAATTAATATTTTTTATTAATCTAATTATTTGTTATTTAAAAAAGAGAGAATTCAAACTTAAAATTTAAAAAATTTAATTATTTTTATTAATTAATATATTTATTTTATTAATTTAATTATTTGTTATTTAAAAAAAAAAGAGAAAATTCAAGTTTGAAAATCAACAAAATTTAAACTAAAGTTATTTTGTTATTATTATTAAAAACAAATCCACGGTGGGTCTTATATTACACATAAGCATTGCCATGTAGACTTTCCGTTAACTTTTAACATTTTTAAACGGAAATTTTAATTTTTGTAAAAAAATTATAGTTCAATGAGTTGAATGTAAAAAATTCAAATTTCAGGTGATATATTTTGTAACCGATAAATAGAATAGAGTGGAGAAATGTGTATTTAACCCCTTTTGTAGCTTTAGGACCACAGGTGGTCAAGCGGGAATCTGCATAAACCACGGGTGGTAATTTAAAATCAATGTGTTGGTGATTGCATGAGAAAAAATATAACAACAAATTCAGACAATTTAGCAAATTAGATAGATCATAAAGATGAAAAAGTATTGGGCAAAGGTTCAAAGCCAAAAAGTGTATAGAAAGAATAGAAGCAAAGACTCTATGCTAACAGAAGAAGATATCAATATGAATTTCAAAAACTCTCAAGCATTTGACTTGCTAAATTATTTTCTACACTTTGTGATCACTTCATAATACAGCAACTTATCTGAATGGTTTTCAATTTTTTATTATTTATTATTTATTTTTTTGTCATTTGGGTTGATCAAAGAAATTAATGAATCACATTCAATGCAAATACAAGTGTAATTGATGAAGAAGGCACATGCAGTAACTTGTTACAAAAATGTGTCTAGTTTGATAAGTTTTTTAAGAGATTTCATCAATTTAATTCAATCTTCTAAATTTACACCATCTTCATGCTAATCAATTGCTTGTTATGCTGAGCAGAAAGATTAATAATCCACCAAGGTTTTTGTCTTGTGATGGTTATCATCAGAAACATCTTAATATTAACATTTCGTTTTTAAAAAAATACAGTTGAGAGACTGAAGTTAGACCAATATAGTACATAAATATGAACAAATAACAATAAAGTGCATACCTAAAACGACCAGTATACATAGTACATATACATCATGCACTGGCACGGAGAGAAAGAGTAAGTTACCTCTCTAACCACAAAATGGCCAGTTTTAGTAGGATATACGAAAGCAAAGGAAAGTGATGCATCTCTACTTCTAGCCTCTGGAGCAACCTCTTTAACCTGAAAAGAACCACAATCAATGACGGAAGTACCAAAGTAGGGGACTGAGCGGCTGAAGACATAAACAAATCAAATAGGATATAAACAAACCTAAATACAGTTTTAGAATATATATTCAGATCGCGCAAAATCACTAAAAATGGTTCATTCTCAGCGAATCAATATGACAACATGTTACTTTACATGGGAGGCAGAGTAAATCTATTATCCCCCTTTACATGCTCCAACTATTTGATGAATTATTTTCTTCTTTTCTTTTGACAAGAAAATAAATCCATGACAAACACCAAAAAGGGGAGCGAACCCAAGTAAACTCCGAGTAAAGTAATGCATAGGGGGAATAAAGGCACGCCTATGCCACAAATTCGATGCCCCATGCCCCCATCCCAATACAAAGAGCCTCCCAAAAAGCTACCTACACTATGCTCCTAAAGCAAATAAATCTAGACCTCCCGTAGAGAGAGAGGAGAATATACCAGATCAGTTAGCTCACGGAGCGTAGCATCCAACCATGTATAAATTTGGACCTCATCTTTGGGCTCCTTCCCTCGAACTGAAAACTCCAAATCAGAATGATGACCTCCAACCTGCAAAAATTAAAAGGCAAATCAAATCTTGCACAAGTCTATTCACTTTATCTATGACTCTTGCTGGTGGCAGTACTATAACACAGCACTCTTACTGGGGGTAGTATAACATAGAAGACAGAGAGAAGAACGTAAAATAAATTTTATGAACGACAAGGTCATCCCAGTTTAGATTTTAGAAATTGTGCACTTACCTTTGTAAAAACTCGAAGCAACAACGGACATGTCTGCATATCATTAAGGAAGAATTTTATCAATATGATAACAACAAAAATGCCATTAAAAGTTACATTTCTAGATCTAATCCCATTTACCAAAAAGAAACATAAAATAAGAAGAATAATGGATACTAAACTAGATAAACCATTCAATCATATTCATTTTTGTCCTTTGCTTTTAACAATTATAATAAGTTTCTAATGTTAAGAAGGGAAACAAAAGTTCTTGCCTAAACCTAGATTAAAAAAAAGTCCCCAGCAGGAGATATTGGTGCCCTCAAGCTCCAAATTAGCAATACAGTATTACATGTGCATACATTCATGACACCCCAAATCCAAGATACTTCAATTCCACGGGATTTGGTGCTCATCAGATAAATATCATCTATCTATCTACCCATAATAAATGCAAACCATACGATAGATAGAAATAATAATAAATCTCCCTTATGGGGTTACATCAACTACATAATAAATACAATCCAAAGTTACTCTAACCTTAAACATCTGTCTTGGAATCATAAACAATTAAGTCTTAAACAACATCATTAACTTAAGTCTAACCTAAATACATCATCAAATAAAATAACAAGTCTTCAACACTTGCTAACTTTTGCCCTTGCCTTTACTTAGTGGAAGGTTAAATGATTCTTTCGTTCTTAGCTCGCAATGTTATTATTAGCAAGAGTGAGCATTAATGCCCACAAGTATAATAATGAAATAACAAAGATAATAACATGCGAGTAAATCAAAGACATCTAAATAAAAGCTCAACTTTTGAATCAAGAATGAATAATGAAAAAAAAAAGAATTACGAGGGTCATAAGACGGCTGAACTATGTCTTAGGTTATCAAGGGTTATACTTGTAACCTTTTATGATCGTAAGACTATGGACCTTTCTACTCGTACTTAAGGGGATCATCCTTAAGATAACATCATGCACAATATCTTAACGCTAACGCATAAGTAAATCCCTTTGCGGGGTTGTTCATCTCGGATTTGACATTCGAGTCCGCACCAAAGGAAGTTTGGTTTGGACAATTCATCGAGGTTAGGAAATTTAGGCGCTCATCAACTATGGACTAGTCGAATCAATAAGGGTTCGCTAGTCTAATAAGGTTCAATAATAATGATATTCAAATTGAATAAAAATCTCAGGAAGTATACAATAGGACAATTATTGTATAACTGAATCATGCTTTGAGAAGATAATCAATCTTTAATATAACATTTGAACATGAATAATAATAATGATAATTTACTCGAGGTAATTAATAAACTTGAACAATAATGACAAGTAGGGTTAGGAAATTTGCCTCGTGCGTAGGCTAAACGATTACTACTTCCGTTCACCACAAATCCTACACACATATCATATGTATTCACGACATTCATTAGTTACATTTTCACTTAATTATTTCACTTAATATTTTCATTCTCTTACTATTATTACACTCGAATAAATTATTTCATAATAATTTCCATCGAATATTTAATTTATTCCATAATATCTCAATTAAAATATTTAATTTATTTTATAAATATTTTAATAATAATTTTCATCGAATATTTATTTTATTCCATAATATCTCAATTAAAATATTTAATTTATTTTATAAATATTTTAATAATAATTTTCATCGAATATTTATTTTATTTCATAAATATCTCAATTAAAATATTTAATTTATTTTATAAATATTTTAATAATAATTTTCATCAAATATTTATTTATTATTATTTATTTTATTTTATTTTTTATTTATTTATTTTGGATCAATGGCAAATGTGGTAATTTAGTTTGTAACATGCACGAGGGTGGGTTACCTGAGCTCATTTCGGTTTACGCAATTACATGTAGTTCTCGATTCATGAACATAACAAGGCCAAATTAGGGTAAAATTAATCACACGTAAAATTATACAATGAATATGGCCATAACTTCCAATTAGTTATTTTTACACAATTTAGACTTACCCAATCATTGTAATACATATATAATCATTACTTAACCCATCTAGCATGATTTTTAACAAGTTACAACACATAATTTGCAAAATCAACACATTTACTTTCACTTTGTTCTTGATGTTCTGAAGGTTTTGAAAATAAAACATGAAAATTGTCACTCTGGATTCGTTATAACAATCAATCCGATTTATTTAAACGTTGGTCTCTTCGTATCAACACGCATAACATCATACGAGTGTAAATTTTACAAAAACATTTATGTTTGACATACTAAAATCACGTATAAGGCCTTAAGGCCAAAACCCAAACTCGTAATTTTGTAGAAATCATATACTGATGTAATACTATTTAAACCGATGATATGGAATCATGCAATATATATATAAAACATGTTATGCTACTCTTATTATTACATATATCCATATAATAGCACAATTTCTCAATTACGTAGACATAACAGATGTTTGAAAGCCAAAAACTATGAAACCCATTTTATGAAAACTAAATCGTAAAATAGAATTTGGGAAGGAGGAGATTACCTCAGTAGGATATAATTAGTAGGCTTAGTTTCCTCACTCTCAATTCTCTTTCACAATATCTTAATTCTTCTTGGAAATTCTCAGACTCTCTCTGAATATTTCTTAGACTTAAGCAAAAATGAAAAAAAGAAAAAGAAGACGTCGTATATAATGATCAGATAACTGAGCACAGAGTGGTCAGTTGGCCCAATCATGGGTTAAGTGCACCAACTCTTCTTAGGGCCTTGTTTGGCTAGCTTCAAAAGACTTAATCTCATTTAATTAAATAAAACATTTATCATATAGTTTAATTAATGTCACACTCCTTTATAAAATAAACTCATATCTTATTTAATTTATTATAAATAAAATATAATAATTTCTCATAAATTCACATAGTCACATAATTAAATAACTCATTAATAAATAATGTCAAATTATTAATTCTCTAATTAATAATTAAATTAATTAAAATACCAATATGCTTATTAAATATTTCTTTTAATACAATAAGCTCATATAATCACATACTTTGATAATAAAACTCTCTACATTAATTTAATAAATGTAACACATATAATTAAATTAATCTACCACAATTAAATCAATTAATTATTTAATCTAATAATTAAATCATCGAAAAATATTTATTTAATTCAATAAATATTAAAATTAATTACAAAATTCTCGTTAATTACATCTTTCCCCTTAAAAGGATTACGTCTCGTAATCACGACTAATAAATTCAATAAATTCGACCTCATTCCTACACCAAAATTCACTCTTTCCACAATACCCAGTCCCCAGTCGACTGAAACAGGAGAGTTAGCACGCCAAAAACTACACAATTTTTCTATTAATTCATATTTTCTACTAATATTCTATCTTTTTCTACTTCCCTATCGAATTCCTAACTTGGGTTTTCTTCGATATATAAAAGTATGTACATTCACTAAATTATGAATCCCAACAAAAATTATAAGAAAATACATTGTCTGCCTACATTTTCCTTTGCATTTGGCTTTGGCTTTGGGTTTGGCATAAGACCTAAACCTCCTTGCCTTATTTGCAATTTTTTAACAAAACAATCTGAATTGTAAAACACAACCATAAAATTTGTGTTCTTCAAATTAAGGATTATACTATAGTATATAGCAACAAAAATGCAACATTGCTTTAAATAACAATTTAAACAACTACTTCTAACAAAATTTACAAACAAAACTTTCTAAAATCACACTTGTTGGGTCGTGATATTTTATCTCTTTGGGCCAAATATATTCATTTATTATTTTTATTCTATTGGGCCTTTATTATTGAATTATAAAAATCATTAAGCCCAATTATCATATCATTTTCATTTCAAACTTATAAAGACCGATTCCGGGTCAATGGATCAATCATTTAGACATTTTAAATATCTATAATCTTTGACCTGTAATGATGAAAAGCATGTCGGTTGACTAAAGAACTCGCCACGCATTAATGTGGATGGGATTGTAATCTACTACGATAGAAACAAATGATCAAGCGTTGAACAAACTACACGCACGCAAACCCATCGCCGGGTAAAGGGAATGTCGGTCGTAGTAGTGGTGGTACGATAATTGTGCCAGGAGGATATAACTTGGCAAGGAAGTCTCCACCAGAGGTACGTTTTCATACTCTTCTTCATTTAGAATCGGATATTCACAGAGAATTATTATTATCTCTCGATATCAATACACTAAGCGATATAGCCTCCGTTTTCGATAAACCTTGTGAATTCACATATCGATTCTCACGCTCGAAGCTATCCCCGACGGAACCGCCCGTCCAAGCTTCAGTGGTGTTTATCAGGTTTACGCTAGGATCGGGACGTTTTAGGTGATTGGAACGTGACGAAAGATCTTAAGCGTTATCATTGGCGCTTAGAAGGAGGGCTCTTTTCAATCACAATTGTTTAAATTTGCTTCAAAGATGATGAGGAGTAGAGATGGAACACCGGAAAGGCAAAGCGATGGGCTGTTAGTTCATCACCGCCAGTATCTCAAATAAAGGATCGGTTGGGTCCTTCTAAAAGTGGTCGTGAGAGCACGGCTTCTAAGAACAATGTAAGAACTTCGTCCAAGATCCATGGTGGAGCAGACGGAAGTTAGTCTTTAAATACCGATAAGGGCGTGATCCCAATCCGGAGCAGGTAGCGGTTCGCCAACCGAACTCATCGTCAAGTGGTCAAGAGGACCGAACTACCAAGTTGGCGAGGATGGGACGAAGCGGATAAGGCTTTGGAGGTTCATAAGACAAAGGGAAGATATAGCCGAACAAATGCTTGGTGAATGAGTTGAGAGGCGAAGCATCTAGCCATATTCATTCCGGAAGGACAAAGTAGGCATAAGGAAGTACCCGTCGGAAGGGTAAGGAGCCGGAACATTCTACATGCATGTGTCCGTGGATCATTCTCGTAGTAGAGGAGATCGAGAGCATAACGCTTCTACCTCAAGAAAGCAATCGGTCGTTAGATCAATTCATCACAACGGTGAAAGAGCGAAGAAGTTAGGTCGAGAGAAATTATGCCGAAACCCAAGAGGAGAATACTCATCCACAATCGTTCTCATCATGAGGATGAGATTTTACGACTTAGTAAATCAAGAAGTCCCCAAAAGCGCGCGAAGATCGGCAGGAAGGGTCGATCCATTCCAAAACCTAGTGTCGCCAGGAAAAGGAGATCTCATCACAACCCAAGGTGTTGATTTTACAGTTAGAGAGTTGAAAGAACTTGAAAACAATTGGCCGAGGTCCAACAGTGAAAGATATTTACGGTAAGAAGGCATCCCTTTTTCCTCTCGATATTCTCCGGAGAAAGCAGATGCTACCAAAAATTACCTCGCATGGAGAGCTATGATGGGTCAGAGATCCTTATGACCATAGTCAAGCGTTCAATCGATTAATGGATTACTATGACTTTCATCGATGTCGCTAAATGTCACACTTTTTGTCACTACTTTGAGAAAAGACGCAGACGGTGGATGGGGACTTTACCATCGGATTCTATCTCCTCGTGGACCTGAACTTTGTGATAAGTTCCATGCCTCGTTTTGGAAGCAACCAAGAAGGGGAAGCCTACTGAGTTCTTAAAGCACAAGTCCCATTCACCAATGAATCTTTTGTGCAATATGTAAAAGAGGTTTAGAAGGAAGCTATTTGACAGTGTGTCGATCTTAATGATCTCCAAGTCATTGGATTATTCCAGAATGGGGTGGATCCGGTTAAATCGGAGAAATTGGTAAAGAAACCGATGTTTCACCATCCGAAGAGCCTCAAAGCGAAGCCTTTTGACAATGTGTAAGGCTATATTGTTGTGGAAGAGGCTATGAATAGTTTCAAGAATCCTTCTTTGAGCCAATCAAAGGAAGTAGAGGTTCCCAAGACCGATGTTGATCGTAGAAGAGGGGAGGTTACAACCAAAAGGGGCGTAGGTAGTTCAAGAAGTACAATAACTCGTGGCGACAAGGCGAAGTCAGGCACTGTTCCTACCTCAAGGTTAATAAGGTTTATACCCAGTTGAATACAGAGAGGTCGATAATTTTGGATCGATCCAAACCAAACCTTTCTTTGAACCACCTCGTGATAATTACAAAACGGGACATGGCAACCCTCAAATATTGTGGTTATCATCAAGTCTTTGGTCGCTGACACTAATGAATGTTGTAATTTAAAGGATTTTGTGGAAAACAAGATTAAAAGTGGCTTTGATTCAATATGTGGCTGAGAAAGACCGTCAAAATCAGCAGGTTATTAATCGTACCGTTCAAACAGTTCAAGTACCACCTGTTCAAAATGTTCCACCACCGCCAAGGCAAGTCGTTGATGTAATAACTGGTGGATCTGTTGGGAAATTAGTAGGGAAGAAGAGGAGGTCTTATCTTGATTCAGTTATGTCAATAACCGATGCTACTCTGAAGGATGACAGGCCTTTCCCAGGAACTGTTATTTCATTTACAGATGCGGATTATCCTTCGGAGCCCATTGAACCGCATGAAGGAGCATTGGTGATCACAGCACAAGTGGGCTCAGTGGATGTGAAACGCATGATGATAGATAACGGATCTTCGGTGGACATTCTTTATGCCCATGCTTATCAAAGAATGCATCTCGATGAGCACAAAATGGAGGTCGGACAGGAGGCTCCTCTATATGGTTTCGGAAACGATCCTGTCAAAGTGGCCGGCACTATTGAACTCCCTGTCATCTTCGGCACGGCCCCTCAGCAAGTGGAGATAACTTGTAAATTTTATGTTGTGCATGTGGATTTTGATACAACGCCATTTTGGGAAGACTACGTTGACGGCTCTTCTTGTCAGAACTTCCATCCCACATTTCAAAATCAAGTTCCCACAAAGACATGGAGTAGAGAAGTGATGGGTGACTTGGATCCGCCCAAGATGTTATCAAATTCGCCATTTCATCCGGAATGGGGGTCAGTAAACAAAGAAAGACGATGGCAATTGAAATCGAACCCTTCACCGAGAGCAGTTCAGAACCGTTGGTAATCCCCGCTGGAGGGACGGAGGAAATTGAGTTGGTCATCGGAAAGCCGGACAAGACAGTGAAGATTGGTTCGGGCTTACCATAACCTCTTCTTGATTTAATCTTATGGAACTTTTACGATGCTATGTCGATATTTTTGCATGGGAGCCACAAGATATGCCTGGAGTCAGCCGGAAGGTTGCTGAGCATAAACTGGAGATAGATCCTTCAAAAAAGCCAGTTCGTCAGAAGAGGCGGATATTTGCTCCAGAACGTCAAAAGATCATCGATGAAGAGGTTGCAAAATTGTCTTGGTCTTGACTTCATCTATTTAGATTGATTACCCGGAGTGGATAGCAAATGTAGTATTGGTGCAGAAGCATAATGGAAAGTGGCGGGTTTGCATCGACTACACCGACCTCAACAAAGCCTGTCCGAAGGACTTTTATCCTCTGCCCCATATCGATCAACTCATCGATGCCACTTTCGGTATGCATTATTAAGTTTTATGGATGCTTTTTCAGGTTATCATCAAATATCCATGTGCAAAGAAGACATTCCAAAACAAGATTCATTACACACCGCTCGGTGTACGCGCACAAAAAATGACTTTTGGCCTCATTAATGCCGGAGCTACCTATCGAGGATGATGAACTTTATATTCACATAGGCAATTTGGGAAGGAACATGGAGGTTTATGTAGATGACATGATCGTGAAGAAGTATGCAAATTCGTAAACATTTGACGATCTAGAGGAATGTTTTCAAAATTCGCTCACATCGACAATCGCGACTTAATCCAACCAAATGTACTTTTCTACCTTGTGCCGAAAATTTCGGGTTATCCGTCGGTCAAAGGGCATCGAAGCCAATCCCAGAAGATCCAGCCATCCTCGATATGAAGACTCCTCACCATTCAAAGACGTTCGGCGTCGATTTGGTAGGATCATGCTGGCTTTAAGGAGGTTAAATCGCCAAATCCGCAGAAAGATGTCTTCCTTTCTTCGATACATTGAAGGGACCAAGAATGCGAAGACATTCCAATTGGACTTCAAGTGTGAAGATGCTTTCCAAAGTATAAAGACGATTCTCATCTTGGCTCCTTTATTAGTCAAGTTCGTCCCAAAGAGAGACTTTATATTTGTACCTCATGGCCGCCTTAGTTAGCTTGAGAGCGCTTTTGATTCGGAGATCGATTAGAAGAAGATCCGGCCTATTACGCCACCCCACGCCCCACGAGATGTCAAACTGGTATCCTAACATTGAGAAATTTGCCTTTGCTTTAATAATTGCGAGAAAGCTTCGGCAAGATTTTCAAGGTCGACTCTGGTCGCTCTACACGGATCACCGATTGAAGAAGGTGATGGGCAAGCCGAGGTCTCGGGTAGATTAAGAAAGATGGACTATGGAATTGTCCCGCTTTTTTATCGAGTATCATCCCCGAATCGCCATCAAAGGCCAAGCCTTGGTCGATTTTATGGTAGAATGTTCGCTCACCAAAGCAGATACGAAATTCTTGGAAGTCGAATCTTTGATCAAGCGTTGGTCGTTATTCAACAGTCGAGAAAGGCGTGGATGTCAGTATGCAGATGGATCCTCTACGATGATCGTTAGTGGAGCAGAATTATTCTAATAAGTCCGAGAGGATTTAAGGTTCAAGCAGCCATCGATTCTGATTTAAAGCAACAAATAATGAGGTCGAATCAACGGCAAAGGTTAAGAAAAGTGTCCGATTAAGAAAGAGTCTCAAGTCCAACAGCTTAATTATCTATAGTGATTCTCGATTGGTTGTAAAAAATTGCCGGGAGATTATGGCTCTCTGGGACCCGAATGATCAAATATCCGGCGGAGTTAAGAAACCAACTTCAATTTTTTACTTCAGACGAAGTTTGAGTGGTATAGAAAGAACGACAATTTCATCACGATGCTTTGTAAATTGGCTACTACTGATGCAGATGTCTTTCATGGATCGTGTATTTGGAAATTTTGCAATGTACCGAGAGTGTTCAACATGAAAATGTTGATGTGCATCGAAAGCGAACAAACTGTTGGATGACCCCCTACATCGAGTATTATGGCGCGATGGCGTCCTTCCTTCGGATCAGATGTCAAGTAAAGAAGATCAAGTACAAGAGTACTAATTTTGGTCTTATTGATGGGGATCTTTATCGATTGGCATTTTCCTCACCATTATTGAAATGTTTGGTTCGTCCGAAAGTATGCTCTTCGGAAGTTCATGAAGGAGGATTACGGTGATCATACGGTCGCCAAGTCTTTTGGCTTAAAGTACTTCGACAAGGTTACTATTCGTCGACAATTTTCAAAGAAGCTACGAATCACGCCAAGAAATGTGAAAATGCCATTTCAATAATCGGTTTCATATCACCATTTCGGAAGAGTTATACTCGATTTTATCTCCTATACCCTTCGCTGTCTGGGGGGTGGATATATTGGGACCGTTACCTAAAGCTAAAGGTCAGGTTAGCTTCGTCATAGTTGCTATTGATTATATGACCAAGTGGGTAGAGGCGAAACCGCTTCGGTCGATAACAGAACAGGAGTGCTTAAAGTTTATAAAGGAGTCTGTGGTGTTTCGCTTCGGAATCCCTAAGATATTGATATCGGACAACGGACGCCAGTTCGTGGGTTCAAAATTTGAAGAATTTTTGAACGATTTGGGGATTCAGCACAAGAAGACTTCTGTGGCTCATCCACAGTCGAATGGGCAAGTTGAAGTAACCAACAGGACGCTGCTGAACGGAATAAAGCGAAGATTGGATGAAGCTAAGGGGAGATGGCCAGAAGAATTGCTGAGCGTGCTGTGGGCATACCGAACTACGCCGAGGACTACTACAGGGGATTCGCCCTTCCGATTGGCCTATGGTATCGATGCCTTAGTCCCAACGAGATCGGATCTCCAAGTCTTGGTCAAGTCAATTCAAAGAAATCTACAATGATGAAGGACTCAAGGCTAACTTGGACCCGCTAGACAAAGTCGAGAGGAAGCTTTAATCAAATTGGTCGCTTATCAACGAAGGGTACAAACATTATAACAAGTGGTGTCAAACTTCGTAGATTCAAGTAGGAGACTTCGTTCTCGTAGAAGCCAAGCGTCTACACCTCGTAATCACGGAAAGCTAATGCCGAATTGGGAAGGGCTATATGAAGTGATCAAGTACCAAAGTCTTGTGATTTATCGATTAAAGGCACTTAATGGTTCCGAGATCAAGAATACATGGTACGTCTTTGGCGGCTTCAAGTATTTTCAATAAAGTTCAAGTCAGTTTATCGTAAGTCTGTACACAACTGTTTGATATCAATAAAAGATCACTTTTCTACAAATTATCACTGGTCTTATTGGTCCGATGGTGTAAGGAGGTATGGTAGGACTCGCTGGCCATTCGATGGTAGCCCCAAGTCCTTTTGGTCCTATATTGATCTTATCAGGGTGGTAAGTCAATGGTCACTATTGGTCCGATGGTGTAAGGAGGTATGGTAGGACTCACGGCCATTCGATGGTAGCCCAGTCCTTTTGGTCCTATATGATCTTATCGGTGGTAAGTCAATGGTCACTATTGGTCCGATGGTGTAAGGAGGTATGGTAGGACTCGCTGGCCATTCGATGGTAGCCCCAGGTCCTTTTGGTCCTATATTGATCTTATCAGGGTGGTAAGTCAATGGTCACTATTGGTCCGATGGTGTAAGGAGGTATGGTAGGACTCGCTGGCCATTCGATGGTAGCCCCAAGTCCTTTTGGTCCTATATTGATCTTATCAGGGTGGTAAGTCAATGGTCACTATTGGTCCGATGGTGTAAGGAGGTATGGTAGGACTCGCTGGCCATTCGATGGTAGCCCCAAGTCCTTTTGGTCCTATATTGATCTTATCAGGGTGGTAAGTCAATGGTCACTATTGGTCCGATGGTGTATGAGGAGGTATGGTAGACTCACTGGCCATTCGATGGTAGCCCCAAGTCCTTTTTGGTCCTATATTGATCTTATCGGGTGGTAAGTCAATGGTCATTATTAATCTTTATGTCTTGGTTCTTATCTGTTTGTCGTCCAAATTTACTTCACGTATAATTGATCTCACTCTTCGGTACCGATGAGTATAAGTTATTTATTCTGTTTAAGTGTTGAGTTCAGTTTCATTAGTTCGCTTAACTTGAATCTCGTTCAGTAAAATTCAACTCACTTCATTGTATGAGTTAACCGTTATATGCCATATCTAATTCAATAGTTCATTTTATTGATACTAAATTATCGACAAGAAAACCGATCGAGACGAAGTTATAATCAAGATGCAGTTAAAGATTTATCAATAAGCATAAAATGTTCATTTCATTTAAATCGATTAAATTACATGAACATAAAAAGTTAAATATTTACATAGAATCAAAAGCATGATATATATATTCAGCACCGCCTTCATCATCTGAATTGAGCAACGCGGGTCCAATTGAAAGCAGATGCCTTCTCTTCCCTCGCTCCCGACAAATCCTCATATCCTCCGAATAGACCTTCATGATCTCTACATTGAGTTCATCCGAAGTCCCTATACTCGCCTGAACTGCTTTTTGAAGCTCTTTCGATCGAGCAGAGGGCCTCGCCCCTCAAGGTCTTTTATCTTACGAAGCGAGCTTACGACGCTTGGTCTTATGCCTTCGAGCTTCATCCGGATCTTCATCTCAAACTTCACCAATTTGTAGGACTAAGCGGTTGGTGAAGAGAACTCCTCATTTTTCACCTTAAGGAGTAGGTTCTCTTCAACCACACCAAAGATTCGAGATTGGTTAAGGTTTGTTGGTCGGCTTGGACGCAGCCTAACTCATCTCTCAGAGCTTTCGATTCGTCATCGATGTCTTCAAATCCATCTTGCCCGATCCAATTCTCTTTCAAGACCATTGATGGTATGAAAAGCATCTTCACGACCAGCTCTTTCTCGCTCCAAGGTCGATTTCAAAGACATGTTTATTTCTTGGCGCATGAAATCTTCCTCATTTCTCCATTTATGTGTCTCTGGACGCGATCGTCCAAGAAACGACATTAGCTACACATTTTCAAAGTACTCAAGTCAAATTCTAAAATGCTCAAGGAAAATAGAGATGTAAAGGAAGAAGTCATTATTGTTTACCTTGGCGGATAACTCATTCCTTCGTCGAGAAGATTTCCGTCCGATGTGATCACCGAACCGGTGATCGTCATTAATGTCGAACGAAAAGCCCCAAGAGGTCGAAAGGAAAGTTGGCGTTGAACTCGGGCCATAGGGTCGGAGATCCCACGGCTTCGCAGATGATAACCTTGACTGAAGGACCGGCCGATTCAGAGAAGGTCTCGGCCTTCTGGGAAAAAGAGAATTTGGTCGGGGTGTAGGTTCAGCATGAACGGTTTCGATTATGGGAGATTTGTTTGAATTGGGTTCTTTGGGTGTTGAAGCGGATGCAGAACTTGGATGGCTCTCAGGGGTACGTTTCCTTTTTCTGGATAACGTTGGAATCCCTTCGTCCTCGTCACCGTCCTCTTCGATCTGTATTTCTACAGGGGGCACGAAGGGAGGAATGACCGAAGACTGAGGAACCCTGAGTTCTTCGGCAGTTAATGGAGTTATTTTTGTTTTTAGTTTTTTAGTCCTAAGTATACTCCTTCGATCAGGACGATCAAGTAAGCCGCCTGATCGAGGAATGGTTTTGGGGGTTGGTTCTGCTTCGTATGGGTTGGAGGATTTACTAGAGGATCGACCTTGGTTTTCTGGGTAGCCTCCTCTTTGTCGAGGGTGAAGGGTATCTCTTCCGTACGAGAACCTCTTCGCCTCTATTTCTTCCGTTGAAATTCATCCGTATGAATTTCTGGTGTTGGATATACTTCTGGGGTAGCTTCGGTGGGTGTAGCTTCGATTGCTTCCGAAGACTTCCCAGACAAGAAATCTTCGAGTTCCTTTACTTCTGCAGAGCTCTACCGATCAAAGATAATCGCACAAATCAAACAATTCCATGTTATAATTATATTTTATGGAATATTTTCAAAAAATATATATTTGAAATAAGTTTTGGGACTTACGTTTTATGGTCATACAACCATGCTTGCTTCGAGAGAGTCCAGATTTCCACTCCTCCTTCGGGAAGTTGTCAAATAGCTCCATCATCTCCACTTCGCTCTTCTGAAACATCTCCAAAGTCGCAGATATTTTTCATCGGTTGCCCGGCCGGAAGAGAGGAGATTTCGTGGCCTTTGACAAAGAACCATTTTTCGTGCCATCCCTATTGCTCGAAGGGTGTTCACCAAATAACGTCACAAATTTCTCTCCGGACTTTCGGAGAATGTTTCATTGAGGGCCTTGAACCCTTCTCCTCGGATTGCACTTATCTTGTAGACGATGAAAGAAGAAGTCCAGGAGGCTCGACACCCGATTCACGGCTGAAGGCCACGAAGGCCGAATGTGAATGTAGGAGTTCGGCACATCAGTTGCGAAAATCCTACACCCAAAAACCCCAAAGAGGGTCACTATGAAGATATGAAGAGGAATCGAACCCCTTCTCCAAAGAAGTCACCGTACGGCCCATCCATCCTTCAGCCGTTGATACATTTTCTCTCCGAGCGGGGTACCTCGATGCGATGGGTGTTCGGAATGTGGAACCGAGTTGAACTCTCTTCGATTCAAATTTCGGTTATGATGAGCAGAAGGTGTTGGTACGCGAGAATCGCCCATACTCCTATAATAGTCGAGAGGGGTTTTCCGGTTTTTCGCTTGGGATTCGCATCAAGTCCCTCATGAAGATTAGGGTTTGGGGAACCACAAATGATGGGTGTTACAAGTATGGGAGAACTCGTCAGGTTTTGAGAAGCCATTTGTGAAGATTTGCAGAGAGAGAAAGAGATCGGAAATTTTAGAAGGCGCTTCAATTTCAAATGAACAAGTAAAATCACAAAATTGGTAAAGTTATCCTTTTATACCTGATTTACACGATACGTTGTTCAAGACAGTAGCATTATTAAATGACAATAATAATTTGGAATTTGAATGGGAAGCGTCCGGCTTTGGATCACGGTACCTAATGGTTAGAAATCTTTCGAATTGGGCCCTTAACTTCCTTTCATTTCATTTCATGGACAAAAAATGGGTACGCTTTTTAATTACATCATCTTGTCATTTATTGATTCTCAAGAAATATCATGGATTGTTTATAGTTTTCATTAAACATTCGCTCAACAAAAACTAGGGGCAATGTTGGGTCGTGATATTTTATCCCTTTGGGCCAAATATATTGGGCTTATTATTTTTATTCTATTGGGCCTTTATTATTGAATTATAAAAATCATTAAGCCCAATTATCATATCATTTTCATTTCAAACTTATAAGACCGGGTCGGGTCAATGGATCAATCATTTAGACATTTTAAATATCTATAATCTTTGACCTGTAATGATGAAAAAGCATGTCGGTTGACTAAAGAATCTGCCATGCATTAATGTGGATGGGATTGTAATCGATTCGGCGATAGAAAGCGTTGATCAAAAGCAGTTGAACAAACTATACGCATTAAGAAACCCATCGGGTAAAGGGAATGTGTCGTAGTAGTGGGTGGTACGATAATTCGTGCCGAGGAGGATATAACTTGGCAAGAAGTCTCCACCAGAGGTACGTTTTCATACTCTTCTTCATTTAGAATCGGATATTCACAGAGAATTATTATTATCTCTCGATATCAATACACTAAGCGATATAGCCTCCGTTTTCGATAAACCCTGTGAATTCACATACCGATTCTCACGCTGAAGCTATCCCCCACGGAACCGCCGCCAAGCTTGTGGTGTTTATTGTGTTTCGTTCTGCGGGATCGGGACGTTTTAGGTGATTGGAACGTGACGAAAGATCTTGGCGTTAACAACACTCAATAAACCCTGTAAAACCCCCAATCCCACAAAGCAAATACATCAAACCCATAAATTCATACATGTATATTAATATAAGTATACGTATAGATATAGAGTAATAGATACATATAGATAAATGCATAAATAAGCTTTATAGAGGGAAGGGGACCTTCTCGCGATCCACGGGTTCGAATCGGGTGGAAGATTTAGCAGGAGGGCGAGGATGATAATGATAAGGAGGTCCGGACGGGCCCCGACCCGATGAGTAATAAGGTCTCCCGCCTCTTCTTTGCGCTTCCATGCCTGCCTTCGATCCTTTCACTTCTTATTTCTCTCCTCTCTTCTCACTTCAGTCTCTATTTTCGTTTTTCAATTCCACATATTTTCCCCAACGCTTTGTTTCTTGAGTTTTAAAATCGACAGAAAAGAAAAGAAATGGACGAAAAATTTAAATTTTTTTTAATTCTTATGTTTCTAAGTTTTTTAATAAACGGAAAATAAGAGAAATGGATAGAAAACTTGGTCACTTTTTCTTGCCAAAGTTTTCCGTCCAAAATTGGCATGATTTGGACGGAAAAAAAAATTAGAATAAGTAATATTTTTATAATTTTCATATTATCCTCAACTTTTAATATAATAAATTTTAAATTACAACTCATGTCGTCAATTTTAAATTTTCTATTATTTTTCATTAAAAACTCAGAAACAACCCAAAGAAAAACTTTAAGTTTTCAATTCTTTTATTTTCTGTTCTAATTTAAGTTTTCTATTCTTTTCTTTTCTGTTCAAAACTCAGAAACAGAGTGCAAGTTCTCACCTCACTTAAATTGGGTCCCATTTATTATTCATATAAGCAGAAATATTAATTTACTAGCAACTGTCTCGTGCCTCCGGCACTATGAACGGTGAGATTGATACAATCCAGATAATTTATTAGGATAAGCTGGAAATTCAAAATCATTTGTATTTTGTTATATAGATTATTCCATTCTTGTACTCTTCTTCTTTTTTCTTTTTTTTTTTCATATTTCCAATAATATTTTGAAAATAATATATATAAGTTGTTGGTTAATAATTCAGCTTTTTTATAATTAAAAGAAAACCCATTTTGACTATAATATAAATGATTTCTTTTTTAATACCCCACCTATACCTATGGAGATATACATATTAATATTATCAATTTTTTAGTTTCTCAATATGGAGTATACTACAATAAAAGAAAAAAAAAAAAAAATGAAGTCCTACAATAAATATAAAAGAAAAGAAAAATAACATAGTAAAAATTTAATATATCGCAATCATAACCATCAAACTAATACATAATTCACGATATAAAGTAGTTTTTATGAAATACTCAAGAAGTTCATAATATTTTTTTTTTTTGAAATTCATAACATTTCATTTAAAATAATGTCATGACACTACTTTGCTTTTGAGTTGTAGTAATACTATTTTTGTCTTTTTTTAAAGAAGTTTTATATGCATGTTATGAATTACCTAATTATTATGTGGACCTCAAATTGGATCCACGACCAGCCTAAAGTGCCCAAAAAAGATCAAGTTAATGGGCCAAGCTCCCAATCTTTGGGCATCCCAATCGAACTAGGGCTTTTGAGTAATTTAACAAGAGTTCTTTATAGTAATATACAACAATTTAGAAAGTAATTACAAGATTATTGCATCCACAAAATAATTACAAAAAGAGTGCAACACAATAAATCTTTTCCAATTGAGTTTGTCCTTCAAATTCCTGTAAACTCAATTCTTCTTCTACCTTTTCCATTTCTATCTTTTAATTACATTATGTTGTTGTTGATAACGCTCCCGGCGACCTCCAAAATCGTTGGTCGGCTCTGATTATTATACATATATACTCAGATACATATCTGGTGAGAGAGAAAAAAAATTAGATGGGAAACCTTCAATCAATAGGGCGTAATACTACGGTCGACGCATTTAAATCGAACAAAATCGCATAACGCCTCGTCAAAATAGGGGGCAATCAGGCTGTTCGCTACTTGATCCCTTGTCAATCAATGAGGAACTTTGGGAAACAAGAAAGCAAAAACGACACGGCAAGAGGTCGTGACGTCCATTCATGCTACGCGGGACTCGGAGGAGTTGCGGAAGGATGGAATTGATTATATACAAAGATTTAGTAGATGTTCTATTAGAGTTGAGGTTATTTTCCTTTCAATTAGTACATTGCTTCAATCATTCTGTTTTACAAATATCTTGTGTGACGCCCCAAAATTAGGTATACGCCACCCATCTTGGGTCGCCACTTACATGGTACATAAATTCAAATACAACTTACAAAATATATGTGTCATGATAATACGACATAAATCGTGAGTTTGAATACAAATATTGTCTACTAGATATTATACAAACTCAAAAGGAGTCCTCATTACAACTATTATCACACTATTTCACGTAATAGTGAGGACTACTAATGCTATCCTCCTGACCATTACTCTGCTCCCCGACTCGTCCAAATTTATGTTCTCATTTCCTCAAGAGAAAAAGTGAAAGAAAGGGTGAGCTCAACTAGCCCAAAGAAGAAATATTATGACTAAGATAATGCGTAATAAATTATCATTAGCCTTCAACAAGTGTTAAACCGATAAAATACAATAGACAACCGCTTTAATCGCAGTGAATATGCAATCTATTAAAAGAGTCAAGTAGAAAATAAAGTCTACTATCTTTTAGGTTTTAAAAGGTTTTTCATCACCGTTATAACTGAGACTCATCTTAATAAATATTCCACATCATCGAATCACCCTGGTCATAATCATACCAAAAACTATCCATCACATTGCATTACAGGCCACTGAGGACTTTTATCACATCATTTATAACAAGCCATGATTATACCGAATGATCCCTGGTCATAATCATACTAAGTTCATCTATACACGTAAGCCATAATATAACATGAGGATGATAACAATGACATAATAATTCAATAAAACAAGTTCAAGAATTATTTTATCCAGAATTAAGAACGCCCAAATTGTCAACAAGATCTTTGCTTTTTGTAGAGTAAAATTCAAGAATGATCAAAAGAATATTTCCATGAAAAGATACTAGATGAAACGCAAATATCAAGAATATTCTACTAATTTCATGGAGTATATAAGTCAAAGTTTTAACCAATTTGGGTATAATAAAGAATGGAATAACAAAGGAAATCACCATGCATGCGATGCCAAGATGTAAAAGTTATTCCAACAGAATAATAATAACGGAACCGTGTCGTGAAATTGAAACACTTTATTGCAGGATGATCCAATGAATAATAAATGTTTGAATAATAAACAATGGAACCAGTCCTGGTAAAACACACGCATGTGATATTCCAAATGTAATAATAAAGAATGGAATAATGAGAAGAAGATCACCAAGTATAGGGGATTCACATATACAAAGTTATTCCAATGTAATAAATAAGAATGGAATAATATAAGGATTTCACCAAGTATAGGGTACGTCGGCATTATCTGAAAGTTATGTATAGGGTATGCCACTTTTACAAAAGTTATTCCAATGTAATAATAATGAATGGAATAATGAAGTTCTCTTCATGAATAAGAAAGAATAACACCCTTACAGGTACAACAAATAATATTCCCTACCTTAGAAGAACCGAATATGGCAAAAGTGAAGTAGCAGAATACTACTTTTCTTTCTCTCTATAATTTCTCTCTCTAGAGTTTGGTGAATTCGTAAGAAAATAATGAAGGAATGAGCTTTATTTATAGGAAAATAGAATGCATAGTAATTAATCCATGAACGGTCCAGATTGATTTACTTTAATCGACGCTTCCATATTTAAAGCAAAATCTTTTAAATAAAATATAATATATTCTATTTATATAAAAACATTTTACTATGCAAACCGTGACGCCCCAAAATAGGTATACATCACCCATTCGAGTTGTCAATACATGAGTATGTAAACAACTACAACTTTATTATTACAACAAGAAAGCGTGAGTTTAAATACAAATATTATCTTCTGCATAATATTTATACTCAAATAAATCCTCATCACATTTATTGATACATTATTTTACAAAAATGGTGAGGACTACTAAACAATCCTTTCTAAAACCTTCATTCCATACCCGACTCGCATTTATATATTCTCGCCTCCGAGAAGAATGGAACAAAAAGGAAAAGGGTGAGCTTAATTAGCTCAAGAAGAATATTATGACTAAGATAATATACAACAAATTATCGTTAGTCTTCAACAGGAAAATTTAATAGAATACAATAGACAACAAGTTTAGATCAATATTCGCAATGAAATAATAATTCATAAGAGTTACGTAGAGAATGAAATCTACTATAATCTATGAATTTAATAGTCCATCATCAATATTTTATCCTCGTAACATCAATCAATATTCATCTCAAATCAAATATTCATCTTTGCACTACAGCCAAAGATATTCATCAATCGGTCGTGTTCATCTCAACACTGTTCATCTTTGCACTAAAGGCCAAAGATATTCATCGATCGATTCATGTTCATTTAAACACTGCTCATCTTTGCACTACGGTGCCAAAGATATTCTTGAAATCATTCATCTTTGCACTACGTGCCAAAGATATTCAATAATATCATCATTTAAGACCGAGGATGATGAAAATATTTTTAAAGAACGAATCCGGTGAAACAAAATGACAAGGATTAAGGATTAAGGATTAAGGATTCGTACTTTGTTTTATCCATGTCCAACAATACCTCAAAAATAATCATAGTGGTGTAAAATTCAAGAATGATCAAAACATGGATACAATCGTAGCTAGTATCCGAATAGATATTTTGGACGAAAAGAAGAAATTTTATTTTTCTATGAATAAGTGGCAGAGTATCGTGAATAGTGCCAGATATCGTGAATAAGGTGCAGATACGTGAATAGTAACTTCACACCAAAAGATAGAAATTCCACAAAAAAAAACATCTTCACGCTTCATGAATAGTACTCGTGAATAAGTAACTTCGTGAATAGTAACTCATGAATAAGAATCGTGAATAGTAACTCATGAATAGTAACCCGACATGAAAAGTTCCAAATTTGATAAAACTTCAGATCAACATTTCAAAGATAATGATATGAAGAAATAATATCATTCTGAAAAAAATAATATCCCTTACCTCAAAGAATCAAGATTGAAAGGAAAGGCTCAAGTGATCTTGAATGAAACTTGTCTTTGAACAAAGAACTCTCAAAGTATCTAAATACTCACAAAATACGCTCAATAATATATAGAGAAAGAGAGAAAACTTTGTTTCGGTGTGATTTTCAATTCTAACTTAAAGCCCTCTATTTATAGAAAATGTTAGCTTTCTACCAAGCAGACTTTGACCAAGCACACGATGGCTTTACTCGCTACTATTGCCACCCACCACATTTGAAATAAAATTCAGCACATTTCTTCACCAACCACAAGTGGGGCCCACTCAATTCTAGAATTTTCCACCAAAATCAATTATAACCCTAATTTCCAATCGGACACCTCTTAAAATTCATAACAAATCATTCGTGCATTTTTAACGGTTCAAAATTTGTGGACATATACTCAACTTATGTATGTATAACATACCCAAAAATTACCACAATCCAATTTCGGATTAAAAATTATAACCCCGCAATATATCTCAAAACCCACGATTTAATTTTTAATAACTCAACTGATAAAATATCGATAAAACACCTCAACAATAATTTCTTCATTTATAACCACATAAATAAATCCATCATTTATATCCACATAAAATAAATATTTTTTTATCATATGAATCAATAATTAATTATTCACAAATAATATTACGAGAATCACAATTATAACAACCAGCCGCTCCTCAGAAAGAGGGGCTTTCGATAAGGATTTCTCCTCATCTGGGCGCGCAATTAGGTGACCAAACCTCTCCTCGATGTAACTTTCTAGACATTGCCAATAATGCTATCTAATAATATTATTCAAATAATATGAATTATTGATCCGATAATGGAGATAATAATAAAGTGACAATTATTGAACAACAATAATATAAAATATCAACGCAAAGAATTATTGAATCAATAAAATAAAATATTGAACAAGAATTCATTGTGAAAATTATTGAGTAGTGCCTTCTTACGTAAGGATCAATAATTCAACAATCATGCAATACCGCAAGTGTATCGCAATGCAACCACGCCAGACATCGTATTTTAACCAAGGGTATTCCAATCTTACTAGCAGTAATAACTACGCCTAGTTATTTTTAACCAACTTATATTTGTCGTTTTTTCTTCATCCAATCGCTTTTTAGTTATGGGGCCCACATATGGTCAAGGCTTCGTCGCATTTAATATTCCCCGACAAGATTTAATATTCCACGACCAAACGAATATTCCCGACAAAATGAATATTTTATAACCACTTGTTTATTTTGAAATATTTGCGTATTTAACCCTTAACTATCCACATTAATCAAATCAACCCTTACTATTTCAAAATAATAAATAAAGGAAATTCCTTTTATTTAAAAATTTTTGGTCTTACACAAACACTACGCAACACTACGCAAAACACTACGCAACACTACGCATAATAAAATATAATATATTTTATTTATAGAATAACTTTAATAAAGTATTCATTTTATATAAAAGATGTTTCTGTTTTATTACGTTAATAATACTGAATAAAACAAAACGTCACTATCGCTATAATAATTCATATTGTTAATCAAACAATAATGGAATCAAACCGAGTGGCTTCTAACATAAGCATCGATAATCAATACTGGTGCTACTATACAACCACACGACATCGTATTCATTTTTTACTATCGAGTAGTTCAACAAGATCAACGGTAAAACTTCCGCCAGTTATTTCAATAAAATATTTTTGTCGTTTTTTCGAATCCCAATAATTACATTAATAGAGGTCCACCAATGATTGAGTAGTTGTCATCACGAATATTCCCCGCTAAACCGAATATTCCCCAGACCAATCGAATATAATATAACCACTTGCATACTTTGCAAAATTTATAAATACTACCCACAACTATAATATTATCTTAAATTCACACTATAATATTAAAAAATTATTTCGACAAAATTTAAATCTTTATTGATAAATCTGAGGGTCTCACAATCTCCCTCCTTATGGAATTTCACCCTCGAAATTAGGGTACGTACACGGTATGATAAGAGGTGAGGATACCTTGAATACCTTTATCGTTAAAAATATTAAATTCATCTTCTAATCCGCCAAAGATATTCATTAACAATTCATCTTTGCACTACAAATTTAAAGATATACATTCGTAAAACCAATAATCTTTGAGACGCAATTTTAATAGTATCACAACCATGAATTATCCATGCACTTAATCGCCAAGGATATTCGTAGTTTTTAATTACGGCCATGATTATACCGAATAATCCGCGTGGTCATAATCATACCAAGTCTAACAATGCACTACTACCAAAGATGACTTTTACCACATCCATGAATTAATATTTCATTCTTTGAGACTCAAATTTCAATAATTAATCTATATCATCGAATCATCCCCGCACTACAAGCCAAGGATATTCATTAAGATCACGACCACGAATTATCCATTACTACGACCAAAGATAATCGTGTATTCATTAGTATCACGACCACAAATTATCCATGCACTACTACCAAAGATAATCGTGTATTCATTAAGATCATGACCACAAATTATCCATGTACCACTACACCAAAGATAATCGTGTATTCATTAAGTATCACGACCACAAATTATCCATGACTACTACCAAAGATAATCGTGTATTCATTAGTATCACGACCACAAATTATCCATGCACTACGACCAAAGATAATCGTGTATTCATTAAGTATCACGACCTAAATTATCCATGCACTACTACCAAAGATAATCGTGTATTCATTAGTATCACGACCAATAAATTATCCATGCACTACTACCAAAGATAATCGTGTTTTCAATTACGGTTATGATTATACCCAACAATCCTCGGTCATAATCATACCAAGTCCATCTATGCACTATGTGCCACGTGATGACTTTCAACATAATATAAACATGAGGATAATGATATAAAGAATCAATCAAATGAGATAAAGGATAAATATTAAACATTTATAATATAATTTATCCAGGATTCAAGAATATCCCCATGTTATCAATCACTTAATAATCTCATAATCTAATATCATTAATATTATAACAATATTTTAATCACTTCTTAAATTTATAAACAATTTATCTCAATTGTTTACGCTTTTACCATATAATGCATTTAATCATTCAAAATGCCATACTCATAAGATATCATCACCAATTATCAAATCCTCATCAAAAAAATATGCATATACTCTATATAGGATTCTCTAGCCATAAAATCCTATTTTCAACTTTCACATTACTTCACATAACATATTTAACTCATATGTTCAGTAATTAAACTATTTTCATAAAAATACCAAATTAGTCCCAAAAATATTTCTTTTCTGGGATTTAGCATAATATAGTCCCATAATGAAAATATATTTTTCTCGTAATTTTTAAAATTCATTTACTATTTTTCAAAAATCAATTTCTAATTAATTCCTTAAGAAATTAGCTATCTCAAGTTTAACTCCAAAATTCCCAAATCTTGGCAGGACCTTACACATGTTAACGTGAGCTTCTAGTTTAAATTTCATGGTCATCTGAGTTATAGAACTCCTCCGGTTATAGCATTTTAATCGGAAAAACCTAAATATTGAAATAGTCATAACTTGCTCATTTTAAGTAAGAATGAGCTCATTTTTGGACAGGAGGTACTTTATACCATATACCTTCATGTCCCAAAAGGCCAGAATTTTTCTCATAATTTAAGTGGCCGAAACAGCCCTCTAAAATCATGGCAGCAAGATTTTTTGATTTTTGCAGCTTTGTACTCCTTTTCTAAAATCAGTCCACACAAAAATCTACAACACCTTTTCCAGTAATTCCCTTGGATTAGTTAGGTAACTCATAGATCTAACTCTAGGACTTGACCACACTCAAAAATTCAAAATATAATAAGAGATTTGGTCAATTGAATTTCATGTTACGTTTTTCACCAAAAATCGATTTTCAACTCTTTGTGATTTCTAAGAAACTTTCATGTTTTCACATACTAACCAACATAACTCATCATAACACTTACTAATACCACGAATACCTATGATTTTCATTAGTCCAATGTTTTTATTATGACTTTCATCATAAACCACGTAAACTGTTCATTTTAGTTGAAGAAATATTTGAGGGTTTAAGAAATGGGTTTTGTACTGGGGTCAATACAAAATTCGATTTCACGCTCTAAGTAGGCTAAGAAGTCTTCAAGAATACGCCAGAAATTTATTAATAATAGAAATATCATTCAAAATCTGTGACTCTCATCCAAGACTTGGATGGTACGTCACATCGATACCAATGTGACTTCTATCCCTTAACCTAGATAAGACCTCACAATGATACCTATAACCTTGCCATCTTCATTCACGATGTCGCCACTGTAAAGTCCGGCTTCGATTGCATTTCACACAAGGAAGTCAACAACGAAAGGTTCGGGGCTCTTTACTTATGGCTTGATATGATAATAATTGACTTTAGTAGTTTGGTTACTTGAATTCGCACAACAAGTTGGTTATGAATATAAAAGCTAACAACCTTACGAAAAGCATGATGAGTAGTTAACCAATTGATTCCTAAAATCACATCAAAGGCAAATATTTTCAAAAGATAAGATCGATAGAGTAACGTGAAAATGTTTATTTGAATCAAACAAGATTTAAAAATAGTAGCAGAACGAAGGCTCCTACTTAACGAAGTTTCAACCAATAAGTCAAAGTTTAACTTCTTTGAGTCAAATTTAAACGTTGAACACAACTAGGTGAAATAAAAGAGTGGGTAGAATCGGTATCTAACACAGTATAGACTTCGCAAGAGCTTATGATTAACTTACCCGTGATAATTTTATTCGTGTTCCTCGTCACGAGAAAAAAAACGCCTCTCTTAAACTACCGGCTTTGGTTTGTGCGGGATGACCTTTTGGTGCCTACATCCTAGTTGAATTTGTCTTGAGAAACGACAAAATCGAGCTAAGTGACCTTCTCTTCCACAATTATAATATGCTTTGAATGATGGCGTACGCCGATTTCGGACCGATGTGTCCCTCTCCTCCGCATTTGAAGCATATGACAGGTGGTCTTTCTCCTTCCTTAACAACTTGGTCTGTTGTGCTTGACGTCTTTCCATCATTGTTGAATCTCCTTTTCTTGAAATGTCCATTCTTATTATTTTGGTACGATTACCACCAAGTGGTTACCATATCTAGTCTGTTGATTCCTCCACGCTTGTTGTCACCGCTTCAATGACTACTCATTTGGTATTATAATTTTGCTTACCGCTTCTCTTTTAGTTCGTTGACTCGTTATCGCTTCCACTAATCGAGCCCTATTTACAACATCCGAATAAAAAACACAGTTTATGAGAAATAAGATGTTAACGTATCTCCGCTTCAAACCTCTTAAAAACATTCGCGCCATTCTCTTCTTCATTATCCATCAAGTGGGACTTGAACCGTGATAACTCCGCAAATTTTGCCTCATGTTGCGACACTGGCCATATTGTTTTGTTCCAACTTGATAAACTCCACCTCCTTCGTGTGGCGTAATACTTTCAGGAAAGTATTTGTCGTTGAACAACTCCCCGAACTTCTCCCAAGATATCTTCAAGACAAAGAAGTTGAGTACGTTTACCGATTCCCACCAAGAATCCGCCTCTCCGCAACATAAAGGCGTGCAAAGGAACCTTTTGCTCCTCGGAGCATCCCAAGACATCAAATATCTTGGTAACTGCTTTATCCATGCTTCCGCCTGTGAAGTGGTTTGGCTCTCCCTTAAACTCCCGGTGGTTCCTCCTTGAATTGTTTAGCGGTGACACCGAGAGTTTTCCGTGTTTCCACCCACGTTTTGGATGAGAGTCGCTTTTACCGATGTTGCATGAATTTAAAAACCTTTTAAACGCATCATCGTTCATCAATTGATCGTGTTGTTGTTTATGGAGGATTATCGCCATCCCTGTTGCACATTGTCCCGATTATTGATCCATGGAGAATCAGCAGATCTCCTCGTGCTCCATTGCTATTCTCAACATTCTCGGATGTTATTTTCAAACACCGCCACAAAATAAGGGTTAATTGACATGCAACATATTATCACTATACTCAATCGACCAATCAAATACCAAATAAACTTAGGTAGGTCATACTAGCGAAGGTATTTCCGCTCTCCCTCCTAGTACTATTCTCACATCTTAGCCAGGATCATATCCCTAAGCTCGATAATACAACCGTGGACGCCCCCAAAATTAGGTATACGCCACCCATCTTGGGTCGCCACTTACATGGTACATAAATTCAAATACAACTTACAAACATAATCGTCGCGTGGTATAATACGACATAAAGCGTGAGTTTGAATACAAATATTGTCTACTAGATATTATACAAACTCAAAAGGAGTCCTCATTACAACTATTATCACACTATTTCACGTAATAGTGAGGACTACTAATGCTATCCTCCGGACCATTACTCCGCTTCCCGGACTTCGTCCCAACTATGTTCTCATTTCTCAAGAGAAAGCGGTGAAAGAAAGGTGAGCTCAACTAGCCCAAGAAGAAATATTATGACTAAGATAATGCGTAATAAATTATCATTAGCCTTCAACAAATTGTTAAACCGATAAAATACAATAGACAACCAGTTTAATCTGCAATGAATACGCAATCCATTAAAAGAGTCAAGAGAAAATAAAGTCTACTATCTTTTAGGTTTTAAAAGGTTTTTCATCATGTTATAGTGAGACTCGGCTTTTAATAAATATTCCACATCATCGAATCACCCCCGGTCATAATCATACCAAAAACTATGCATCACTACATTACGTGCCATCGAGGACTTTTATCACATCATTTATAACAAAGCCGTGATTATACCGAATGATCCTCGGTCATAATCATACTAAGTTCATCTATACACGTAAGCCATAATATAACATGAGGATGATGACAATGACATAATAATTCAATAAAACAAGTTCAAGAATTATTTTATCCAGAATTAAGAACGCCCAAATTGTCAACAAGATCTTTGTTTTGTAGAGTAAAATTCAAGAATGATCGAGAAGAATATTTCCATGAAAAGATCTTTGGATGAAACACAAATATCAAGAATATTCTACTAATTTTATGGAGTATAGAAGTCAAAGTTTTAACTAACCGGGTATAATAAAGAATGGAATAACAAAGGAAATCACCACGTACATGCAGATTGCAGACAGATGTGTTATTCCAACAGTAATAATAATAACGGAACCGGTCGGTGAAATTCACAAAGCGACATGATGATCCAAATGTAATAATAAATCTGTGAATAATAAACAATGGAACCAGTCCGGTGTAAAACACACGTAGCAAGGATATTCCAGCGAGTAATAATAAATGCGAATAATAAACAATGGAACCAGTAAAGGTGTAAAACACACGCATGGATATTCCAATAGAATAATAAAGAATGGAATAATGTAAGAAGATCACCAAGTATAGGGGATTCACAGACAAAAGTTATTCCAATGTAATAAATAAGAATGGAATAATATAAGGATTTCACCAAGTATAGGGTATATGTCATGTATATAAAAGTTATGTATAGGGTATGCCACTTTTACAAAGTTATTCCAATGTAATAATAATGAATGGAATAATGAAGTTCTCTTCATGAATAAGAAAGAATAACACCTTACGAATACAACAAATAATATTCCCTACCTTAGAAGAAGCTGAATATCAAAAGCGAAGTGAAGTAGCAGAATACTTTTCTTCTTTCTCTCTATAATTTCTCTCTCTGTAGTTTCAAATGAATTCGTAAGAAAATAATGAAGGAATGAGCTTCATTTATAGGAAAATAGAATGCATAGTAATTAATCCATTAAGCGGTCAGATTGATTTATTTTAATCGACATCCATATTTAAAGCAAAATCTTTTTTAAATAAAATATAATATATTCTATTTATATAAAAAATTTTTTATCTGCAAAACACTACGCAACACTATGCAAAACACTATCTAACACTACGCATAATAAAATATAATATATTTTATTTATGAATAACTTTAATAAAAAGATACATTTTATATAAAAGATGTTTCGCTTTTATTACGTTAATAATACTGTAATAAAACAAAACGTCACTATCATTATAATAATTCATATTATTAATCGACAATAATGAAATCAAACCGGGTGGCTTCTAACATATAAGATCAATAATCAATACCGTGCTACTTATACAACCACACGACATCTTTGTACTTTTACTATCGAAAGTAGTTCAACAAGATCAATCAGTAAAACTTCCGCCATTATTTCAATAAAATATTTTTGTCGTTTTCTCAATCCGAGCAATAATTACGTTATAGGGTCCACCAATGATTGAGTAGCCAGACGAATATTCCCCGCTAAACCGAATATTCCCGACCAATCGAATATAATATAACTACTTGCATACTTTGCAAAATTTATAAATACTACCCACAACTATAATATTATCTTAAATTCACACCATAATATTAAAAAATTATTTCGACAAAATTTAAATTTTTATTGATAAAATCTGGGGTCTCACATCTTGTACTTGTTATCCACAAAAACAAAATGGTTACCTTTGAATGAAGGTTTTGCTATCAACTACACTTTAAAAATAATTTTATTTTTAAAAGGTTATTTATAAATAACCAGCAGCTACATAAATGGGAACTCTTACATGGCATTTTGGATACCATCTGCACCTTCTATTAAAAAAATAATTAATCATACATACATTACCGGCACTATAAAATTGATCATTCGAGATACCTCAATGAATATTGGTCACTACATATTGGACAATTGGACACCTGTTTAGTGCGCTGTCTAATTGAGGTATATTATACATTGGAACTTCGACATACCGTAATTGGATACTTTTAAATTAAAATTCAGAAAACATTAATTATAAATTGGATAAATAATAATGGAATTCCTCAATATGTTTAATGTGTTAAAATAATCAAAAGGTAAATAGTAACCAACATGATGAAGTTCTGTCACTCACTAATACACATTTGGTTGTCTCTAAACAAAAGAGTCCAAAAAATCCAATATGAACAAACAAATAATGTCAAACTACCGGTAATAGAATCAAAGATTAATCAGTAGCATCCAAATATATAAGCACTAGTAACCAAAACACAATCAGCAGGTTTTCAAAACCAATTTAATCAATCTCTATTAGGCTGATTAAATTCTATGTGCACTATATATATAGCTGAGTAAAAATAACATATGGCTGTCCTACTAATTGAATTCATATCACTGAATGTATAATAAGGAGTAGGTAGGTAGAGTTACTTGGAGTAGTTAGTGTTGGGCTGATCTTGTAAGGAATACTGATACCGCACCTTCCGGGAAGGCCAGCAGCAAGGCCCAAGTTGAGGGTTTTGAGTTGGGTTGATATTTGCTTGAGTCAAACGCAAGCCTGTTGGCGTTCTAGGGTGGACGGGGCCAAGTTGTTGAGATTTTGGAAATAAAATATTGAAAATGTATTAATTCTGTAAATATTTTTTTGTTATACTTGTAATATTTTTCTAAAAAATGTACTAGGAAGTGTAAATAACCCATTTAACAACTTATTATGAATTTGTTTTGGACTTTTGAAATAGTCGAACAAGTAGATAAATACTTTAGCAACAAGAAGAAAAGTTAAGGAAACTTATGTTTTCACATCATTTTTTGATATTTTAACACGTAGGGCTCATATATTTGCTAATCTAATAAATTTATTTTTATTAGTTAATGTGTGGATCATATGTGTGAAAATATCAGTTCCCAAAGTTAAATATATCGTCTTATACATAACATTCAAACCACATCATACAATTAAAGAACTGATATTTTCATATGTGTTTTTGATATTTTCACATAGTTCTGTCTCACATGAGCATACAGTAAGTTTACATTTTTATATGAGAATAAATCATGTAAAAATATCAAAAATACATGTGAAAATAGTACTCCCCTACAATTATAAACAATTTTTTGATCATATGTTGTTGAGCCCCCGCGAACCAAAACAAAAGTCGTTTAAACAAACTTTATTAAACTACATCTTAATTTATTGAGGCTAAGTGACAAAATTATATGTAAATTAGTTAGTATAAAAAAACATCAAATTAGAGAAAGTACTAAATTTCCAAAATTTACTCAACAAATCAGCATATATTAAACTCTATGGGCCCTAACCCCACATGATTTGAGGTACTGTGGACAACTAATCCACACAAATTCTTCAAACTGCTATCATAAGTCATAACATTCCTTAATTTCCACAACCATCTAACTCTAAGAATACAATTTAATGAAAAGTAACATTTGTAGAAAAAAGACAAAAAGTATTATTTCAAAGAAATGTCACATATAACTCTGCACTCATCCTTGGTCCCATCTATGTTTTTCTCCGTTTCAAAATTAAAAATACAAATTAATTTTTAAGGTCAAATGACGACATATTAAATTTCAAAATTAATATAACTCATGAAAGTACTTTCGAACAGTATTTTAAAATTCAGACCGGACCGACGGTCGAACTGATAAAAACAAGAACTGGTTCGAATTCCTGTCCGGTTTGGATCAATGACCCAGGTTGGCCTGTTGACCACCGGTCCAACCGATGGTCTAATTGGTAAACCCGGTTAATTGACCCAGTTGACCCGATTTTTATTTTTTTTAATATTAAAATTAACCACTTTTATTAATATTGTAACTCATTTTTATTATGTTTTAATTCATAAAAAGCGAGATTTTTAAAAAGTACTAGGCCAATAACGGTTCGACCACTGGTTAGACCAGTGATCCATCCACCCGTTATGTTTATTACGTTATTTACTGGGTTAATAACGATTCAACCACTGGTTATACCAGTGACCCATTCACCAGGTACATTTTCGGGTTCAATGAACGGTCCGGTTCTGAGAACCAGTTTGCTTTCGAATGAAAACTTTTTTATAATTAATAGTTTATGTTAATTATAATAATTAAATCAATTAAAATTAATAAATAAATTCACATCAATTTGAAGTTTAATATATGATCGTTTGATTTCAAAAGTTAAATTGTATTTTTAATTTTAAAATGGAAGGAGTACAATTTACAAAGTGGTACAAATGGGTAGCTATAGGCATGCCACAATATTCAAGATTGATAGCTCAGTTGATAAAGAGAGATTGTCTATAAATAGAAAGTGGGCCATTTATAATTTTCCTTCTCCACCATCAAAACCTTTCCAAAAAGAGGAAACCCTATAACCACCATCACAGCATAGCATTAGCCCACTATACTTCTAGTACAAAAAGTATATGGTCTACATAAATAATACAGGGGTACCACTTTAAAGAAATAACTACTGTTTCTCCCCTTAATTTACTATTTCAACCATATAATTTTCCTATTTTGCAACCCTTTGTAGTAAAAAAATTGTAGGTATAAGGTGTGTTTGTTTATGGAGTTTTCCAAGGGTATATGCAATATACATGGTGATGCCAATTCTGTTTAATACTCTCCATCTTTGAAAACTGCATTGCAGAAGTTGTTTATATAATTTAGATTTATTTGAATTTCAATATTTTCCTGCACATTACAGTTAACACGACACGTTTAAACATAATTTTTCAGTATTTCTTTTTTCCAGTAATAAATGGTAGGAGTAGTATTCATATTAGGTAGTATGTTTTAACAAATACTAAGACGCGTAAAAATAAAAGTTGAAAGTCAAATATATATATATATATATATATATAGGAAAAATGATGTATATAAAGAGGGCTTATCGCATGATTTCGCTTTCACCCGTCGCATTATAATTATTACTATAAAATTTAGGCTATCGCGATTTTTCGTTTTCAATTCGTCATGATAACCCCATCTGTAATATATATATATATATACATATATATATAATATATATATATATATATATATATATTTGGACATTAAATGTTTTTGGTAGGTTGAATGAAGAACACGAAGTTATGTGTAGTACGAGAAATGAGGATTTGAATATATTTATACAACAAATTTTTTTAGCTTTTTTTTTAGAGTAGTAATTCAAGTATTTTTTGTCCCCTCTAAGTTTAATTTTTTTCATAAATCTGACACCCTTAAGTCTTTTAAGTTTTATTTTTACCTCTGTACTTATAAAAAATAATAATCAACATATACAGTTGCATATATTGCCCTATAAAATAGGTGAGTACAACATTCAAGCTCTTAAAAATTTATGAACTTGTTATACACTTTTTGGTGCATCTGCAGTAAAATTTGTTGCAACACAAATTCACACATATTCCGTGGTAAAAAAATAGTACCTTGACGAAATGGTGTGGTGGTGTTAATTAATAATGTAACATATATTCTTCTATAAGAAGAAATTTCGAACATATAAAAAATATTTCCTTCGTTCTAAAATAAGGGAGTTTAAACCAAAATTACGTATTAAACTTTAAAATTTATATGTAAGATCATATTTGTTTATAAAAAGCATGTTTGAGATTGTATTTATTTTCTTTATTTAATACTATTTCGGACTATATAATCTTTTGACGAGGGACTATTAAAATAGTCCGTAGTAGTGTTAAATTAAAACAAATAGTCAAATTCCAATCATACTTTTTGTAAACAAACATGGCCTAAGGGAATACTAATATTTTTTTTATTATCAAAATAAGAAAATATTGCATTCATTCCAAATTATAAGATCAATATTGATATTTTAAAAGTCAATTTAAGACATTTTTAAATTTAAAATTATAAGAGAAAACCCAAATAATATGATTTGTAACCCATTTAGCTATTCCAAAGGTATTTCCCCCAATTTTATGAAGTACAGAATCAAAAGATAGTTGTTTGATATGAGAGCAGATCTTCTGTCCCCAATTTTTATGTTTTCTTGTGTCCTCCACTTAAATATTGACACACAATCTCTTATTTAATTTTAAAATTAATTGATGTTAAATAGGAGGTTAGGTGTCAATATTTAACATTTAAATGGAGGGACACAAAAGAGACAGAGAAAATATGACAGAAGATCTGCTCTCGTTTGATACCTACCTTATAAATAAATGCCTGCAAAAGGAACAAAGGTTTCTCTTCTCATGACCACCACCATTTATTGTGTGTGCCTTCTTGCAATAAATTCTACTGCCGCGTTTGGACATTACCCTAAATGTAAAGACATTTTTTTTGGAAATTGTTAAATCCACAATATAAAATGTTATTTTTCACAACAAAAGTGTAGCTATAGATACTATAACGATGGTTTTCACTGTCGCTATACATCTACAACGACACTTTTGTTGTGAAAATAACAAAAAATATTATAAATTTAACAATTCCCTTCTTTTTTTGGTACTAATCCTTCAAATATGCTCTACTACTGTATAAGTTTTCTGTTCAATTTAGCTGTTATTGAGTTTTTTAATGAACAAAAAAGGAAAGAAATTGACGACAAACTTGGCCTTTTTTACTTTTCCGTTAAAAAATGGACGGATTTGGATCGAAAACTAAATGACACATAACATCATCTTTTATAATCCATATTATACTATGCAATTTATAATAATAATAAAACTAATTTAAGGGTAACTTAGTAATTTCAATATGAAACTTAATTTTTTTTTCTTTTATAGAACATGATGAAAGTCTCTTTTCTATTCATTTCAATTTTCCGCTGCCGAAGATATTCTAAATTCAATAATATCATCATTTAAGGAGGATGATGAAATAGTACTATAAGATTTTTGGCTAGAGAATAAGATAGAGAAAGAGAAAACTTTGTTTTACGGTGTGATTTTTTCATTCTAACTAGCTCTCTATTTATAGGAAAAAGACAAGTGGGCCCACTCAAAACTAATATTTTCACATACCCTCTCTTACTCCGAGAATAAAAGCGCAAAATGTCCCACTTATATAAGAAGTGCGATGACAATTATCAAAATAATCGTATTAAAATATCAAAAACTCAAATGAAAATAATGATCTCCTAAGAGAAAAGCTATTTGAAATTACTACTTTGCACCCGTCAAATTTAGATAGAATATATCATCATCATATCATGTGATAATGTAGTGCAGATTATTGTGAATAATATTATTTGTGAATAATTAATTATTGATTTATATATGAGGAAAATATTGATTTTATGTGGATATAGATGGAGAAAATTTTAATGTGACAATTGTTGAAAAATTAATATTTTATCTTTTATGATAAAATAATTATTTAATTATATTATTATATTTTAATAATATATAATAATGGTGATATTTTTACAATGAATGTGGGATATATGAGTATATGAGGAGGGAAGAGTATTTTTGTTGCAATAAATGTTTTAAACATGTTAAAACATGCCTATGTAGACCTCATTTCTCGACTTAAATTTGATTATAGCTTGTAAAATCAATTGTTTGTGGATTTCTTGGTCAATTTACGCTTGGAATTTGAAAAAATTCTTCACGCAAAGTTGTAGAGAATGAAATTTCTATGAAAAAGACATGAGGTTTGAATTTTCCGATTAAAAGGGCTATTTATTATGAATTATTAGTTCAGGATTAATTAATTATTATTATTTTGGAATTTTAAATTAATTAATTATGAAAAACGCTTTTTGTAAGTTTTGTAAGGTGTGCTACTTGTGTTCTTTGAAGTTTGAACAAAAAAAAAGTGGGCGAAGAATTCAAATTTATTATATTAACAATTAATAGTCAAAAGGACACAAAGGGGATGTCAATTAGAATCACGACCTTATTCATCGAAAATGAAATTTTCCTTTTCGATCCAAAATATCTATTATGGATACTAGCTTTGATTGTATCCCATATTTTTGATCATTCTTGAATTTTACACCACTATGATTATTTATGAGGTATTTTGACGTGACATAAGTAAATCGAAATATCTTAATATTTATTCTTTTGCTTCCTTTGGATTCGACTTTTCTTTAAAATATTTTCATCATCCTCGGTCTTAATGATGATATTATTGAATATCTTTGGCCTCAGTAGTGCAAAGATTGATGATTATATAATGAATATCTTTGGCCAGTAGTCTGCAGATTTAATACGTATTGAGATGAACACTGAATTAACGGTGATGAATATCTTTGTTCAGTTGGGTAAAATGAATATATGATTCAAGATGTGCATTGATTGATGTTATGAGGATAAAAATACTCGTTGACCGAAATTAAATTCATAGATAATAGTAGATTTCATTTTCTACGTAACTCTTCTATGAATTATTATTCGTGCGAATCTAAGATGTAGAGAAATGCAGCCGGGGTATAGAATGAAGTTTTGAAGATTAACACAATATTTGATTTAAACTCAGCTTTTATGTCCAGTATCAATTACGTTGATAACCTCGTGAATTGGGTGATGTATACCCATTTTTGGGGTATTTTTCACACTCAAAATGTAAACTGAAGTTAAATAATGATAGGCTCCGATTTGGACTCGCTTCGACTAAAAGTTTGATTCGAATCGAATTAAATATAAATGAGAATATGAGCACATTTTAAAATTGATAAATTACTCGAACCTCCTCAAATTATAATTTTCTATCGACATGTCTGGATCATATTCGTTGAAAAGTTCAAGTAGCTTTCTCGATTCGGAATTGTGCTTCACCTTAGTGTGAGATAAATTGAGCCCCAATCAAACCTATTTTATACTCAATAAATTTTATAGAACCAAATCTGAAAGACTTAGATTCAATACGTAACTCTGATCGACTTATTTATTTTTACACCTTTAATATTATCAATTAGCAGAATAGATTTTTTAATGATTGAAGGGGTTATAAAATTTCGATAAATTTTATGAACGAAAAAAATTTATAAGATTATATCAAATTTTATTCATCATTATCATGTTACTTAATGAAAAAAAAAAAAAATGGATGAAAATTTTGGTCAATTTTCTTGTCTGAAGTTTTGAAGATTAACACTCAGTTATTAATTTTTTAAAATGGATAAAAAATAAAAATTGAATGAAAAAATTTAAATTTTTGTCCAATTTATTTGTTATTTAGTTACTTATTAAAAAAAATGGATGAAAAATTTGGTCAATTTTCTTGTCAAATTTTAAGTTCAAAAATGGATGAATTTTGATCGAAAACTAAATAATATAACATTATCTTTTATAATTCCTATTATACTAAATATGGATGAACTTTTTGATGAAGAAAACTTATTAGTTTTTATTGTTTTCTTTTTCGAAGAAATAATATAACATCATCTTTTATAATTCCTATTATACTAAATATCGGGTTTATAATTAAACATAATACAACTAATTTAAATTTAACTTAGTAATTTTAATTGTGAAAATTAAGTTTTTTTTTCTCCTTTCCTTTATATAAAGGTGAAGAAAACTTATTATTTTTTTATTGTTTTCTTTTTCGAAAGTCCTAAACACGAAAAAATAATGGAAGAATTTTTGCTAGAGAAAAAAAACACAAGGAAAAACTATACAAAATTACTACTTTACACTCGTCAAACTTAGAATATATCAACATCATATCATGTGATAATGTAAAAGTTGAAGTAGACATGTAATAATAAAAGTAATTTTCACTGCAGAATACAACTTGTGCAGTCATTACTCGACACGTGTCCTAACACCACACCCCACCCCACCCCACTTAACCCGCCTCTTAACTCCTCCTTACTCTCACCGCGGTAAAGTGGATACAACCGTCCTTTCCCTCCATTTATTTCAATAAAGCAAAATAATAATATTATGAGAATATAAAAAATTAATGAAGATGAAGATCAAAAGATAAGAATATGATTCATTTGATTTTGCTTAATTATGTTTTGCATTTGTTTTTTTTGACTTAAATACAAATTACTGTTCTGAATTTATTTATTTTTATTTCCATGATCGTTCTTTTAATTTTTGTAATATATCGGATGATCAAAGCTTTTAATTTTTTCTACTTATATTCAGTTAGACACGTGAAATTAATGTCGATTAAGCCAATTAATATATACTTAGGTATAATTAAAAAATTATTTTAAAAGATAAATTTCACATCTCTTCAACAATTAATATCAAAAAATTAAATGGTCATAAATTTCATGAATTTGTACCCTTTGATGCTTAATAAATGTGATTTTTTTTAAAATAACATTTTATAATTACACATAAATAAATATTGATCGACTTAATCACGTAATCAATATAATTTGTGACTAGATATGTCTAAGCAGAAAAAATTAAAAATTTAATTATCTAATTACAAAAAAAAATTAAAAGTCAATTATCCAAAGATAAAAGTCTTCAGGTAATTTGATCAGTCTAATTAATTTCATCACACTATGTAGATTCTAGTGATTCCCTTTTCTTTTTTAACACGTTTAACCTAAAACATAAAAGGTTTTAGTTTAAATTAATTTATCAATTCATACTCCTTCTCTTTCTCTTAATTACTTTGGTTAAACTTAAATGAATACTCAAACAACTACCACTCCCCAATATGTTATTAAACTCATGGACTTAATTAATTAAGATATTTTAAAAACTCAAAATTATCATGAAATTCATTAATTTGAACTATCTAAAAGTATTACTTATTAAAAAATTTTAGTTTCAGCTTAAAAATATTTTAAATTAACTTTAAAATATCAATAGTGATCTTATAATTTGAAATTAAGCAGAGAAGGGGTGTTGATAAAAAATTGAATGAATCTGAAGAATGAGTTGAATTTGAATCTGAATGAAAAAACTTTTGATAATTAGCGTTCTGAAACATCGAATGACAAAACTTTATTATTTTACCCTTACGAAAAAATCAAAATTATTGTAAATTTATTTAATATTACTTAATATAATAGTTAATATTATTTTTTTAATTTTTATTTTTTTTTACTTTATTTAAAGCTCATTCAAGTAATTAATTTAAAAAATTTGATTTTACTTATTCAATTTTCATCCATCTTCTGGATTCGGTTAGTTTAATAAAAACAAACTTATTTGACCGAAAATTCAAATATTCAGATTTAAAGCTAAACAAACATCCGCGAATACTTTATATATACACATATATGAACAAAATATGGTCAATACCGGAAACTTGAGTTCATTTGACATTATATAGGAATAGAATGCGTAAGTATGTTATTAAAAGTCTTGTTTGAAAATGATTTGATCTGATCGAAGGACGAGAAACTCATTTTTATTAAAAAAAATAAATATACTTTTAGTTAAGTATTTATTTATTTATTTATTGTAAGTATGGATTTTATCATTTTAAAATATATTTTCTAGTGACAATTACTTTTGTACATGGGATATATTATTGAGCGAACATGACCTCAACTTTAAGTCACAGCCACTGGTGAATAAAGGATTGGACAATTCAGGATGCCTTTTTTTTTTCACAGAGAAATGAGCGCGTGACTGTGGCGCGTCACACCCAAACAAGGAATGAGTTTGAGAGAATAAATAAAACAAACAAAGCAATTTAATTCTATTTCTAATTCCCAAAACAAAAGAGAGAAAATGAAAAGGCAATGGAAGAGTGAATAATTAATATATTTCCATTTTCTTGCTAAGAAGGAAGGAAAATTCAAGTAAGTAGCAGATGTTCTTCCTCTTCTTCACAAAATTAAGGATTTCTGCCTGTACTTTCCCTCCCCCTTCAATATTAATTTCCTATATACCTCCATTTTTCATACTAGAAAAGAAAAACTATATATATATATATACATGTATATGTTGTTGTTGTTGCAGTTTTAGAGAGAGAAAGTAAAAGAGGAGAGAGAGAGAGAAATGGGAAGAGGAAGAGTGGAGCTGAAGAGGATAGAGAACAAGATCAATCGGCAGGTGACTTTCTCGAAACGAAGGAATGGTTTGCTGAAGAAAGCTTACGAGCTTTCCGTTCTCTGTGATGCGGAAGTCGGCCTCATCGTCTTCTCCAGCCGCGGCAAGCTCTACGAGTTTGCTAGCGCTGGCGGGTATTTCTCTCTCTCCCCCTCCTGATATTTCTCTTACATGTATTTTTTGTGTTATTTCGTATTCTTCAAGCTTTTAGTCGATCAATTTCGTTATAACTTTATATATATATATATACATTTTTTTCTCTCCTTCTAACAATTTCACACTTTCTCTCTCTTGGTTGTTGTGTATGATAGAAGATGGATGTTCTGCATTCTGTTAACTAGCCTTGCTTTTTTACATGATCTCTCTATATTTTCTCTCTCTAGAATCAGATGATCTTGTAGTCACGAGCTTCACTGTTAACTGAGCTTGCCTTTTAGTTTCTGCTCATATTTTTCTCCTTTTTTTCTCTTTTTAAATTAATAAATTAAGGTTGTGGATTCAAGATTGACGTGTGCGTTTGTGTGTTTATCCAATGAGAGATCGACACGTTTTGACCATCTCTGAGTTTAAACAGAAAATTAATAATTAAGGGGAAGTTTCCCCTCATGGACCTTTGTGCAAGATCTAGGGTTTCCTTTTTATTCTCTTTTTAAAAAATGGTTCAGACTTGTGACGGAAGGATTTACACCTATTAACAACTCAAATCACAACTCACATATTAAGAGATCATTTAGATCGTTTAAACTCAAATTTGTATATTAACTATTCAGAAGATCTCTTAATATAAAAATATATGTGGGCTATTAAGATAGATGCATTAAAATGTGAACTCTTAAGATGTATTAAGACGAAATCAAACACCACCTTAGTATGTGTATATATAGTATGTTTTTTGATCCGCAAACTTTTTTTTTAATTATTAAAACCCAAATTTAAGTCAATATATATATATATATATATATATATATTGTTGGATGCATACAATTATGCATAATATTGATATTTAATTCTGACATGGGGAATTGAATTTGTGTTAAAAATTTAATTACCACTTAGTTTTGCCTTAGAGAGGCCTAAATTCTGGATCCATAACCTAGAAGAAATGAAATTAGTCTTCCTTCTTTATTATTTAATATTTTTTTTTTGTCTTTGAATAATCATTAGATGTTGTAATTAATTTCTTCCCTATTTTTTGGTCCTTAAACATTTCACTCTCTTTTTAATTCATCTTG
Source organism: Panax quinquefolius (assembly GCA_020205615.1). Taxonomy (NCBI): domain Eukaryota; kingdom Viridiplantae; phylum Streptophyta; class Magnoliopsida; order Apiales; family Araliaceae; genus Panax; species Panax quinquefolius. The sequence continues at coordinate 4,344,323 of CM035165.1, forward strand.
TTTCACTAGTCTTTTTTAATTATGTTTTATTAGGAATTAATATATAGGAAGATACTATTAATAACTATGTTTAATCTCAGCCAACACATCTATAGTCGTTCAAATATATGTCTTCGAACGTCCTCTTTTAATAATAGAGGATGGAGATGTCTATTTTTAAATCGCAACCATTTCATCTTCATAGGGACAATCATAGATGACATATACATGAGGTTGTATTAATTACATTTCTATTGAATAAAGCAAATGAAAACCTAAAACTTCTTAAGAATTCCAAAACATATTCTTAATTAATGAGTACTCATATGATCAGACTTTACCCTATGGAATGCTGAGTTTTTTTCTATTTTTGCTTTCTAGCTTTCTTTTTATTTAAATATAGCTTTTTACATTGTGTATATCATCATGTTCCAAAAATGTACAATACAGAAAGTCAAATAATATAATTCCTCCGTTTCAACTTATAATATCAATATTGATTTTTAAAAAGTTAATTTCAAATATTTTTAAACTCAAAATTGTCAATACAATTATAAATATCATAAACTACCTAAAGTGTAATACTATTACAAGATTTATTGTTTTGAAAACTTAAATGAATCATGTCAATTTTAAAATTTTAAATGTTTCAAATTGTCTTTTAAAAAGTCAATAGTGATCATCTTATAATTCCGGAACGAATGGAGTATATCATGTGTACGTAGCGTAGGCCTATATATATATATTTCGTTTTTTTAACAAGTCTAAATCTATATATTTTGTTATTTTAGAGAAAGATTGCAGGTTGAATTTCTGAAAGTTTTTTATTAATGCAATTTATTCAACAAATAAATAAGTTAAACTGAGTAAAGAGCTAGTATGTGTCATGTATAGACTATATATTGTAGTGGACTAGCTCTCTTTGTGGTAAGTCACTTTGCTAGAATTAACTGATGTTTTTTGAAGTTAGCAAGAATTAGTTTTCAGCTATAAGCCTATAATTAACTGCCTTTGGCCTTCAGATGCTCTTAAACAAAGAGAGAGAAAACATAAGAATGAGAGGATTTTCCTTGATACTTTTTTACTGAAAATTACATTAATTTCTTGTCTAAATTAGATTTCTCAACTTGATTTTTTCTGTAATTGGCCTATTTGTTGATTCATGTACTCGCATATATGCACCACACGCAGTTAATTAACTCCCAAACCGATTTCAATTAATGCATGCATGTTTGGCAACTCACTACCAAACTTTAGAATCCGAATTGAAAGTATATCTAGAATTCCAAATTTTTTTAAAAAATAGCTAAAATTCACACTCAATTCCAATTCCAAGGCTTGGATTTGAGTTGCCAAACATATAAAAGAATCAATTAAAGATCTGATCGAGTTAGTTGTACTTCCTACCAAAATCTTCTCAACTAGTTAGGTTTATGGTTTTGTCTTTTAAGTGTTGTCATCTTTTAAGTATTGTCTTTTTATGATTTTGTACTAGTACTCGAGAGATTTCTTTAGTAAACCAATGACAATAGTGCCTCTAAGGCTCTGAATGTGTACACCAAATTAAACTCGTTTAGATTAATCCTTGGAAACTTTGATATGGGGTTAATTTGTTAGTATTCTGGCCAGAGCATTTTTGGGCAAAATCCAATGAATTTGTAATATAATTTTTTTATCCATTTTAATTTTATTACTTGCTCAAGTACGTGGAAGAAGTAAAAAAAAAACTTATAATTAATTCATGTGATCATGAACCCTGACTGATTAATTGTGATCAGGTTTGATGAGTTGGCTTGATTGGAGTATGCAAGTAGCAAGTTTACTCTTTTATTTCTCAAATGCTGTTATTTTATCTACAAGAGCAGGTCTAGTTTTCTTCTGTCTAAGTTAATTAGGTGATCAGATAATTGTCTAAAGATCTTATTTATATTTCCAATGCTCAATGTGAGTACTTATATTTGGCAGTTTGGGGCTGTGCCATTTCTTTGGTGCCATAGCAATATTTGAAATTAATTAATAATAGTTTAGAAAGTACTAGACTTGTATCTGGTAATCTATTCGGGAAATTAGTCAAAATAATTTTAGTTGATTTTTGAATGGAACTTGATATCACCCCTATTGAATATATAATTTTATGTTGTTTGATGATGAAATCTAGAAGTACCACATTCTTTGTGCATGGTAAGTAATTTGTAAACAATTCATCCATATAGTGGTTCTTCTCTTTCTTAATTTGACATGTCTTTCATGGCTAACTGTTATTGTTAATTAACATCCATCATGACTGGTAATTAGTCCAATTGTCAGTTGGAGAGTAATACTCTTTACATCTTCAATCATTCCTCTAAGCAATTATTACCATATTACAAACACACAAAAAGACACAAATTCGAAACATATGCACTCTTTTGAACTGTGTTCACCTGAAGTGTTAGGTGTTAGATTAATGGTTCAGCCAAAGTACTTGTAATTAATATAGGGTTTGGTCTGATGATAGCCGGAAAGTGCTGAAACGAAACTGTGAACACTTATTACATCAGCATTTGGAAATTATTGATGAAATAAGCAAAAAGTAAAAACAAGGGCAAGTTTGTAGTTCTTGCATACTTCAAGTTTGTTGGATCATTTCTCTGGTCTATCTGTAAAGTCTCTTTTTTATTTAGCTATTAATTTATTGAGTTTTTATTTTAAGAACTGTAATGTCATTAATATTTGTCAATGATATTCCTTTTAACATTATGTTCAGTATCATAGTAGAGAAGATTCAATTGTTTTATTAGGTCATTAATAATTAAAGGCAGCACTTTTCAATATATATATGTATTGATCTCATTGCAGTATGACTAAAACCCTTGAGCGGTATCAGCGTTGTTGCTTCAATCCTCAAGCCAACAGTATTGAAAGTGAAACACAGGTTTGTGTTTTTATCTTGAAAAAGTTTCAATTACGCTGCAATAAACTTGTATTTCAGTAGATATGCTCTACTAGTACAGATGCAGCCTATTCATAATACTTGAGTTAATTTGCAATTGATTTGACTTAATTACTCTATAATATTGTATCTTCTATCATGTCAATAGAGCTGGTACCAAGAGGTCTCAAAGTTGAAAGCAAAGTATGAATCCCTTCAACGCACTCAAAGGTGAAGCCAGCTCTCTCACTCCATAACCTTGAATTTTATTTATAAGTTCTTTTCATGCATGGTCATTATACGGTATCTTGTACTAGCACTTTACGACTGCAGCTATATATACATTAATTGCTAATGGTCTAACAAATTTCCTTTATGTCACTAACATAATTTTCAATTTCATTGGCAAGTATAAGTGTGTGAAGTTTACTAAGCGAACGCTTGATTGACTTAATATTGAAGGCATTTGCTTGGAGAAGATCTTGGGCCATTGAGTGTGAAAGAATTGCAAAATCTTGAAAAACAGCTAGAAGGAGCTCTTGCACAAGCAAGGCATAGGAAGGTATACTTGAAAGAAATTATAGTAACTCAGAGTTATGCATGAATTAATGTCAGTCATGTGTGTTCATTATTATCCATATTTAAAGGTGCTTTGCATTTGTTGCAAATTTATATATTCTATCAAATATGGATTAATTGCATGATAGATAATGATTAGCACTGTTGTGTATTTTTAGTTTAATGTTTATATGTTCTATCAAAGGCTGATTTTCTGTGGACTAACCAATGCAAAATGAAATCATAAGGAAGCATTTTACGGTGAAAAATGCAGGCAAAAAGATATTACAACTATCAAAGGCTCGCTCCAAGTTGATTTGTTCGCACCAAAAGATTGAATATTTTGCTTTCTTCTTTTCCTCATCTTGTAAAATTTACAAAAACTAGAAATTAGTATGGTATGATTAGCCATGATCAAAATTATAAGCATTGACAATAATCTTCTCTTTTTGTCTGTTTGTTCTTGGTTTAAATGCAGTCTCAAATTATGCTTGAACAAATGGAACAGCTCCGCAGAAAGGTATAATAAAACTGGCATATTTTCTGCTATAATGTTTGTACAGCTAGCTACAAGTTATTCTAAGCTAGAGTCTACACAAAAACCTGGCCAAACATCAATGTATCTCAATCTACCTTCTATATATGAACCAGGAGGAAATTAAACTAATTCTAATTACATTAATTAGAATTAGGTGGTTTAATAACCACCATGTTCCTAGGTTGAACTAGCTATGTCAAGGACTCTGCATAATGTCTATTTTACCCTGCCTGGCGACACCTGTCATGCAGCTCTGATGGCCACAAATTTAGTCCACAATATCAGTCAATGTGGATCCATCTATCAATGTTGTATTCCTCCCTCCAAAAAACATTAGCATTGGTGCTAAAGTTGTTTCAACCAATTTAAGCGTACATAATTGCAAGTTGTGGAATGATATGCATATTAATTATGCATTGAAACTGTAAACACTCGAGGGTCTTTCATGTCCATTTTAAACTACATTTATCCATGCATATTCACAACACATAATACTACATTAATTATTTCAACCTATTCTTTCTTCAATTATTTTTTCTTGTAATATCTATATCGTATAATTAAAGTAGTGGCTTAATTCCTATGGCTTACACGTGCAGGAGCGCCATCTTGGAGACATGAACAAGCAGCTGAAGATTAAGGTTTCACTTGAATTGTCAGCGGTACTGATCATGAAACATAACACTGTAGCACTGTTAATTTCTAGTGATAAGAAAGGACTTAACGGATCAACTAACATTCTCTCTCTCTCTCTCTCTCTCTCTCTCTCTCTATATATATATATATATATATATATATATATATATATATATATTTACTGATTTAAACATTTGCAGCTTGAATCAGAAGGACAATGTTATAGGTCCCTTCCATGCCCATGGACTTCTAGTTCTTCAGCAGGAAACGCTGCTTTCACTATGCATCCTTCTCAGTCAAATCCCATGGCCTGTGATCCTGAACCTGTCTTGCAAATAGGGTACTCTCTCTTTTTCATAGATAAGACTAAAGCTTATTATTATAAAATAGATATTTAACGTAATTTTTTTATGTTTGTCGACCTAGGTAAACCTGGATTAGGATTCCTCTTCAATACACAATTATAAAACAACGTAATTATTGCATTGTTGTAGTAATTGTGTCACTGTTACTATCGTTATAAGTATTATTTATGTCGCTAAATGTGTAATACTGGAGGGGCAGGAATCCTAATCCAATAAACCTTAGATGGAGGGCATATTTTTTGTGATGTGTACGTGTCTAAGTATGTATGTACAAATTAAAGATACATTGAAACAAAAGTTATCCATCCAAGCATATATACGTGCATATATATATATATATATATATATATATATATATATATATATAGTAAGGAAATTCGACATGCATGTTTATTATCATTAAAAATTGTAACAAAGTCTCTAGGAAGGAAAATTTTCTGAATTTTAGACGACGTTGTTTTTGTAAGCAGGTACCAACACTATATTCCAGCTGAAGGGCCGTCTGTTCCACGGAGCATGGCTGCTGAAAGTAACATGAGTACCCATGGTTGGGTCATTTGATATTTATATATAGATATATTAACATCATATATATATATATATATATATATATATATAGATGATGTTATAAAAAAATTGGCACATATATTTTGATATTGATGCTTCTTTCTATATGATACGATGATCAGCACTATTCTTATCATGTATTTGTGTACGCTAAGTAAATAGACAAATTGAGGGTTTTTATTATTATTGAACTCACTCTAATTAAGGTTAATTGAGAAATTGGCATTCTAGTCAGTTATTTGTTTTCTGAAATAACGCTGGAGGCGGCCCAAATTCTAAACAGTCCCAAGCAGGTTGAAGCTTGAGTTTGAGCCCCTAATTGTTTATAGCATAAATAAAAATATATTCCACAAGCTAAAAGTTTTTTCCAAGAACTTCCATGTTGTTCAATTTTTATTTTCGGCCTGGTTAACGCTAAAGCCTCAGCCCGCAAAGCTAGGGACAGACCATTATTTTATTCAAGTACTAACACACATCCACACAAACAAGCCTAGTTCCACCTGGGTACTACTACAAAGTTGTTTTCTTATCTTTGGGTACATCCAACCTTTAGTAGCTTACCGAACGCAGGAAAGTAAGTCGTTTTGGATATTATTATTTTTTAAAATCCTATGCCCCTTTCTACTTACAAATCAGTAAACTCCCCCCTTCTCCTACAACTCCTCTTCTCACTCCTTGACTCTTTGTCCAAACTCACTCGCCTCTGTCGGCTCAGCCTCTCCGGTCAAATACCGGATTCACGCGACTCCCTCTCTTTCCTCCTATCATGCTTCACTCCCTCTCCGGTTACTCAAAAAAGGGTTGGTTTGTCCCACATCGACAACTCAAGTAATATATGTTTAACAGGAAGCGCTGTAAGAAGAGAGGCCTTTAGTTCGTCTGCATAGACTAATTTACTACTCTTCTCCTAGCTATCTTTGTTTTACTACTCTGACATATAGGCGTGCGTTTATTATCTATGGATATAGTTCCTACTGGGTTTAGGTTCGAACCCAGGGACGAAGAACTGATTCTCTCCTACCTGGTACCCAAGCTGAATGGAATGCCACTGCCTTGTGGCATTGTCACTGACAAGGTTGTCTATGGCCCAAACTCCACCCCATGGGAGATATTCGATGATGGAAAGGACCCTTGGATTCAATCAAAGTGCAACAACAAGAAGACTATTTATGTCTTCACCAAATTGAAAAAGAAGAGCAAGGGAAAGAAGCAAATCGAGAGAACTGCCGGCTGTGGCACTTGGGACGGGCAGACTGCCCCTAGAATCATCAAGGATGGTCATGGCAAGGTCGTTGGGTTCAAGAAGTACTTTTGTTTTGAGCCCAAAAAATTGCCATGTAATGATAAGCAAGATTATTACATTAGGACTCATGGACGTTGGGGTATGCATGAATTTTCCGTTTCGGATGGTGGTGGTGAGTATGTTCTTTGTGCGATAACAAGGGATGATTCCAAAAGAATAGAAAAAACACCATTAGTTGTGGTTCACCAGAGTAATAGTAGTGAAGAAGCTGCAGCAAGCGGATCAATTCATCAAGAACCATTGGAAGTATTACTAGTTGCGACTGAATTTGATCCAAAGTTGTTCAAGGATGATGATACTACTGCACCACTCCAAGTCCAGAATGAAGTTCTTGATGAGTATCTATTTGACTTAAGTCTCCCAGATGTTATGGATGATGATATATTTGACTTCAGTTACCTGGATGGTATTAGCTTGGATGAAGTTACAGAGCCATTGTGGGAAAACCAAGGGTTGGGGAAAAGGAAATTCCTTGAAGAAGCTGAAAACCAATGTGGAAAGAAGCTATGTGGAACTCATATGTAGATGTACTTTGTAATATTGTTGCATAATTTACTCTTGTTGTTGGTTCATTATCAGATTATTTGCTTCCATTGTTTTTGGACAATATCTCTAATACTAGTTGATGAACTCTAATCCATCTAGATGAGTTTATTGATTGCTTTTAGATTGTAATTAGTGCACTTCAATGCGACATCATTTTAATTTAGACCTTCTCAAAGTAGTAGTTTAATTTACTATAATTGCAAACTGCCAATTTTAGCTATGTATGCATTATTATGTTTTCAATTTCAAACTCATGACTCTTTTTCACGACATAGATCTTATAGTATGCTTGGTTTTTATTGAGTTAGTTTCGCATTCTATCACTCGGCCATAAGTAGAGGTTGCTCGAGCAGGCCTCATGAGATAATTCCTTCTCCTGATATTTTATAGGACTAAAGAAAATATGGCACCACAAATTAGTGAACACTCTTGGTCTATATTTATACATAATCATAATAGTCATGATCTCCCATTGTTTGCTCAAGAAAAACGATAAAGATTGAATTTTTGATTCTTGCATCAAAAGATTCAACTCCAAGCAGTCATTTTTCTAATTCTCAAGCAATGCAATTCTCAAGTATATTAATCCGGAACCCGTGAGGGCATTAATAGGAAACCATGCATTGTTCTAATTAAACCCTGTATAATCTGGAACCCGTGAGGGCATTAATAAGAAAATTAAGTCAAAAAATATAAACACTTTACGAATCTATTTCAATGTCCTTCGAAAATTGTTGAGGTGGAAATAAAAATAATAGTGTACAAAATTTAGATATGGATAATGCTAGGAGGTTTTGGTAATGACTGGTTTTGGTTTTGGATGAAAAGAAGTTAATTTCACATGCCCTTATCTTCTTTATCTCAACGCACATCCAGTCCAACATCCAACAGAGCATGGGCTAGAAAATGGGCAAATACCCTTCTTCTTCTTCTTCTTGGTATAGTCATAAATCATCCCTCCTCCATTGTCTTTTTAATTAATCTCCCTGGCCTACTTTTACTTGCCCTTCAAAATGGCCGAAAGGTCTCCTATTCCAATATCTCGGATGGTTTTTTAGATATTAAATAAAGGTTGAATATAAAAAATAAGAATTGAGTTGAGTTGGTCACAAAATTCCAAACCACGGCAGCTGAATGAGTTGATACCCCAAAGCTAGGGCGCAGAGAAGCTGACATCAAGAACATATGCACATTTCTGAGACTGTTTAGCTTGAATCAGTTCAACTTTTAGAAGTTCTATGTTATCGATCTGTCAAGAAGACTTGTCACTCGTTCTTGTACATATTTACTTTACCACCATTTTTGACATTGAAGAACTTTGAGGGTCTGGACCTTGGCAAGATGGATAAAGAAAGTGCAAATTAGAAGTATCTTATTGATTACATTAACTTGAAGAGGTTATCTAATAAATGTTGTATTCTATTATTCTGTGGAATGCAGGCTGATGACTCTGGGTTAGCTTCATATGTTGTGCTGGCCAGATAGATCGTTCCTTAAGCTGGAAGGTACATATATAGCGTAGTTTGTTTAAACTATCATCGAATGTCGAATGTTGTGTGGTATGTTGGCTTGTTGTTTCTAGGCATTGGCTTGTTTTGTCAAGATTTCCAATATTCAGAAAGATCTTGAAATTAATTGCGTTTGATTTTTGTTGTCTCACAGTAACTACAAATAAAGGTTTGAGAAAATATCATATAAAAAAAATGCAATAAACCATTTTCAGCGAGCCTTATAAAATTTTCATAGCTTGGACACGTTGAAGATTTTGTTGAAACCTGATGAGTTTATTTGATAAAAATGGATTTGGCTTGAGAAGGTACTGAAAACCTGGATCACTTGATATTGACATGCATCGACGACGGCTCAATTATTGGTGGACCCCTAACTAAGTATTGTTGTAGTTAGAAAACGACAAAATTATCTTTCTATAAAAATAACTACAGCGGGAGGTGTTACCGTTAAAGCTTGAACTACCCGGTAAGTAAAAGTACAATAATACGCGTGGTTGCATAAGAAGACACTGCAGATTGATTATTGATGCTTACGTAAAAAGTCACTTATTATACTCAATTATTACTACAAAGAATCACGCATCATATCTCTTATATTATTGATTCAATTATTGTCACAAGATCATCCGTATATAATATGTTATATTATTAATTGAGACAATGAGTTATAAATGATTAATAATTGTTGAAAGATTAAATATGTGTTGATTAAAAATAAAATGATTTGTGGTGATATTTATTCAATCCTTGATGTATATAAAGAATCTGTTATGAGACATTTGTGGTAAGTTTGATTATTTTATGGGGGCCCATATGTCATCATCTAAGAGTCTCTTCGTCAATAGTAATTACCTTCGTCAATAGTAATTACCTTTGTGAATAGTAATTACCTTCGTTAATAGTAATTTACTTTTACGAGACGTCGAACCACTTGTTGTTTCACACATTAAAGCGCCGAACCACTTGTCGTTTTCACATTCTAAAGCGCCGAACCACTTGTCATTTCACATTACGTGTGTCAAACCACTTTTCTTTTCACATCACCGTTCCAAGCCACTTCGCTTTTTCATGGCGGTCTTTAAGCTAGAAATCTTCTATAAATAGAGGCCTAGTGCTTCATTATTTTTCATTTAATTCATTCAAGCTATAGAGAGAGAAAGTATATAGAAGAGAGAAAGAAGAAGAGTATTTTGTTTCTTACACTACTGCGATATTCAATCTCCTACTAAAAGTAAGGGGTGTTATTCTTTCTTATTCACGAAGAGAAGCTGTTGTTATTCCATTGCTTATTATTACGTTGGAATAACTCGTACACGTGGTTTACCCTATACTTGGTGACATTCTTCTATTATTCATTTGGAACATCCTCGTCAGGTGTTTTACACCGGACTGGTTAAAATCTTTATTATTATTCCGTTGGAACATCCTGTCTGTGGTGTTTTACACAGGACCGGTTCCGCCTTTATTATTATTACATTGGAACATCCATGTTCGTGTGTTTTACACCGGACTTGGTTAAAATCTTTATTATTATTCGTTGGAACATCCTCACATGCATGCGTTTACGGCGGACTGGTTCCGTTATTTATTATTCTCATTGGAATAACTCGCCTGCGATGGCCTATCGCATGCACGGTGATTTCTTTTGTTATTCTATTCTTTATTATACCCATTGGTTAAAACTTTGACTTCTATACTCCATGAAATTAGTAGAATATCCTTGATATTTGCGTTTCATCCAAAGATCTTTTCATGGAAATATTCTTCCGATCATTCTTGAATTTTACTCTACAAAACAAAGATCGTGTTGATAATTTGGACGTTAATAATTCTCGGATAAAATAATTCTTGAACTTGTTTTATTGAATTCTTATATCATTGTCATCATCCTCATGTTTATATTATGTTGAAAGTCATCTCGTATTCCTGAGTGCGTAGATGGACTTGGTATGATTATGACCGAGACTATTCGATGTAATCATTTGACCGTAATGTTACAAATGATGTGATAAAAATCCTCGATTAGTAGTAGTGCATTGATGGAGCGATTGTTGGTATGATCACGACCATTAATGAATACACAACTATTCTTCGCGCCCGTAGTGCATGAATAATTGTGGTCGTGATACTAAAGAATATCCATGGCCGTAGTAGTGGGGTGATTCGATGATGTGGAATATTTATTAAAGTCGAGTCTCAAATTTATAATGATGATGAAAACCTTTAAATCATAAAAGATAGTAGATTTTATTTTCTACTTGACTCTTTTAATGGATTCATTGGTTCATTGTAGTTAAACTTGATGTTCATTATATTTTATCGGTTTAACCTTTCACAGAGGCTAATGATAATTTATTTTGCATTATCTTAGTCATAATATTTCTTCGAAAGCTAGTTGAGCTCACCCTTTCTTTCACCGTTTCTATTCAGAAATGAGAATATAATTTAGGACTTAGTCTGGGGAGCGGAGTAATGGCCCTGAGGATAGCATTAGTAGTCCTCATTATTACGTGAAATAGTGTGATAATAATTGTAATGAGGACTCCTTTTGAGTTTGTATAATATCTAGTAGACAATATTTGTATTCAAACTCACGATTTATGTCGATTGCATACCACAGTTATATCGATAAGTTGTATTTAAATTTCGTACCACGATATCCGACTACCCAAGATGGGTGATGTATACCTAATTTTGGGGCGTCACAATTGGTATCGAGCTTTAGGAATATGATCCTGGCTAAGATGTGAGAATAGTACTAGGAGGGAGAGGCAGGGAATACCTTCACTAAGTATGACCTACCTAAGTTTATGTGCTATTTTATTGGTGTCGTAATATAGAGATAATTTGTTACATGTCAATTAACCTTTTGTTTTGTGGCGAAGATCTCGAAAATGACATCCGAGAATGTTGAGAATAGAATGGAGCACAAAGCGATCGTTGATTCACCACATATCAATAATCGGGATAATGTGCATCGTGAAGGCGACAATCCTCATGCAAAACAACAACACCGACAAATGATGAATGATCAAATGTTCGGAGGCTTTATGCAATTTATGCAACAATGATAGAAAGCGATCTCGCATCCAAAACGTAGGTGGAAACACGGAAAACTCTCGGCGGTCACCGCTAAACACTTCAAGGAGCTGGGACCACCGGAGTTTAAGGGAGAGCAAAACCACTTCTCGCTAAGCATGGATAAAGCAGATTACCAAGATATTTGATGTCTTGGGATGCTCCGAGAGCAAAATGTTCCTTTCACGCTTTTTATGTTGCGGAGAGGCGGACATCTTGGTGGGAATCGGTAGAAACGACTCAACCTCTTTGTCAGATCAAGATATCTTGGGAGAAGTTCCAGAGGCATTCAACGACAAATTCTTTCCGAAAGTATTCGCCACATGAAGGAGGTGGAGTTTATCAAGTTGGAACAAAACAATATGACCGTGTCGCAATACGAGGCAAAATTTGCGGAGTTATCACGGTTTGCGTCCCACTTGGTGGATAATGAAGAGAGAATGGCGCGAATGTTTTTAAGAGGTTTGAAGCCGAGATACGTCAACATCTTATTTCTCATAAAGCGTGTTTGTATTCGGATGTTGTATATAGGGCTCGATTAGTGGAAGCGCGATAATGAGTCAACACAACTAAAAAGAAGCCGTAAGCAAAATTATAATACCAAATGGAGAGTAGTCATCGAGCGGTGACAACAAGCGTGGAGGGAATCAAGCGGCCGGATATGGTAACCACTTTGATGGTAATCAGGCCAAAACAATAAGAATGGACATTTCAAGAAAAGGAGATTCAACAATGATGGAAAGACGTCAAGACCAAAGACCAGTTGTTAAGGAAGGAGAAAGACCACCCATCATATGCTTCAAATGCGGAGGAGAGGGACACATCGATCCAAACTACGCCATCGTCAGTCAAAGCATGTTATAATTGTGGAAGAGAGGTCACTTAGCTCGATTTTTGTCGTTTATCGAAGACAAATTCACTAGGATGGAGGCACCAAAGGTCAGTCCCGGAAAAGTCAAAACCCAGTAGTGTGGGAGAGGCGTTTGTTGTGACCTCCCAAAGAGCAAGGAATCCGAATGAGGTCATCACGGGTAAGCTTATCATAAACTCTAATGAAGTCTATACTTTATTTGATCTGGGTTCTACCCATTCTTTTATTTCTCCTACTTGCGCTTCATCGATTAAATTTGACTCAGGAGAAATTAGACTTTGACTTATCTGTGGAAACTCCGTTGGGAGAAACCTTCATTACATCCATCGTTTATAAGTCTTGTTTGGTTCAAATTCGGTACCTTCACATTACATATCGATCTTATTTCATTAAAAATACTTGCAGATTTGACGTGATTCTGTGGATTGATTGGTTAACTACTTATCATGCAAAAAATTGATTGTTTTCGTAAGGTTGTTAGCTTTCATATTCCTAATCAACCTATTATGCTTGAATTCAAACGACCAAACCATTAAAATCAATCATGGTCATCTCAAGCCATAAAGCTATTCGTTTATTGAAAAACGGATGTCAAGCTTTCTTAGCTCACATGTCATGATTTAAACAAAATACGTCGGTTTTGAACGATATTTCTATTGTTAATAAATTCTTCGACGATTCTCAAGAACTTCCCGGCCTACCCCAGGCGTGAAATTGAATTTTGTATCGACTTGAACCCCAGACAAAACCTATTTCCAAAGCCCTATATCAAATAGCTCTATTGAACTTCGGGAGTTAAAGACCCAACCGCAGGAATTGTTAGACATTGACTTTATTCGTCCCTAGTACTTCTCCTCGGGGTGCTCTGTTTCTATTCGTGAAGAAGAAAGATGGGAGTATGCGACTTTGTATTGATTATCGGGAGTTGAATCATGTCACCATCAAAATAGGTATCCATTGCCACGTATTGATGACTGTTTGAGCGTTGTAAGGAGCCAAATTCTTTTCAAAGATTGATCTTCGTTAGGATATCACCAATTGAAGATTAGAATCGCCGACATTCCAAAGACGGCTTTCGGAACTCCCAGACGGGCATTATGAATTCCTAGTCATGTCTTTTGGATTGACTAATGCTCCCGCCGCCTTCATGGATATGATGAACCCAGTATTCAAGGAATATTTAGATCACTTTGTGGTCGTCTTTATTGATGACATCCTTATTTATTCCAAAAGCCGTGAAGATCATGAGAAACACTTGAGGTCGACACTCCAAAAGCTTCGTGAATATAAGCTTTATGCCAAGTTGAAGAAATGTGAGTTTCGGCGAAGAAGTAACATTCCTTGGAGTGTACGTGGTATCAAGTCATGGAATATCATTGACCTAGAAAGATTGAAGCTATTCAAAGTCGGGAACAACCTAAATCAAATGACCGAAAGACGTAGCTTTCTCGGTTTAAGTGGTTATTATCGGAGATTCGTGGAAGGATTTTCTCGAATCGCTACTCCATCGACTCGGTGACTCGGAAAGATACAAAGTTCGGTTGGAGCGAAGAATGAGAAGAGTTTTCAAGAACTCAAGAGGAGACTTATTTATTTTGCTCGACAATACCATCCGGCTCGGAGGGATTTGTCATCTCTGAGTGATGCTTCTGCAAAGGTTGGGATGTGTTCTCATGCAACATGGAAAAGTTATAGTTTATGCCTCATGATAACTCAAAAGAATATGAGAGGAATTATCCTACTCATGATCTAGAGTTGGCAATTGTTATCTTTGCACTTAAAATTTGGAGGCATTACTTGTATGGGGAGAAAGTGGAGATCTTTACGGATCATAAAAGCCTCAAAATATTTCTTCACTCAAAAGGAACTCAACACGCGACAAACGACGTTGGCTTGAATCATTGAAAGATTATGATCATACCATCCAATACCATCCCGAAAAGCGAACGTGGTAGGCGACGCATTGAGAAAGAAGATCATATGCAAGTCACGAGTGCGATATTGTCAACGTATGAGGCCCATTTTGTGTGACTTGCAAAGGATGGAGATAGAGTTAAAGACTCAGGGACGCGTGTGATGATAAGCGAGTATACTGAGTAGAGAACCGACTTTAATTGATAAAGTTAAAGTCGCTTCAAGCTACTGAGACACTAGAGTGATGCGTATGAGGAAGAAAGTGCAAGAGGTGCTTATGCCGAAGCAAGAATCGATGAAGAAGGAATACTTGAGTCAACTCCGGACTTTGTGTTCTAACGACACGATTTAAAGTATAATATCATGATGGAGGCGCACAACACACCATTTGCAATCCATCTCACAGGAGTACCAAAATGTATCATGATATTCGCCATACATTTTGGTGGAAATAATATGAGAGAGAGATAGTATTGTTTATCTCAAGGTGTCTAACTTGTCAACGAAGTTAAAGCGAGCATCAAGTACCAAAAGGTCCATTCTGAACCACTTGAAATTCCGAATGGAAGTGGGAGCACATTACCATGGATTTCAAGCACGGCCTTCCTAAGGTTTCTCAAGGCATTGATGCGATTTGGGTCATTGTTGATAGATTGACCAAGTCCGCTTCATTTCTTACCGACACGAGAAATTTATACACTTGAACGTCTTGCTTTCGTATGTACATAAGCGAGATTGTAAGATCGCATGGTATCGCAGTATCCATAGTTTCCGATCAAGACCCAAGATTCACTTCACGATTTTGGGTTAGTTTGCAAAAAGCTATGGGCACAGACTTACGATTTAGCTCTAAGATATCATCCTCGTAGACCAGACGGACAATGGAGAGGACTATTCAAACTCTTGAAGATCTATTAAGACTCGTGGTCCTTGATTTCAAGGAGTTGGGACAAGTTCTTACCATTGGTGGAGTTTTCCTACAACAACAGCTTATCAAGTTAGTATTGGCATGGCTCCATTCAAGCGTTGTATGGAAGAAAGAAAGTGTCGCTTCGGTAGATTTGGGAGGAGGTGGGTGAAGCAACGTTGTTGGGACCGGAGTTGGTACGTATGACTACGGAAAAGATTCAAACGATCCGACAACGTATAAAAACCTCACAAAATCGACAAAAAAGTTATCTTGATCTTCATCGAAAGGATGTGGAATTCGATATAGGAGATCATGTGTGTTGTTAAGAGTTACTCCATGGAAAGGAGTTACAAGATTTGGAAAAAGAGGAAAACTTAATCCTCGATTCATCGGTCCATTTTAATCCTCGATCGAGTAGGAATCGTGGCTATAGACTCGCGCTTTTCGCCAAATATGTCTCGTGTTCATAACGCTTTTCACATATCCATGTTACGTAAATATGTGAAAGACCGAACCATATTATTGAAGTTAGAACCGGGACGAAAATAGCGGAAGATTTGACGTATGAAGAGGTTCTGTTCAAATTTTGGATAAGAAGGAACATATTCTACGCTCCAAGGTTATACCTCAAGTCAAAGTTTTGTGGAGGAACCACGATGTTGAGGAAATAACTTGGGAGTTAGAATCGAAATGAAATCAAGGTATCCTTACCTCTTCGACATACTGTATCGCACTCTAATTTCGAGGTTGAAATTTCATGTTAAGGGAGGTTGTAAGACCCTAACTTTTATAAATAAAGATGAATTTTCTATAAATATTATTTTTGAATATTATGGAATAAATTTGATATAATGTTATAGTTATGGGTAATATTTATAAATTTTGCAAAGTAAGCAAGTTGTTATAAAATATTCGTTTGGTCTGGAGAATATATTTTTTTGTCGGGGAATATTCGTACGACTACTCAATCATTAAGTGGACCCCACAACGGAAGTATTGTTGTAGTTAGAAAAAGACAAAATTATCTTTTATAAAAAATAATCGGCAGAGGTGTTACCGTTAAAACCATTTGAACTACCCGTTGGTAAAAAATGCGATGTCTGGCGACAAGTTGCGTAGTAGACACCACGGTATTGATTATTGATGCTTACGTAAGAAGTCACTTATGTAAGACCCCGAAATTTTTTAAATAAAAAAGGAATTTCCTTTATTTATTATTTTGAAATAGTAAGGGTTGATTTGATTAATGTGGATAGTAAAGGGTTAAATACGCAAATATTTCAAAATAAGCAAGTGGTTATAAAATATTCATTTTTATCGGGGAATATTCGTTTGGTCGTAGAATATTCGTACTGTCGGGGAATATTCGTACGACGGCGCAGAGCGATTGGATGAGGAAAACGACAAAGTTTGGGTGGTTATAAATAACTAGCGTAGTTATACTGAATTAAGACCGTAGTTAGTTATTCTGAATTAAGATTGTTGGAATACCCGGTGGTTAAAATACTGAATGGCGTGGTTGCACAAAGAAGACACCTGCAGTATTTACACAAGATTGTTGAATTATTGATCCTTACGTAAGAAGGCACTACTCAATAATTATTACAGTGAGTTCTTGTTCAATAGTTTATTTTATTGATTCAATAATCTTTGCGTTGGTATTTTATATTATTCTTTGTTTCAATAATTGTCATCGCACAAGATTTCCCATTATCGGATCAATAATTCATATTATTTGAATAATATTATTAGATAACATTATTGGCAATGTCTAGAAAGTTACATCTAAGGAAAGGTTTGGTCACCTAATTTGCGCGCAGATATGAGAGATCCTTATTGAAAGCCCCTCTTTCCGGGAACGACTGGTTATCATAAATGTGATTACGTAATATTATTTGTGAATAATTAATTATTGATTCATATGATAAGGAAATATTTATTTTATATGAATATAAATGATGGATTTATTTATGTGGTTATTAATGAAGGAATTAATGTTGAGGTGTTTTATCGGTATTTTATCGGATTGGAGGTATTAAAAATCAAATCGTGGGTTTTGAGATATATTATGGAGGTTATAATTTTTAATCCAACCGTTGGATTGTGGTAATTTTTGGGTATGTTATACATACATAAGTTGAGTATATGTCCACAAATTTTGAACCGATTAAAAATGCACGAATGATTTGTTGTGAATTTTAAGAGGTGTCGGATTCGGAAATTAGGTTTATAATTGATATTGGTGGAAAATTCTAGAATTGAGTGGGCCCCACTTGTGGTTGGTGAAAAATGTGCTGAATTTTATTTCAAATGTGGTGGGTGGCAATAGTAGCGGAGTAAAGCCATAAAGCAGTCAAGTCTGCGCTTTGGTAAGGCTAACATTTTCCTATAAATAGAAGGCTAAGTTAGAATTGAAAATCACACCAAAAACAAAGTTTTCTCTCTTTCTCTCTCTATATTATTGGCGTATTTTGTGAGTATTTAGATACTTTGAGAGTTCTTTGTTCAAGACAAGTTTCATTCAAAGATCACTTGAGCTTTTCCTTCCAAGTACTAATTCTTTGAGGTAAAGGATGTTATTTTCTTCTCGAGATGATATTATTTCTTCAATATCATTATGCTGAAATATTGGTTGGAACTTTTTATCAAATTTGGAACTTTTTCATATCGGGGTTACTATTCATGAGTTACTATTCACGAGTTACTATTCACGAGTACTATTCATGAAGCGTGAAGATGTTTTTTTGTGGAATTTCTATCTTTTGGTGTCGGAGTTACTATTCACGTATACTAAGACTATTCACGTATCTGACATTATTCACGAATACGGACTATTCACCTAGAAAATGAAAATTTTTCTTTTCGTCTAAAATATCTATTCTGGATACTAGCTTTGATTGTATCCATGTTTTGATCATTCTTGAATTTTACACCACTATGATTATTTTTGAGGTATTGTTGGACATGGATAAAACAAAGTACGAATCCTTAATCCTTAATCCTTGTCATTTTGTTTCACTGGATTCGTTCTTTAAAAATATTTTTCATCATCCTCGGTCTTAAATGATGATATTATTGAATATATTTGGCTGTAGTGCAAAGATGAATGATTTTCGAAGAATATCTTTGGCACATGTAGTGCAAAGATGAAGAGGTGTTTAAATGAATACGACCGAGGTGATGAATATCTTTGGCACAGTGTAAAGATGAGCAGTGTTTAAATGAACATGAATGAGTGATGAATATCTTTGGCCTTTAGTGCAAAGATGAGCAGTGTTGAGATGAAATACGACCGATTGATGAATATCTTTGGCTGTAGAAAGTAAAGATGAATATTTGATTTGAGATGAATATTGATTGATGTTACAGGATAAAATATTGATGATGGACCGTTAAATTCATAGATTATAGTAGATTTCATTCTCTACGTAACTCTTCTATGAATTATTATTTCGCTGCGAATATTGATCCGAAACTTGTTGTCTATTGTATTCTATCGATTTTTCCTGTTGGAGACTAACGATAATTTGTTGTATATTATCTTAGTCATAACATCTCTTTTCTTGGGCTAGTTGAGCTCACCCTTTTCCTTGTTGTTCCATTTTTCTTCTCGGGAGGCGAGAATGTAGCGAGTACTACTTAATGGGTATGGAATGAAGGTTCTAGAGAGAGTTGTTTAGTAGTCCTCACCATTATTGTAAAATAATATATCAATAAATGTGATGAGGATTTATTTGAGTATAAATATTATCAGAAGATAATATTTGTTTTTAAACTCACGATTTTATTGTTGTGATAATAAAGTTGTAGTTGTTTACGTACCATGTATTTGGCGACTCGAGAATGGGTTGGATGGAATGGACCTATTTTGGGGTCGTCACAACTTATTATACTCAATTATTGCTATGATAATTAATTGCGATCATATCTCTTATATTATTGATTCAATTATTGTCACAGTATCATCTGTATAATATGTTATATTATTAATTGAGACGACAAGTTATAAATGATTAATAATTGTTGAAAGATTAAATATGTGTTGATTAAAAATAAAATGATTTGTGGTGATATTTATTCAATCCTTGATGTATATAAAGAATCTGTTATGAGACATTTGTGGTAAGTTTGATTATTTTATGGGGGGCCCATATGTCATCATCTAAGAGTCTCTTCGTCAATAGTAATTACCTTCGTCAATAGTAATTACCTTTGTGAATAGTAATTACCTTCGTTAATAGTAATTACCTTTACCAGACGTCGAACCACTTGTTGTTTCACATTACAGGCGTCGAACCACTTGTCGTTTCACATTACAGGCGTCGAACCACTTGTCGTTTCACATTACAAAGCGTTCAAACCACTTTTCTTTTCACATCACCGATCGCTGCCATTTGCCTTTTCGCGTGGCGGTCTTTTAGCTAGAAATCTTCTATAAATAGAGGCCTAGTGCTTCATTATTTTCACACGAATTCATTCAAGCTATATAGAGAGAAAGTATAGAGAGAATAAGAGAGAAAGAAGAAGTGTAAGACCCCAACTTATTATTAATGAAATTTAATTTTCTATTTATTATTTTGAAATAGTAAGGGTTGATTTGATTAATGTGGATAGTTAGGGGTAAGATATGCAAATATTTCAAAATAAGCAAGTGGTTATAAAATATTCATTGTTGTCGGAGAATATTCGTTTGGTCGTGGAATATTCAGATCTTTGTCGGAGAATATTAAATACGACGGTACAGTGACCATGTGTGGGCCCCATAACGGAAAGCAATTTGATGAAGAAAATGACAAATATAAGTTGTTTAAAAATAATCTGGCGTAGTTATTACAGATTAATCATTGTTAAAATACTCGGTGGTTAAAACACAGTAAGACACCGGTATTGCACAAATTATTGATTCTTACGAAGAAGGCACTACTCAATAATGGTTACTGATGAAATTCTGTTCGATTATTTTATTGAGTTAATAATTCTTTGCGTTGATATTTTATATTGTTGTTGTTTCAATAATTGTCATTTACGGTATTTTTCATTATCGGGAAGCAATAATTCATATTATCTGAATAATATTATTAGATAACATTATTGGCAATGTCTAGAAAGTTACATCTAAGGAGAGGTTTGGTCACCTAATTGCGGCGCCAAGAAGAAGAAATTCTTATTGGAAAGCCCCTCTTTCCCTGAACGCACCGGTTGTCAATATTGTGATTTGATAATATTATTTGTGAATAATTAATTATTGATTCATATGATGAGAAAAATATTGATTTTATGTGGATATAGATGGAGAAAATTTTTATTGTGACAATTGTTGAAAATTGATATTTTATCTTTTTACGATAAAATAATTCATTTAAATATATTATTATATGTTAATAATATAATAATGGTGATATTTTTACAAACGAATGTGATATATATGATATCTGAGGAGGAAGAGTATTTTTGTTGCAATAAATGTTTAAAACATGTTAAACATGTCAATTGGACCCCATTTATTGATGAAATTTGATTATACTTTGTAAAATCGCCTGTTTGTGGATTTTGGCCAATTTTATTTGGAATTTGGAAAAACTTTCTTCCGCAAAGTTGTAGAGAATTGAATTTCCTATAAAAAATCGCAAGATTCGAATTTTCTCGATGAAAGGGCTATTTATTATGAATTATTGAAGTTAAAATTAGGAATAATTGATTTTGGAGTTTAAAATATTTTTGTGTAAGAAAACGTTTTTTGTTGTAATTGAGTGGCTCACATGTGTTATAAATGATCTGAAATCAGATTTCTAAGGTGGGCTTGAATATTTTTAAGAAATATTATTATTTTATTAAATTTTCTGCTTTGGTGTTCGCAAGCATTTTCCTATAAATAGGGTCTTGGGTTAGAATTGAAAATCACACCAGAAATTGAAGTTTTCTCTCTATATTATCGGCGTATTCTTGTGAGTATTTTGAGTATACTTTGAGTATTGCTATATGGTGCAAGTCCAAGTCATAGCTTTATATCCAGGTGTTTCAAATTTAGAAGTATTGATTTTTCGAGGTAAGGGATGTTATTTTCTTCTCAAATGATATTATTTCTTCAATATCATTATCTTTGAAATATTGGTTGAAACTTTTTATCAAATTTGGAACTTTTTCATGTCGGAGTTCTTATTCATGAGTTCTTATTCACGAGTTCTTATTCATGAGTTACTTATTCACGAGATTCTTATTCACGAGTACTTATTCATGAAGCGTGAAGATGTTTTTTGTGGAATTTCTATCTTTTGGTGTTGAGTTACTATTCACGATATCTGAGACTTTATTCACGATCTGTGACTATTCATAGAAAAATAAAATTTCTTCTTTTTGTCCAAAATATCTATTCGGATATTAGCTTTGATTGTATCCATGTTTTGATCATTCTTGAATTTTACACCACTATGATTATTTTTGAGGTATTTTTGGAGGTGAATAAAACAAAGTACTGAATCCTTAATCCTTAATCCTTGTCATTTTGTTTCTTTGGATTCGTTTCTTTAAAAATATTTTCATCATCTTGGTCTTAAATGATGATATTATGGAATATCTTTATTTTGTAGTGCAAAGATGAATGATTTCTGAAGAATATCTTTTTGGCTGTAGTGCAAAGATGAACATGTGTTTAGATGAACATGACGGTGATGAATATCTTTGGCTGTAGTGCAAAAGATGAATATTTGATTCCAGATGTATATTGATTGATGTTACTGGGGATAAAAGATAGCGATGAACTTTTAAATTCATATATAGAAGATAGTAGTTTGCATTCTCTACTTAACTCTTCTAATGAATTATTATTTCATTGCGAATATTGATTTAAAATTTGTTGTCTATTGATTCTATTAGATTTTTCCCATTGAAGACTAATGTAATTTGTTGTATATTATCTTAGTCATAATATTCTTTCTTTGGGCTAGTTGAGCTCACCCTTTTCCTTTTTGTTCCATTTTTCTTCTCAGAGAGGCGAAAATGTAGCGAAATCTTAGTCGGGGTATGGAATGAAGGTTCTAGAGAGAGTTGTTTAGTAGTCCTCACCATTTTGTAAAATAATGTATCAATAATTATGATGGGGATTTATTTACGTGTGGATATTATGCAGATGGCAATATCTCGTATTTAAACTCACAGTTTATATGTTGTAATAATAAAGTTGTAGTTATTTACGTACCATGTATTTGGCGACTCAGAATGGGTTGGATGGAATGGACCTATTTTGGGGCGTCACTAGAAAAGTATTTTGTTTACTACACTACTGCGAAAGATTCAATCTCCTACTAAAAAGTAAGGGTGTTATTCTTTCTTATTCATGAAGAGAAGCTGTTGTTATTCCATTGCTTATTATTACATTGGAATAACTTTGTATCGTGGTTTACCCTATACTTGGTGACATTCTTCTATTATTACGTTGGAACATCCACATACGTGTGTTTTACAGGACACAGTTAAATCGTCTTTATTATTATTATTATTGGAACATCACATCGTGTGTTTTACAGGACTGGTTAAAATCTTTACTATTATTCTGTTGGAACATCCACATTCATGCGTTTTTTGGATTGGTTCCGTTATTTATTATTACATTGGAATAACTCGCCTGTGCGATCTATCGCATGCATGGTGATTTCTTTTGTTATTCCATTCTTTATTATACCCGGTTAGTTAAAACTTTGACTTCTATATTCCATGAAATTAGTAGAATATCCTTGATATTTGCGTTTCATCTAATATCTTTTCATAGAAATATTCTTCCGATCATTCTTGAATTTTACTCTACAAAACAAAGATTATCATGTTGATAATTTGGACGTTAATAATTCACGGATAAAATAATTCTTGAACTTGTTTTATTGAATTCTTATATCATTGTCATCATCCTCATGTTTATATTATGTTGAAAGTCATCTCGTGGCACCTGTAGTGCATAGATGGACTTGGTATGATTATGACCGAGACTATTCCGATTGTAATCATGACCGTAATGTTACAAATGATGTGATAAAAATCCTCGATGGTAGTAGTGCATTGATGGACGATTGTTGGCATGATCATGACCATTAATGAATACACAACTATTCTTGGCCCGTAGTGCATGAATAATTGTGGTCGTGATACTTAAAGAATATCCTGGCCGTAGTAGTGCGGGGTGATTCGATGATGTGGAATATTTATTAAAGTCGAGTCTCAAATATTATATGATGATGAAAAACCTTTTAAATCATAAAAGATAGTAGATTTTATTTTCTACTTGACTCTTTTAATGGATTCTTTGGTTCATTGTAGTTAAACTTGATGTTCATTATATTTTATCGGTTTAACATCACCAGAGGCTAATGATAATTTATTACGCATTATCTTAGTCATAATATTTCTTCTCGAGCTAGTTGAGCTCACCCTTTCTTTCACCGTCTCTCTTCAGGAAATGAGAATATAATTTGGGACGAGTCGGGGAGCAGAGTAATGGCCCGGAGGATAGCATTAGTAGTCCTCACTATTGCGTGAAATAGTGTGATAATAATTGTAATGAGGACTCCTTTTGAGTTTGTATAATATCTAGTAGACAATATTTGTATTCAAACTCACGAGTTTATGTCGTATTGTACACGGACGCTTATATTAGTAAGTTGTATTTAAATTACGCACCATGTATATCGACTACCCAAGATGGGTGATGTATACCAATTTTGGGGCGCCACAAGATGGCAGTATATATAGAAGTCACCTCCACCCGCATTCAACTAGGAGAAGGACTTCTTATCCCTCCAAATAAGGAAACACAATCTTATTTTAATAAGAACTCTTCCACTGTCATAATAAATACATATGGACCATCACCAGATCCGGACCATTAAATAGACTGGACTGCATCATAGCTAGACCCAAATAATCACATCCCAGTCGTACTTAAAGAGTACAATTGTGTATGCACAAAGTAAAATCACAAACCATGACTATCGACCATATTTTGTCCCAAGACAATGACAGTGACTCTCACAAAACCCACTATATATGTTGATGTATTGCTATTGATGTAAACAACATCATGCTAGCTGATAGAGAGAGAGATGAGAGTCCATTTCATTTGAAATAGAGAGGATCCTAGTCCTTAATTTGCTTTCATTGTTTACCATCTAGTCTTGGATATCCGTCCTCACATGACATGACTATTTAGATTCTTCTATTGTCTCATGGGCGACCTGTTACGTTTCAAGGTGGGAATATATGAAATGACTCATTCCCATTCTCATAGAATAAAAACAATTATGTTTGGTTGCGATCGAAATTATTTTTATTCCTTCCAAAATTTATGAATTTTATTCTTTGGGGGATAAAGAGTATATTACTCATTCCAACTAGAATGAAATGAATCATTTCACATTTTATTTCATAATTCCTTCAATCCAAACGTAGCATAAAAGTTATAAATTTACACATTTTACCCACCTTTTGTTGAGAATTGTTTGTTAATATGATAATACTTGATGTAATAAAAAAAATCAATAATTAAAATAAAATTTGACCCAGCACATTGATCAAAATGTCAATTAACTTTTTTGTAGTTAATTAAATTTAATTTAAGTCATTAATAACTATTTTGATGTAATTTAATCAACAAAAATAAATCTTATGCCATGTTAGAGTTTCTTTGCAATTAATTAATCTCAGATGTCATGTGCTCACCAGGTGGAACTACATATATGCCATGTTAGAGTTTTCTTTGCAATTAAATGATGCGTTTTCATGGGAACAAACATGGGGGCTTATTTTGTACGACCATTATATATATATATATATATATATATATATATATATATATATATATATATATATATATTGACGTTCTTGTTCTTGATCAGCGCAACGCTTGCGCCTTTGGTAATTGGACTGAATGTCTAGGACCTACAACTACAGTGATCGAGTATCAAGGATCAACACGTTTAGATTGTAATTAGTGCACTTCAATGCGACATTTTAATTTTAGACCTTCTCAGATTTACTATAATTGCAAACTGCCAATTTTAGCTGTGTATGCATTATTGTCTTCAATTCTGAAACTCACACTCTTTTGCTGGCATAGATCTTATAATATGCTCTGGTTTGTTCTGCAGAGTTAGTTTCTGCATTCTATCACTGGCCATAAGTAGAGGCTGCTCGAGCAGGCCTCATGAGCATATGGGACCAAGGTGACATTATTAGATATGAATACTTTGAGTGCTGAAAACAAATCCTAAACTTAACTGCTTCGATTTTTAATGTCTTATGGGGGATTTCCAGATAACTGAGGACCAAAATATTTCTATAAAATTACTCTTCAAATCCTTATTTGTATAAGGTTAAATAGTTTAGTCTCCTCATCTGAATTCTAAGAGTGAACTGTGGATATCAAGATTTCTCGTTCCTCAGTTGATCCTTGTCGTGGTTGAATTTGATACTGAAAATTGAATGAAATTATACATTAGATTTCGTTGATGACGCCAAAAAAACAAAAAAAAAAAACTGAAGTTTGGTGTTGTACTGGACACTGCTCTTTTCTTTAAAAGAATGAAGAGATTTCCTATTAATGCCCTCATGGGTTCTGGATTAATAACATATACACAGTCAACCCTTTAGAGCCATAGAATAAGTAAACAACTTCATGATCTTTGGTGCATATAAGTTTTCACCCGAGACAAAACCTCTCCTGATCAGTTCTTTTTCTGTTATTTTGTTTACATTTTCCTTTCCTTCGAACCAAACAAAGAAAAGTGCAAAACTTGGCTTTTGATCTTTCTCATGTACAAATCTACATTTCAAGCACAATGGAGAAAAGTATATGGATTCACCTTCGTACATAGGATTGCATTGTCTGCTGCCTGCTAAGGCCTTCTCCTGATATTTTATAGGACTAAAGAAAATATGGCACCACAAATTAGTGAACACTCTTGGTCTATATTTATGCATAATCATAATAGTCATCTCCCATTGTTTGCTCAAGAAAAACGATAAAGATTGAATTTTTGAGTTGCATCAAAAGATTTTTCGAATTCTCAAGCAATGCAGTGTAAATAGTTAATATGACCTTTAAATTCATATTTAGAAGAGTTTACCTTTTCCTTTAGTTGTTGAATCTGTTCCTTGAAGACTTGACCTTAAGCTTTTGATTGTTTTATTGAAGGACCAAAGGGCTGCAGTTACTAGAATAAGGTTAGCATTTAGGCATGCACTAATATTAATTCCAAGCTGCAGCAAAAGTTAAAAACTTTATTGGAGATGTCAACTTTTTTCAAATCCTGATTTGTATAAGGAAACAGTTTCAGCAATGGCCGGCGTGATGTGAGAAAATTCAAGTGACTTGTTGAAAAGAGAAACGTACAAGAAATTCTTTTGGTTACTTGAGCTTTAGCCATTTCAGTTTATAAATAAATGTACTTGAAGTTTGGCATTGTACTCGACACTGCTCGATCATTTCTTTAAAATCACCAAGAGATTTCCTATTAATGCCCTTGACGGTTGTGGATTATAATTTTTACACACAGTCAACCCTTTAATATATGCCATAGAATAAGTAAACAACTTCATTTTCTCACCAGCAATTAATGAACACTTTTCAACCAAAATGATAAAGACTGAATTTTGGATCTTATATATATATCCAAAAATTTAACTCCTACAAGTCATTTGCTCTATCAAATTTTTAGCAATGCAAAAGTTACTATGGCCTCTAAACTTGTATTCACTACAGTTTACCTTTTCCTTTAGTTGCTCATGCCTCGAATGCTGCCATTTCAGTTGAACCAACTGAACCATTTCATTTGTTGGTTATATGGACAACATATAATATACTTATTATATACTTTTTAGATTTGAAAATATCCAACATATTACAAGATCAAGAAAATATGGCACCGCAAATTATATATAAGCACAATACTCCCCTCCCACTGATTGCTCAAGAAAAACAATACAGACTGGGTTTTGAGTCTTGCATCAAAATAAAGACCGAGCTTACAGCAAACAGTCATTTTCTCTTTTGAATTCTTAAGCAATTCAGTGAAAAATAGTTATATACTTGGAACAGTTACCTTTTTCTTTAGTTGCTCAATCTGCTCTTGAAGACTTGTCTAGGCCTCATGCTCATGAGCATATGAGAGCAAGCTGACAGTATTAGATATGACAATTTTGAGTGCTGAAAACAAATCCTAAACTTAAATGCTCAGACTTTTAATGTCTTATGTGGGATTACCGGATAAATGAGGACGAAATCACATTTTGTTAATGATGAGTGATATATGATCTGTATGTTGACAATGTGGTGCTTTACTGCTCATTTTTTTAAGTTCATGACGAGGTTTCTTATAAATGCCCTCACTGAATCTGATTATCTTATATACATAATCAACCCTTTAAGGCGATAGAATAACTGAATAAGTGAATAACAACTTCTTAATGTATAAATGTTTTCTCTTGTTAGTCCTTTTCTTATATTTTGTCTTCAAACCAAACAAAGTGCAAAACGCAAGGTCTCATCTTTACTGTTCAAATTTATATTTCAAGTACAACAGAGAAAAGGGAATGGCTTCACCTTTGCACATCTATAGCCACAATTTTCATATAGAAAATCAGTTTCCTAAACACAATAGTACTACTCTGCTCTACTCTTGTCATGTATTGCCGAAAACTAAACAATTATACAATATTTATGCTACGTAACATGTTGGGATTATTTAGTTAGGCCCTGTTAGGCAATGACTTATAAGTATTAGTCATTTGATACTATTAAGCTGTTTGGTAAAGACTTATTTATAACTCAAAAAAATAAACAACAATTTGTAACTTATTTAAAAATGACTTATAAGTCATTCTTAATCATAATAACACTCACTACCCTTCTAGTTTTTCAAGAATAATGAAGACTCTCTCTATACTACAATATGTAATATTCACTACCCCAAATGCAGGTTGACCAACTAATATTTAAAAATATTTTTAATATAATATCTAATACACCCTTCAAATTATAATGTTTAATTTCTAAACTAAATATAAATTTGTATATCATAATTTTTACTTTACTTGAACCAATTAATTAAATTATGAAATTGTGCAATAAATAACATAAATATCAAAAAATAATAAATATTCATTTTATCAGGAAAATAAAGTTATACAATTTTTACTAATTAAATTTCTCAAATATTAAAATTTACGTGATATATATTCAAATATATTTTTTTGTAATTAAAAAGTAAAAAGTTAATAACCATAAAAATTACAAATTAACCCAATAAAATAATACTAATTTTTTTCAAATATTAAAATTTACGTAAAACAAACTTATTATTACAATTTAAACGAATCTTATTACTTATATAAAAAAAAGTATTAAAAATTGAGTAAAATTCAGATCACCACCTAGAGTTGGAGTCTTTCCCACTTAACCACCTATAGTCAGTAAAGCTACATTTAAACTCTCGATTTTTTTAGTTGAAATAAAAACGTCACCTTTTCCATCCAACTTAACCGTACTTGTATGTCAGACGCCAAAAACCGCGTGAAAAGGGACCGTAACTGTAAAAAATAATCGGGTAAATGTCGGAAATACCCCTTCTTCTCCCTCTTGCCTTTTAAAAAACATCCCGAGTCCCTATTTCAATCTTAAACAATGGTGGTGATCACTAGCTGCCGATCTTCTCTCTTTTCAATTGAAAATCAGTAGCTGCCATGGGTGATGGGCTTCTCAATTGCAATCATGAACTCCCAGTTTTGCTTCTCAGTCCCCATTGCAAAACTCTGATCGGACGTAGATTTACTCCAACAAAGTTTTATTTTCAGCAACAAATTGCATATTACTCTAATTAGTTGCAGGTATGTACACTACTAGAATGGAGCACAAAACCGCCTTTTCAATTTTCTTCTCAAATCAAAGTAGTCTCCAAATTAATTCTCACTCTTATCTCTTGCTATACCAAATCTCGAATTTCTTCTTCTCTTTTCTCTCACCAAGCCCTAAAATCTGTAACTTGCCCGCCTGCCATCATGGCAGTGCTCAAAACGATACCTCCTACCACGAATAGCTTAAGTTAGGGTTTGTGTCGTTTCATACATGTATATATCTTCGCTATCTAGTGACCTTTTCTTCATCAATTCATGCCTTCTCTTCAATTATTGTCGCAGCTTTCAGGTTGATGGCCCTTAATTTGTGAAGCCCCTTCCCCCAATTGCCCAGTCCGCCAGCAATTCTTGTAGGGATTAACAGTTCTTCCTCTTCTAAAACAGGTACCTTCTTAGTCCTCACGTTCCAGAGCAGAGCATAAATACATATAAAGGCCCAAAACTTTTAACAATGGAGAACAGCTGATATAGTATGAATACTTAGCATGCTCAGGTGCTATTTTGGTGTTTTCTAGTAACTGTTGGGACTTTATTTACAATTGGTGAGGCACCTTACACGAGTAGATAGGTATAGTGTGCTCTATTAAGTCCCTTTAGGAGTAATAGTGGTTAAGCAGTTTAAGTTTTCATCATGGTTGTTATAAAGTTATATCCATAATCGTCTTGGTTAGGTAGTGCAGTCTTGGTTAGGTAGTGCAGGAAGGGCTACTATACTATGCAGATATCATGATGGATACCAAAATAAACCAACAAGCTAATTATTGTGTGCAACTAAGATGAACAGAATAATATTTTCTGAAGTAGCTTATTTTACTCGTGGAAAGGTCATCAATTAAGATGAACATAATAATATTTTTATTATTTATAAGAATAGCTTTTACTGGTTGCATTTGGAAACTTGAATGAATAAAGTTGTTGGTGTTGGTATTTTTTTTTGGAAGCAACATGAGAAGCTTCAAGAAACTGCAAAAGATTGAAATTATTGTTGTCTAATTATTCTTGTGTTTTTTATCTGTTGTTTCTGCTGCAGTAGTGAGGTATTTCAGTCACTTCTTATTTGGAATGATTGGAAATTACTGGATATTTTGTTTGAAATGCTGACGTTACTTTATGTATAGGTCAGCCCCTCAGTTTGAAGCTCATGCTGGTTATGCTTCACGACGCAAACCGTGAGTGTTATTGATATCTCAACTTGTTCCGTATTAATTTTCCAGATTCTCAACAGCGGAGAACATCTAAGCTTGAAGCATTTTAAGCCAATAAAACCTTTAGGATCTGGTGAATATGTTTGCTAGTTTTAAGTTCAGTGAATATGTTGTGTACTTACAACAAAACCTTATCTCTTCTGTCGTTTTCAATATATATATGGAGGGTAATTAAGTCTTTAACCAACTCAAGTAACGGAGTTAAGACGGAAATCATTTATTCATTTCAACTCAAAAAGTCGGGAGCTTAAATGTAGCTTTACTGACTACAGATGGTTAAGTGGGAAAGACCCCAAACCCCAGGTGGTGATCTGAATTTTATTCTTAAAAATTATATTAATTATTTTTCTCATATATTAAATTAAACATAAGTCACACTTAAACATAATTATTTACAGTAAAAATGACAAATGTTGTTACGCAAAAAAAAAGAAAAAATATATTAAAAGAATTTTTTTTTTACAAGATAGAGGTAGTAATAAATATAATTATATTTTTTATTTAACATTGCATAAAAAACAACGATTTGTATACTAAAAAATGTAATCAAAATCATAAACATCCTAATTTTTATATATATATTCAATAAAATTTAACATATAAAATTATAATATGAAACTAAGAATTCAAATAATATTTTTTGTTGTTAAGCACCAAAAACTAAACTATCAATATACTCAATCACTCTAATTAGAATAGCTTCATTAATAATTTATTTTAATATTTGTATCACTTATCCAAAAATATGTGTTAATTAAACTAAATTAATTTTTATAAGTTACCAACAATTTAAATGAGATAGTTTTAATTACAAATAAAACTATAATTAAAATGTATTGTATTAAATTAAAGGATAATTAAACATATATATATATATATTATTTAGTAATTAAAATTTGATAAAATACAAGGGTAAATATGTAACTTTATGTATTTAGTCCACCCTAAAAACTTGAAGGGGTACTAACTGTTACTTAAAAAACTAGAGGGGAGGTGAGTGTTCTTATGGTTATCTAGAGGGGTGTAACTGTATTTTACTCTTTCTATTTTATCCGTTTTCTATTTTGTTATATCACATCTTTGCCCCCTCCAACATAAAAAGCCTGATATGTTGATTCTCTTCAAACGTAAACAAAGTAAACAACGGCTAATCGAAGAACTGCTATGCTCTGCACTCTCTCCGCCCTCGATCCGTCAATTTCTTGGCTTCTCCCTCCTTTTCTCCGCGGCTGTTACTCGTGCTAATCCTTCTACTCCTTCGATTGCTGTTAGGTACCAAACCCAGACCAAATATTTGATATGTATATATGTGTATTATGTTATGTTTGAATCTTTGGCTTGTCTTTTTTTGTCTTCTTTACCTAATTTTGACTGTAGTTTCAGAGCCTGTGGGTTTCGATTCAATTCCATTTTTGTTAATTTATATGGTTCAAATTTTTGATTGATTGAATGAATTGTTGTATACTGGGTTGTGCTTGATTAAGAACATTTGAGCAACTTAATTTTAGTAACTTGGGTTCTGTTTATATAGATAATGATGTTTTTGTGTGATACTTTTGTTGTGTAATCTAGATATAAAAATATCATTTTAGTATTTGAACCAAACTCTGTTTGAAACAAGATTTATGTGTTCAAAATGTTAAGTATGTGACAAAATTTTATGTTTCGACTATCATTTGTTTGCATGGTTGATTAAGATTTTTCCTGTTCGAATTCGATTTAAGTGACACATTATGTATGAGCTATGTGAATTTTTTTAAAACTATTTCTAAAAATCAAATCAAGGATTATAAGAGGTCAATCTAAAAAGTAAATGTTTGTTCTTTATCTGAGTTTATGGATTGCATTGCATGTCATAATTCTGCAAAATCATCCAAAGGTATGAAATTATTAATTGTGTTTAACTTCTCTTATTATATTATCTGGTTCAGTTGTTAATTCCATGTTTTGATTAAATGAGGATATCCCAAGAGGAATTAATGAATTTGTATAGTTTTTCTAAAATTCTGAATTCTGGATTGTTTATAATGGAAGCCTACAATCTTTTGCTTTCTGTTTACAATGCAACTGGCCTTAATTATGCCTTGCATCTTCACAGGTCCATTTCGATTGTGTCTATCGAGGCATTACAGCAGTTTCAAGTCGCGAGTCTAAACTCTTAGCTGGAAATCGCAGCATTGCACAGGTTATTGGCCTTTCATATTCTCTGTTAGCAAGTGGGTTAAGAAGATCATTTTTATCTTTTGCATCTGTCTTTCTCTCATTCTTGGCAAGAGTTTTGGTTTAAGAAAGCTTCAAATAGTGTGAAATTATTAACGCTGCCTAAAATTTGTTTGGAGTTGCCTAATCTTCTGTGAGTCTAACAACAGTAACAAGTCTTTCTCAATTGACGAATATAATGAGCCTTTTGTTCTATATAGGTTAGTAATTCAGATTTTTCATTGATTCGAATTTTAGTGAATATCCATATGTAGTCATTTCTTTACTACATTATTTTTATGTGATTTAGTGTTACTCAGTTGCAATTAGTATAAAATGAAAAACTGATGTGCTCTAAAAGGTTATATGAATTAACATATTTGACAAGATTATATAATGTAGAGTGAAGGCAATTATTCTACTTGTTATTGGTGATTTATGCTATCCCACAACCAAAATAGTTTAATCTGTTATAGAATTGCTGGACATTATTCTTTTGTGTTGCTCTTGTGCTGACTCGAACTGCTCCTACATAGTGAACATTAGTTTTGCATATTAACTATATGATTTGGAAATTTGTTTTAAGAATCATCATTTATGTTACATACTGTGTTATTTGCGTAACACAGTGTAATGACTGATCAATGTGACATGTGTTTGTATTGGGTATGGTTTATGTTGATGACCACCTTATATGTCTTTAGGTAGAAAGAAATTTATTAGAGGGGTCTTGCATTTGATTCGTAACGATCCACTTCTCTTACTCTTGCTCTCATCCCAAAAATCCCTAATATATTGAATCAATGTGTTTTATTTAATGAAATTGTGGATGATTGTTATGATATGATATTGAATCAATGTATCTTTTTATTAATGTCCTTTTTAGTAATCTTTAAATTTGATTTTAACTTATAAGTCATTATCAGTCGAACACTTTCATAACTTTTTTTAACTTAATTTCTGACTTATAAGTCAAATTGATGCCGAATGCTTTAATTATAAGTCACACCTTAAAATAACTTATAAGTATACTTATATTTTAACTTTAAGTCTTTTTAAAATAAGTCGTTGCCAAACGGGCCCTTAAGAAGCTACTATTTTGCTCTTCTATCTTGACTAACCGACAATGACGGATGTCTAGCGCGGCTTGATTTTGCTCGTCAAACGAACAATTCGTAGCCATTTATTCGGAAGTTCAGCTTTTCCAATGAATTTGAAGAGTTAGGGAAAAACAACAGTGTTTGGATCAGCCCAAGGGTTTTAGGTTCTTGTGGGATTATAATTGAGAAAGAAAGAGTTGAATTTCATCAATGACAGGTTTTGCGTTTTCCTTCTACTTATTTTTAGTTATATGCATATTTATTAAATCATTGCAATTCACTCTTTTTTTTTAATTAATAAATAATTAAAATATTGAATTAAAAGTACCTACGGTAACAAATTCATGTAGTAGTAAATACAAATTGGAAATTTGTGGCTTTAGGGAAAAGTGAAGCAAAAATTGGGAGGAGAGGTAGGGTAGCAGTGGTGGTTCTTGGCGATATTGGCCGCAGCCCTCGCATGCAATATCACGCCCTTTCTCTTGCCCGACAGGTACACTTCTCCATTTATCGACTCACATATACATACGCGCACAATTTTTTATATTCAAAGTGACCCAGTTGAATATGAATGCTCTAGATGCATATTGTATTTGAATCAACCAAATAATTTGACATGTGCATAACTTTGTAATCTTGGATGATGGTATTTACAATGTTAACAGCAGGGATTTGAATTCCTAGGGATTAATTTAAAAGTATGATAATCCTGATAACAAATAACTTGATGGGATGATAGTGAGTCTAAGGATATCGAATTTTCTTCTACATACTGCTACCCTTCTCCCCAACCCCAACCCCCACCCCCCACCCCCACCCCCCACCCCCCCCCCCCACCCCCCACCCCCAAACTAAATAAATAAAATAAAATAAACGATCATTCAATGGTTGAGAATTTTTATATAGTACTTCCTTGTGGTACCCCGGTGTATTACATGTGTTGTTCGGAAAACCGATCACTAAACACGCCTTGTAAGTATCGCGGTCAACACAAATGTCTGATGATAAGTAGAGTGTCGTACCCACGAGGAACTATGATTAATATTTACCAAGTACCGACTATGTATCGCTAAAGTCTTATTCGAACAGCAATAAATGGAAGTGTGATTAATCTAGTTAAAACTAATTAACAAAACAAGTAAATGGAGAACGAAAGGGAATCTAAGGAAATTCAATCTAAGGTCATAACTTCACCCCACACAGGCATTCTGTCGAACACCTGGCGTGTTATGTTTCATCAAACTAGCCACCCTTCTCTCTTTGGTCACCGAGAACACACAGGTGCCTATGCACCTTTGTCGAGGTATGCACAAACATAGCCTCTCCAGATCCACCCAAAAGGGAATAGAACAGAAAAGAACGTCCAAGCTAGATGCAATCCTACACCAAATTTATCATAACAAGGATTTAAGCATAGGTTCTCAAAGGTCGCACGTGGCGCACAGAGATATGTTTATTCTATGCATAACTTATGCAGTCGAAACCCACAATCACATGCCGATATATTTAGGTGTAAATCTACAATTCTTCTGTCTATATCATGTAGATTACCAAAATCATCACTAATGTCTTAGCAAGAATCATTAAGCACAAATATATCAATTCAAATCATATGGTGTCAACCAAAGAGATAAAAGACAGTCAATTTAAATAACAAAGGGTTTCATTATAATCTTAGAGCAAATATTTAGTTCATAGCTATTAAACCAAATACAAGCAGCAAATAAGACAACATTTATAGATTACAAAACTAGAGAAGATAAATAGATAAGAGGAAACTCTATCAAGGCCCTTCAATCTCCACGTATTCCGCTCAACTCAAGCTTTTCACTTCGTGTCGCTCGTCGCTCTTGAGCTCCAAAGAAAAACAAACTTCTCCCTAATCTATATTTACAGAGATAATCTAAGAGAAATAGAGAAGAAAATCCTAAGCTAAGCTATTCTATACTAAAATTAAGGTTTCATATGATAGGTTATAAGATATTCTGAAATGCAGAGGCCTCTCTATGTTATATACGCCTCCTGCCTTTGAGCTAGGTCAAACCCAAGCCTTCTCTGCCTGGGCACCGGAGGTGGCGCTGCGGCGCAGACAATAACCTTGAGTTTGGCATGCATTTCATGTCATTTAGTAGGAGGATCGGAGCTCATGTTGCTGCATACATGAGTCCAAGAAAAAACAATAAAGCTGCATGGCTACGGAGTGATGTCAGCAAGAACAAGGAGGTGAGGCCATGCGCGAGAATAACATCTTGGGCATTGGGGCTGCATGGCCAAAGGTGTGGAATTTGTCCGTTTTGCCCCTTAATGCTAGAAAACACCTGATAAGCCCTGCATTGCATCGATTAAGCACAATAACACTATAATCATCTAAAACCATACACAATCTACGAGAACATGCAACTATTTAAGTCATAAAATATCCGATTCGCGGGTATAAATCCCACTCATCAACATGCCTGATGAATAGATCAAGGAGGCTTAAAATCTGGTGGATTGTCTTGCCTGCGATACATGCCAACTTGTTTATAGATCATTCAGAGTTCACCATGTAGCAGTGAGTTCTATAAAATTTTGCACTAGATTTATTGAAAAGGCAACGGAGTGTGTTGGGAGTGACAAGAGGATTCAAAATATAGAGTGCAGACTCCAAAAGAAACATGCATTAAATGGGAATATATTCTGATGCATCAATCTAATTAGAGTATATCTATCTATGTGCACATCCATTGCCACATACAAAGACATACACAAAGGTAAAATAGTAGTAAAAGTATTTCTCTTTTATCTCCATAACACTTTCTCTCTCCTCTCTTTACTACTATTTTACTTTTGTGTGTCTTTGAATGTGACACTAAATATGCACATAGATATCTATGTGCACATCCAAAGACATACACAAAGGTAAAATAGTAGTAAAAGTATTTCTCTCTTTTATCTCCACAACACTTTCTCTTTCCTCTCTTTACTACTAT
Organism: Panax quinquefolius; assembly: GCA_020205615.1. Classification (NCBI taxonomy): domain Eukaryota; kingdom Viridiplantae; phylum Streptophyta; class Magnoliopsida; order Apiales; family Araliaceae; genus Panax; species Panax quinquefolius. The sequence goes on from CM035165.1 coordinate 4,381,382, forward strand.
TTTACCTTTGTGTGTCTTTGAATGTGACACTGAATATGTACATAGATATATTCATCTAATTTATTAAGAAGAATTATGGTAATGCTAAATTATTGTTTTGTTGATAACTATATAACTTCAGCTGTCTCTGACTCTCTTGCAGACATGCCTAGAGGTGGATATAGTTGCTTATGGAGGTATGCATTATTTTTTATGATTGAGGTGAAATGTAGTGTTTCTGTTAATTGATAAGATATTTTTTTTTCTATATTGGTGCAAGATTAGATATGTACCTTGCTAAACCTCCTGACCCCCCCCCCCCCTCCCTTTCCCCCTCCCCCTCCCCTCCTTCAAATGCAAGCTGTTTTATGATTCTTATTCTGTTTGCCCTTCTTTAATTTTGGGAGGGATTGTTTCTTTTTACTCTAAAAGTTGACAAATTTTATCTTTATATATTGAGTCAGAAATATAAACACTTTTCTAGTAATTTTCTCCTCTGATGTTTCTTTCTTTTTCCTAGTTTTCTTTTATCTATATAGAATGTCTGAAATTTCTTACTGATCAGTCCTTTTGCTTAAGCTTTTCAAGGAATATTTCGAAGAACAATTGTAAATTGTCATATACTTGATGATTTGAATCCCACCTGAAGCAATTATAGGGCCTTCTTTTGCTTTGTATACTTTTTTGTACATGATCTTGTCCTCTTAAACATTTTTAAAATGATTTAATAGTTCAAAATAGATTACACCAGTGATCGATGCTCAAAGACGAAACATGCATCTACTTTCAAGTACGATATGCCGCGGGACCATTTAGTTTGTATAAATAATACTTTTTATGCTTGACCCTTGTATACCAAAGAATCTCATCTATTAAAAAGCTAAAACTATGGTATTTCACTCAAACAAACCTCTATAATTTCAAAATTGTGTATCATTTTTGGGATTTGCCCGAAGCAATTGTTTTACTGATGGAGCCTTTACTAGTTATTGTCCTTTCGTTATCATAGATTTAACCAGATCTATTTTCTGGATGAATAGGTTCCGACCCTCATACTGCTGTACTAGAGCATCAATCAATTCATATCCATAAAATGGTACTGTTTGTAGCTAGTAATTAGACCAACTGTACTTGATTCCCTTATATTCATTACGTAGATTGTTATATGCTTGTCATTTTATTTTCCATTTTGTCGTTTTGCAGAAACCATGGCCAGCAATCCCACGTAGCTTACCAAAAGTACTTCAGCCCTTGATGCTTTTGATCAAGCCATTAGTTCAGTTTCTTATGCTTCTTTGGTTTCTTTGTGTTAAGATACCCGCTCCAGATGTTTTTATAGTACAGGTGAGCTTGAATGCTTTTGTGAGGCTGAGATTTCTTTTACACTTCCAAGAGTTTTATTGTGGAACTCCCATCTGGTTCTGTACACCTCCTGGAACATGTTCTACTGAATAATCTGCAATCAGACATAGTCATAGTACCTATGTTTAGTTTACCAGAATTTTAGTCAGATTATTAAAATTTGTTTTTTTCCCTTCTTGAAATGGAGTATAACTTGCATGCCTGGACTGATTTTAGTTTGAATTATATGGTTTCTGCTTCTGTAGAATCCCCCTTCTGTTCCTACTTTAGTGGCTGTAAAATGGGCCAGCTGGCTGAGGCGTTCAACATTCATTGTTGATTGGCATAATTTTGGATATACTTTACTGGCATTATCTCTAGGAAGAAGTAGTCCTTTTGTGGCAGTCTATCGATGGTACAATTTCATTCACTTATAAAATTTTCTTTTAAATATGTGGGCCTTTATACAATAAACATGAGGTTTCTATATGATTAGGTTTGAGAAACATTATGGGAAGATGGCAAACGGTTCCCTATGTGTGACACAAGCAATGCAACTTGAATTGGCTCAAAACTGGGGAATTAAGTAAGAGGATCTGCTCAATAATATAAACTATACTGCATTTTGCCTATTCACATTTTTAGTCCTCTGTTATAATTTAATAATTTGGTCCTCATTGCGTTTCTAAATTTTAGAGCTACAGTTCTATACGATCAGCCTCCTGAGTTTTTTCATCCTACTTCACTCGAAGAGAAGCACAAAGTAAATCATATTTATATCTCAACTCACTCTCAAGAGTACATTGACTTGGCAATTATAATTGGACTGTGGCTTCTAGTTGTTTTGCAGGATTAGTAAAAATCTGGATGAGTCTTATGGTCTTCAAGACTGCATCAGCAATGGTATTGTACTTGAGAAATTCAATCTTCAATTCTATGTCTGGTGAAGTTGAGCAAGAGTAGAGAGTCTTACTTGGATATTTACACACATTTGTGATTTGTATAAATGACAGGTACAGATAGACATGATTTAAATGCTACTTTATTTACAACCCAGGTTGGCACTGATATAGTCTTGAATCAGAATAGGCCAGCACTCATAGTTAGCAGTACAAGCTGGTGAGTTCTTACTGAACTAGCTGCTCATTATATATATGTGTTATGTATGAGCTCTGTGTTTGTAGTACTGATTTCGAGGTGATTATAACCTTTATATTTCTGGTGTTTGTTATTTGCTCTATTTTATTCTAGTGATGCATCATACAATAATAATCTTAATCATTAGTAACCCATGCCATGTCTGGGTCAAAAAAATGAAGACCCGTTATATAATAATGATATTGTGTTGCTTTGAACAAGTGAAGATAACTCGATTTGAGACATTTGACCATATGACCTTTCTCATTTTAATCATACTTTGGACAGCTAAAGTGTTATTGCTTTACTTTAGTATAATATGATTAGTTGCTGTAGAACCTTCAATGGTTTTAATTTTTCCTATGTCAAGCGCTGAGCTTGTGGTCAAAGAATTATTTTATACTGGAAGTTTAGAAAATTTGCTTCAATTGGAAACTTCTCCCTTGTCTACCTCGACTAGAGGACCCTGCATGTACTAGGTACTAGGCCTCAGAAACTTGGCATTGCTGGATAAGTATTTATATTGTTACTCGAGAAGTCTAGGTGACACTACTAAAAATGTGTGTTTCGAAAGTTGGTGGAAGTAAATTAGCAACCAGAGTCGTTCTTTACACTTACAACTTACTGAACTTCAATTTGAACAACTGCAGAATTGTTGTGCCTTTAGTTGCATCCAGAACTTTATAGTTGTGGCCCTTGATTATTGAAACAAGCTACTTGGCAACATTATGTCAGGAGATTTTGGCAAGGTAGGTCATGTTTGAAATGATTTTATGGAAGCTTAGCAAAAAAAATTACTTCATAGAAAAAGAAAAATCAGCTGTTTTTGGCTATATATAGTTCTAATTTTTAAAATTTCAAAATTCTGCAAGCATGTCACTATCTATACATGGGACTTAGACAATTGTGACTTTAATGTGAGGCAATGCAACATTGTTTCTTAGTTTCTATATTGTTTTGATAAGAGAAAAAAAATATAAAAAAAATCCCAACATGGGCGTTCCAGTAAAATAATATTGAGCTAAGCTGCAGCAAATTATTGCTGAACTATGGCTATTATGATACATCTGATGGGTGTCTACTGTCTAGCTAATTATACTTTTTAATAAATTATGAAAAATAATCTCCCTTGTATGTTCTATCACCTTCTTCAACAATCTTAATGTCCCTTATTTCCCTTAGTATCCATTGAAATGGAAGCGTCTATAATAAAAGTCGTGTGGCGTGCATGGGACCGGCTTTACTGGATCTGTTTAGCTTCAAGAATGACGGCATGAGTTAATATCGGATCCTTGAGTAAAACCTGATGTGCTATCAATACTGAGTTTAATTTCAAGCTTAAAAGGTTTGTTCTAATTTTTTTGTAAATGAGTATATGACCAATGGATTAGAGTGACTTAGCCCACAAAGTAAAAATGTTCCACCATCGGGATCTTCCTTAATTAATTTGATTTCCTCTGAAAGATTTCTCCGTCGCAGGTAGACTTCTGCATATTATCAGTGAGAATATCCAATTATACGGACAACTGAATTATATTGTTGACAATGATGTGCTTTGTCAGGACACCAGATGAAGATTTTAGCATACTTCTGGAAGCAGCACTTATGTATGATAGACGTGTTGCTGCAATATTAAATGAGGATGATTCAAACCCAGAGGATGTTCTTTTGAGGGAAATTTGTGCGGGAAAGCAATTCTTGTACCCAAGGTTGTTATTCATCATTACTGGTAAAGGACCTGAAAAACATAAATATGAAGAAAAATTACGGAAGCTGAACCTCAAACGTGTAGCATTTCGTACTATGTGGCTGTCAGCTGAAGATTACCCATTGCTTCTTGGTAAGCCATATATAATTATTTGTTTGTATATCCAGTAATTACTTCTTTACCCTTTCTGCCCTTCCCTTGCAATATGTTCAGGATCAGCTGATCTGGGTGTTTGCCTGCATACCTCGTCATCAGGGTTGGATTTTCCTATGAAGGTATACATATTATAAAGTTTTCAGTACCTCTTCAAGCTTAATATCTATACTCGGCAAATTCTTCACCAGCAGAACGAGTTCTCATCCATATTAATTTATGTCGTCAGGTTGTTGATATGTTTGGCTGTGGACTGCCTGTTTGTGCCGTTTCCTATTCTTGGTAAGATTTTTGCGTATTTCTAATTTTACCATGTATTTAGTTTATACGTTTGTCTGATTTCATGGATGAGAAACTACACATCTCTTCTACTTTTCTGAAGCATCAAGGAGCTTGTTAAAGTTGAAAAAAATGGGTTGCTCTTTTCGTCATCTTCTGAGCTAGCTGATGAACTTATGGTAAGCTCATATCTTGCAATACTAATTGTCTGCAAATGATTATTCTCTTACGACATTTTTGGTGCTTGAGAAAAATGAGAATATAGCTTTATTATAGAATTAGTCGGTTTCATCACATTCATAAGTTGGAATTAAATTTTCAATTGAAAATCTGTGCACAGATGCTTTTCAAGGGTTTTCCGGGTGAATGTGACACTTTGAAGTTGTTGAGAAAAGGTGTGCTGGAAACAGGGTCATCTGCGAGGTGGGCAACAGCATGGGAAGCAAATGGGAAGCCCTTAATATCCGAGGCAAGTCAACTTCTCTCGATCAATACTTGAAGCTTCTTATGTGTCACATATTTTATTAATAAGTTTTTAGTGGAAAGGTTCGTCATATTTGATAACCCAAAGGATTTCAAAATCGTATTTGCAGGTTATTTCTGGGAACTTCTGCTGAGTAGCTGATATTATTTCAAGGTCTGTTCTTGATGGAGAGTTGATAGCATAATAAAAGAGCTGTAAAAAAAAGAATAATTTGCTGGTTAAGCAACCATCCCAGCAGGCTTAAAAGGCAGATTCCATGCAACATAAAGAGTTTTGATGCGGTACCCAAGAAGAAATTCAACAAGTTTATTATTGATTTGTATTGTTATTTAGAGATAAATATTGAGTTATTAATGAAATTATTTAGTAGGATATTATAGTAGTAACTTTTCATTAGGAGATTGTTTCTTTTCTAAATTAAGGTATTGGGTTTTTTATTTAAATATTATAATATTTTATTATTTTTGAGATTATGTTTTTTTACCAATTGTATGCAGAGATAGGTAATTCCTTCCTATCCTATATTTTTGGCTACATTAAATTGTCGAATGCTTTAAGGCAGGAATTGTCACTGTTTAGGACCCTCAAGTTTCTGAAATTCTCAACTCAACTCCCAAAGTTTTTAAAACTTTCAATTCAACCCATAAAGTTTTTGAAATATTCAATTTGTTTTTGAATTTTTTAATTTAATCTTCAAAATTTCTAAAATTTTCAATTAAACCCTTTTACATACATAGATTGTTTTTGAAATTTAACAATTCTGACCTTTTTTTAGACTAAGATAAAACAACTTGAGTATCGAACTTTCATGCATCTTCCTCTTTAATATAGTTTGGAATTTGGCTAAAAACAAACCATCTTTACTGAAATATACAATGATATTAACTGACATTATATTCCAAACAGGATTTATAATAACAATTCGCCGCCTCTTACATTGTAATCAACTCCCCAAATCAATATTTATACCCTCTCCATTCTAAAATATAAAATCAATATTTAAGAATATGGAAAATTAACTTTAAAAAAGTTAAAATTTAATCCTATATTATTATCAGGTAAACTATATTTGTATCGTTTATGATACTGAATCAATTCACCGATGCAAAAAAGAAAAAAAGAACTGAAATTTGGCGCCATTTCAGTTGAACCATAAGCTATAAACCTCACTAAAATTTAACCTTACGGATTTGTACAAGTAAACGTAAAATTTTATTTAATTTGAGGTTCTGTAACACCATTATTATGAAATTGTAAAATAAGTATATTTTTTGATTACTTAGATAATTGAACTTTTGTTACCATAAAGTCAATAATAAATATCACCAAAACATATCATATGTTCAAATATTTTTATACGTTGTTTAAATCCGTACAATTAGATTTATCTAAAACCTTATCAGATATACTACTTGAATACTCTCTGCAGAGATATATCTCTTTCTCACTTATTATATATATATATATAATAATTATATTTTAATATTATTAAAATTTTTAAGTTTTTATATAAAATTTTTAATGTTTTTAGATAATTTTGAAACAATGATAATTTTATTTTATATTTGAGTGTCCTACCATGTAAAAAAGAGAAATTAAAATTATCTACTCCACATTATAGAGAAAAATATTGAGTTTTTCTCTTTTATCCTGAAAATTTTGATAATCTTACACTTTTGACCTTTTAAATTAATTATTTTTTGAATTGAATCCCTGTTAGTCTCTTTATTATGTCTAAAAACAAAACTTGAGGAGGGGAGAGGAGAAGGAGAGGAAGAGCGCCCGAATCCTGAATTTCAGATCGCTTGTTCCTAATCAACTCTTCATCATCTTTCTCTTCTTTCTAACATTAGGGTTTTTTTTTCCACATGCTATATCTCTCTTTTATCACACTCAATATTTGCTTTTACACATCTCTGATTCCTCCATTCCCATCAAATTTCACACTATATTCTCTCTCTGCATCAGCATTATCCTCCTCCATCTTCATATGTTGATCTTGAGATGCTCGAAGATGAAGTTCAACTAGCAATTACCAGTCTTTTACTGGGAATTTGTGTTAATTTGAAGGGTGTTGATTGGTGATGGCGATTAAAAGGGGGTTTTCAGGTACGGGAATCCACAGGAACAGAGGCGGTGGATCTCGATTCCCGATTGCCATTATTATCATCTTTTCAATTCTAGCTCCCTTGGGTTTCTTCGCTAGAGGCCGATTCTACTGTAACACGACTTCAATTAGTGTGTACATGATTCTAATGTCCAAACTCACTGAAGAGAAATTTTCTTACTTTGAGTTCAATTGATTTGTTTTGCTCAGTTTATAAGTAAATGCTCCCTTCTTTTTAAAATTTTAGACCAATTTGACTTTTAATAGTCAATTTTGAGTTTTTAATTGAGTAGTACTATTACTTGAGGGAGTTTTATTTTCTTACATAATATCTCTGTTCATCTTAAAGAAAAGATTTTTAGTGAATCAATTTAGTAGTTCATGATATTTAAGTGGTATTGTTCTTAGTCTTTGATTAATATCAAAGTCAATTTTCCTTGGATTCAGTTGAGGAAACTAATGGAAATATAGTTTTCAGAAAATATTATTTAATATCTAGCATTGTCTTAGTCGGTTTTTAAGGGTCTCATTTCTAGCATTGTCTTGGGCTTTGGCTTCAAGAGCTTTTAGAGTAGTTGCTATCCAAATGTTCACAGAGATTGTCTGGCAGTGCTTCATTAGTTTCTCTTTATTCTTCCACTTGTATTTCTTAGGAGGATTCCTCGTCCTCCCTTTCTGTACTCTCTATTCTATCTATAAATAAAATCTTATTTTATCCAAAAAGGTATTCTTCAAATCAGATGGCTCACAATTTTAAAAGATGGAGGTGTCGAGGACCATGGTTTTGTGACATGGCTTCTTTTTGTGAGTCAAAGACGTGACAATTAAGTTTACATAGTTTATTATTAGCTAGGTTGTAGATTGTTGTTTTTTCCCTTTTTAGTATCTGGATTACATATTGGTGGTTTCTAGACTTGTTAAAGTTCAAAAAAATTCATGCCTAGTATCAGTGGCGGAACCAGAACATATTTTAAGGGAGGCGAGGCGAAGAGGGAACTGGGAAGAGATGAAGAGAGGCGAGACCGCGAGAGGGAAGTCTGTAATTTGTGTAAGTGTTAAGGAGGCAGGAAGACCCAGACCTAATAAAAAAAAATTAATTTTTTTTAATGAAACGACGTGGTTTCATGTTAGTTTAAAAATAAAATAAAAACTGAAGAAGAGTCGGAGAAGAACTGCTCGTCTCTGCTCTTGGTCACCCCCCCGCCCCCGCCCCCGCCTCCGCCTCCGCCTCCGCCTAGTTCCGCCACTGCCTAGTATGAGCAGAGAATTTGGTTTTGATCGGTGGCCGTTCTTGCATATATCAAGCACTGTGAAGGAGTTGAAGAGAATGATAATGTGTTCAAAGGTCCAAGGATAATGTTTCGAAAGTTTGTTTCACTTCGAATTTTAGTATCGACTTAACCTCATGTTGACCTTAAAAATTTAGCTCTTAGGTGGGTTTAACTTTCTGTTAACATTTTGGGAACTTGGAGTACTTCTGGTACTAGTTATTCCTTACATAATTTTATGCAAGATCTGCTGCTTACCCAGTTTGATACTTTACCATTGAGGTCTTAATTAAAACTTCCATTTTCTATCTAATAATGAGTGGATATATGGTAATAGGAAACTGATGCGTGACCTTCTACTGGTCAGTGGTCTCTATGATGTTAATGAATGGTTTCCCATTAATTAACAGAACCTATTAAATCATTAATGTATTAGGTTTCAAAATGCAGTTTGTCTGGTTGTTTCCATATGCCATTCATTGTTAAGCAACCTTTTATTTTTCTGCAGATCAAAATGATATCTCAACCAGTTCTAGTAAGCAGGTAACCTTCTTTTAATTTGGCATGCTTTGGGCAGCACTTATAGTACACTTGTCTTTGCTGAATAGAACATATTGGAAAGTGCAGGACTTAGATTGGAGAGAAAGGTTGGCGCTGCAACATGTTAAATCCCTCTTCTCAAGGGAGGTAAGTTTGAACCAGTTAAAATTTTCGTACTAGTTTTTTCAGCTATAGTGCTCCAAAAGTTTCAGCTTCTTTTGTTATAGTTTCTTACAGTTTGCATGTTCTCAGTTAGTTTGCTCACTACTTTAAGCATCTGCTCTAGGTTATTGATGTTATCAAGGCCAACACAAATGATTTAGGGCCACTGAGTCTTGATTCTTTTAGGAAAAACAATCTATCTGCTTCGTGGAAGTTTGTTGGACAAGAGATTCCAGTTGAGAAAATTTCTACTTCTGCTGAGGTCAGGATTACTGCTAGACTTGAGCATGTATTTCATGCTCATTGCTGTTTGTTACCATATATAATGCAAATTCCGTGTCAACATAAATTTGCTGATACATTTTCTTTTTGTGCTAAAAGGCAAACCGAATAGCTGCAAAAACTAAACAAGAAACCCCTAGAGGCAAACAAGATGATTCTTTAGATGGTAATAATCTTTCTTTTAATGTTGGTTATGAACTTAACTCAGGCGGGATATGAATTTAACAGATTCCATTTTCACTTGCAGATGATCACTCTCAATTTGTTGATGCACCTGCAAAACTAGCTAGAAGGGTATATTTCATCTTTGTATCCATTGCATTTTTTTTTGTTAACTTAGTTTCTTAGCATTTTGAAAATAGCTAGGTTGTTACTAAATGGCTGTTAATATACATCTGCAGATCTTACCCTCTCATTTCAGTTCATATACCATTTTGAGCTATAATTTTTCTTTGTAAACTTTGTGCAGCAATTGAGAGAAAAAAAACGTGAAAAACGTGCAGCTGATTTGGTAAAACAAGACGATGAAGTTATCCTGAAGCTTGAAAATGCTGCCATTGAACGTTCCAAATCAGTTGACTCTGCTATCTTGGGAAAGTACAGTCTATGGAGGAAAGAGATTGATAATGAGAATTCTGACTCGACCGTACACTTGATTTCGAGATCAAATAATTATGGCAAGGGTGTTTATAAATATTGCGACAATGAAGAACAATACTGACTTGGCCCGTGAATTGCAGAATCGACTAAAAGAAAGTCAGCGTGCTTTAGGAGGTGCAACTTCAGATTCTGATCTGAATCACAGGTAGTAGACATGTTACTCTTGTGCATGTATTATCTTTTATATATTTCTCTGTTCTACATATTGACAGTTCTGGCACAATTTATTTGATTCCAAATACGTTATGTTTGCAGTGCCCCCGAGAAAATTAAAGCTATGGGCCAAGTGCTGTCAAAAGCTAAAGAGAAATTATATGACTGCAAGCTCGTTACTGGGAAACTGAGAGCAATGCTCCAAACCGCTGATGAGCAAGTTCGGAGCTTGAAAAAACAGAGCACTTTCCTGAGCCAGTTAGCAGCCAAGACAATTCCAAATGGAATCCATTGTCTATCCATGCGCCTAACCATAGAATACTACCTCCTTTCACCAGAGAAAAGAAAGTTCCCTAGAATTGAGAATCAGGAGAATCCAAATCTTTATCATTATGCTCTCTTCTCTGACAATGTCTTGGCTGCATCAGTCGTCGTAAACTCAACCATCATGAATGCGAAGGTATCTATCTCCTGACAATGTCTCTGTTAGTCGTAACTCATGATAAAAAAGGAACCTTAATGAAGTTTGATTTTAATACCATTAATCCTATTAAATTTTCCGTTGAAGAAACTGTTAATTTGAGGCTCAAGATAATTATACTAGCATGTGGCTTGAAAATGTAAAACTCTCACTAGTATGTACGTATATGCATGTATATATACTTGTATTCTACTTAACTCATTAAACATAGAAAAATAAATTAATGAATTCGCCCCACATAACACCTGATTCTGTTTTTTTTTCTTTCTACCCTGTAGACTAAATATGTTACCTGTCTGGATCGCAGGAACCAGAGAAACACGTATTTCATCTTGTTACTGATAAGTTGAACTTTGGAGCTATGAATATGTGGTTTCTTTTGAATCCTCCTGGGAAAGCTACCATACATGTTGAAAACATTGATGAATTTAAGTGGCTTAATTCATCTTACTGTCCAGTTCTGCGGCAGCTTGAGTCCTCTGCCATGAAGGAGTACTATTTCAAGGCAGATCATCCCACCACTGCTGGCTCTTCTAATCTGAAGTACAGGAACCCAAAGTATCTGTGTATGCTTAATCACCTTCGGTTTTATCTTCCACAGGTTTATCCTAAGTTGGATAAGATCCTTTTTCTTGATGATGACATTGTTGTTCAGAAGGACTTGACTGGACTGTGGTCAGTAAATCTCCATGGAAAAGTTAATGGTGCAGTTGAAACCTGTGGCGAGAGCTTTCACCGTTTCGACAAGTATCTAAATTTCTCAAATCCTCATATTGCACGAAATTTTGATCCAAATGCATGCGGTTGGGCATATGGCATGAACATCTTCGATCGTAAGGAGTGGAAAAAGAAGGATATAACTGGCATATATCACAAGTGGCAGAATATGGTATGTTGTTCTCAACCTTCATTTATATATACATCTCTTGCAAAGAATCTCATGCATGTGCCTCGTTAATTAAACTTCTGTAGAGGTCAGCAAGATATCTAGAAAAAACCAATCAACCACTAAGCAATAGAATTTTGTAGTACTGTCATAAATAAATTTGTGGTGTTGGATACCTTTTAACTGCTTTCATGTTTATGTTTCTACTGGGTGTGAAACGAGCTTAGGCTGCCTTACCCCTTTCACAAAATTTTACTTCAGTAACAAAAGGAAATACAATATTAAAATTGTTGTTGTCTCCCCATTGCCCCCCTTGAGTTCTATTTAATTTTGGGTTTTCTGCTCTTGTTTGCATTGGTATTAGAATGTAGACAGGGTTCTATGGAAGCTTGGGACTTTGCCTCCTGGACTTATGACATTTTATGGGCTTACACATCCCCTTGAGAAATCATGGCATGTGCTTGGTCTGGGTTATAATCCAAGCGTTGATAGGACAGAAATCGACAATGCAGCTGTTGTTCACTATAACGGAAACATGAAACCCTGGCTAGAACTGGCGATGACAAAATATCGATCATTATGGACCAAGTATATTAAGTTTGACCATCCCTACATTCGCAGATGCAACCTTAGTGAATGAACTGATGATAAAGTGTTTCGTGTTGCCTCTGGCTTTCGTTCCCTCTATGTTCAGTTGCGGATACAATTGCTTTCACGTAGTTTGAGAAGGGAGAAATTTTAGCTGGTCTCCCTTCCTATTCCTTCTTTCCCACATTGTTTATTCTTCTTTGATATTCAAATTTGTTCATTGTCGTGACGTCCTGGCCCTCTGGATATAGTATTCAAAGTCGTGTGGCCACATTAATCTGTAAGAACTAGCCTTTGTGCAGCTATGTTAGGATTGAACTACATTAATCTGTAAACTCCATAGTTTCTGAGAATGAAAATGTTAATATGATGTATTCTTTTAACATTTCGCTCGCTTATTTTCTAGAGTTCAATTTGAATGGATCTAATAGTCTTAACAACAGATTTACTTCACTTCTCCGGTTTTTTGCTTTATTTGAGGTTCAAGGTCCTTAGATAAGGGATGTGATATATGGACTTAAGTTGCTGCATTTGCATAATTGGGCAAGTTGAAATAAGCTTCAGCAATACTGGGATTATATTTATGAAATGGGTACCCTTGATTCGGTTTCATTTTAGTCCCTGTACATTTTTATTTTATTTTTTGAAGAACTACTTTGGTCAATGCATGCAGCCAACTCATTAAAAATAATATGACATGGAGTAGCTTTATGATGCCTAATTGTGTTGGTTTTAAATCAATATTTGTGGTTTAATTGCACAATTAGGAATTGAGTGTTTATAATTTATATGTACTGCTCTCTGTCAAATATTGTAGAACTGTAGAATGTAGATAGACATTTTCAATTTCTTCCTCTCTACTTCAGTTATCCATTGCCTATTCTTCTTCTTTTCTCTTTTTTTTTGCTTCATTAAATTTGTCACCCAAACCCTTAAAACACCCCTCCTCCAAAAAAAAAAAAATGAAAAAATAAAAATAAAATAAAAATAAAAAAAATCCCATGAAGAAGTTGGCTAATGGCCAAATTGAAATCAACTCGCAAATGCTGTACACAGATCTTTTATTGACCAATTTATCCAATAATGAACTTACTAACCACTTCTAATTATTCATGGTATCAAAATGATACCTGGCCACTGCCTATTCGTTAATGTGACCATTAAACAGATAGTTGTGCTAACCTTAACCAAAAAAACCCACTTGTATCATCATCATCATCATCAGGTTGGGGCACCCAATAACTATCTGACAAATTAGGTTTCCATATTCTCAATTCCAACCCTCCATCATCACCTCACCATTCTAAAGCCTTCTGGCATCCTATTTTCCTAGGATTAGGATGTGATATGATGTGATTTTTTCACTCTTCTTTTTCCGTGACGAGAAACCAACTCAATCCTACTCATGATTTATAATATAAATTAAATCGGTGACGTCATAAATATATAATATATATATATATATTATTAATAATTAATAAAATTTAAAAGAAATTCATTTATTATGAACTAAAATATAATAAAGTTAAATTATAATACTACTAAAAATGATTAATTTTAATATTAAAAAAAATTAGTACAAAAAATAATCGGTTGAACAACCGGTTCAATCCGGAACGGGTTAAACCGGCCTGACCGGGCCAGGTTTCAAAACAGTATTCTATTCTATAAAGCACAATTATTAAAATTCTTTGTTATCAATCAATCTTGAACAAAACACCCTTTTTAATCCACCTCCACCACCACCACCACCACCACCACCAGCACAAGCACCAGCACCAGCACCCACCCTTTTTTCACTTGACAAATTGGGAAATCCTGTTCCTCATATCTCGAGTACTACTAAAGTCTCCACCACACTTGCCAAAATGCTTTGGGATTTGGGAGTGCCTTGCTTGCTAGCTCTCCTTTTACTGAGGTGACTACACAAAGAAAGAAAGAAATGAGTTTTTGTCAAGTGATATTCTTGTTGTACAAATATATCTTTTAATGCTCCAAGATTGTCTTCTTGTGTCCATGAATATGTTGCATTTTTACTATTTGGAAATTTTTTTATAAACCCACCACCCTGTTAGTTGCTTTTTATGGTATTAGTAGTAGCTAGGTTGCACTTTTTAAGATATCCTATCCTATCCTATATTGGAATATAAGTAGTAACTCATAGGGCTTTTGTTTTGTTTGTTGACAGAAGAAAGATAGGTCTGCCATAGGAGTTCCAATTTCAGCTTAGCCATATAAAATTACACTTGTTGTCCATGTAATTTATATTATATTAATAATTAACTTTCTTTCAAAGGTCAATTAACCAAGGTAAAATATGAAGACAATGAACAAATAAAAATTGATGGAATTAGGACTATAGGGAGGTGATATCTTTTTTTCAATTAGATGATTCTATTGATTTTTTGAAATTTGATCCAATTGAAATTGCTACGTCAAAAATTACATGTATGAAGCAGTTGATGTGGGCAAAAATTATTTTTTTTATTTTGGAATTAAACATTATTGATATATTATAATCAACCCCCTTTTCCCATCCCAAACCTTTGGGGTGTTTTAGTTTTGCCTATCAAATATATTGAAGGATAAAATAATCACACAACAAAATAAAAAGTATTTTTTTACCCACATCAGCCGCTTCATGCCCCCACCAAAATAAATTAATCAAAAATCAAATATAAATATATATATATATATATATATATATATATATATATATATTTGAGATGATATATACTCATTTTTGATCCGTAATACGATCCCCTCTGTGAGCGATTAGTTAGGTAACTTTTCTTTCTTTCGTTGTGTAGGGTAATTACCAGCCCCTTTTATAGAGCAAGACTAAGTATATCATACATGCAAATCATGTAATCATCTATAAATAAGTATATTTGTTAAACTAAGACATCTCCCTGTTTTCAATACTCCTCCATTCTCTCCATTCTGAATTCAAATTTAAAATATACATGATTCATTTAAATTTTCAAAACCATATAAATATAGTAGTACTTTTTAGGTAGTTTATGATATTCATAATTGTATTGACATAAATTAAATGATTTCATCTCAATTTTGAGTCTAAAAATATTTAAAATTAATTTTTCAAAACTCAATATTAATCTTATAATTTGAAACCGAGGGAGTACAAAACTTTTCAATTTACAATACAAGTCCTTAAGCCATGATAATCTAATGGTAAGGTCTTTACTTTTAATTTTTGACTCTATCACACAGAAAAGTCCACACAAGTACTAAATTTATCCTTTAGGCTATGTTTGTTTGCAAGAGTTATAATCCCAATCTATAAAATTATAATCCCAAGACTATTAATCCTAGGATTATAATCCCGGGATTACAATTATAATGTCAAGAATATTAAACCATTTTATAATCCCTCAAGTTTAAATTTGAAAACAAACAAGACACTTGAGATTAATAGTCATATCCAAGTATAATCTTTGCAAACAAACATAGCCTAAATTTTCCACTAATTTTCCTCGCAGCACCTCTCCACTCCCAACTTTCCCATCAAGGCCCTCCCTAGGATTGAATGAAATGTAATACAAACACACATATATATATATATATATATATGGATTTTAAAATTGCTATGATATATTCAAAATTTTGTTTTGATTCAACTATGTTTTTGTAAATAAATAGAGTCTGCTTGTTTTTGTGTCCCCAAGAACTTTAGTGAAAAGAGTTCACAAGTTGTTTACTTCTTCCATTGTGTTTTTGGTTTTTTCAGCATCTTTTTCTTATTGTTTGTACGGTGAAAGATGAAAAGAATCTATCGTTTTAAGGTGTATTGGCACTTGGCAAAAGAGTGGATATATATATATATATATATATATATATATATATATAAAAGATAATTAGAATTTTAAAAGAGGACTAATTAAGTTAATGAAGGGGTAATTTTAATTAAAAGAGGGTAAATTTATTATGATTACTTAACTACTTGCTTAAAAATAAAAATAAAAAATGATTACATAATTATGATCAATTTTTCATGATTTCAAAAATTTGTCAAAAGTAGCACAACTTTTCTTTAATTTGTTCTATTATATCAAAGCTGAACTTCTATCTCAGAAACACATGACCCCATCCCCCACCCCCACCCACACCCCCACCCCCCACCCCCCACCCAACCCACCTAGAACTTGTTCAATTATAGTTTGCTTCATATAAAGTGCACAAATGTGTTATGATTAATTTACTTTATCCTAAAATGAGAGCCTACTTTTAAAATTAATCAAGCAAATCCAGTTACATAATTTATACAAGTCATGATCCTGATCATTGACTAATTATATGGCAAAGTAAAACATAATTCTCGTAAACTTATAGACCCCTTAAAAATGAACACTATTATTAGGAGGATGAAGGTGTTGCTAGGTTGAACGGCAACGTACAGTTCTAGAAATGAACAGTATGTATGTTTCAAGAAGATGTGTATAAATATTGTTCATATATACTACACTAACAAACAGAAGAATACATATATGAAGTGAAGTTGTTTCAAGTGGAAACAAGACTCCAACATGTCTCACCAAAATTAGTCCTGTTGGTTGGAAAAGAGCCTTCTCTCTCTCTCTATATATATACATATATATATATATACACGTCATCATACGTTCGTATATGCATATTTATTATTACCATCCATGTATATATTACGTACCCTCTAAACAAGAAAACAGACGCAGAGGACGGACGCAATGCAGGACTAAAATTACTATATATATAGGGACTACTACTCATTCTATACAAACACAATATATATATATATATATATAGCTGATCATTAATTATATGATCATCAGATCATTTAAACCTGCCAATGCCTATTCCTCCTAGTCCAGTACTGATCACATCTAGGCCTCCACCGACAAAAGAAACAAAAAAAGAAGAAGAAAAAGCTGCAGCAGCTGCACTAGTATTTGATGCATCCATTCTTCAATATGAAACCAACATACCTGCACAATTCATATGGCCTGACCACGAAACGCCTAATTCCCACGATCAGCCGCCGCCGCCCCTTGTTGTTCCCCCCATCGACTTAAAAGGCTTCCTCGCCGGCGAACCCCTTGCCATCTCAAATGCCACGCAGCTTGTCAATGAGGCCTGTCAAAAGCACGGTTTCTTTTTAGTTGTAAATCATGGGATTGATTCAAAACTGATAAATGAAGCTCACAACAACATCAGCAGCTTCTTTGGAATGCCACTCTCAGCAAAGCAAAGAGCGGAGAAAAAGGTTGGTGATTATTGTGGATATGCTAGTAGCTTTACTAATAGGTTCTCCTCCAAGCTTCCATGGAAAGAAACACTCTCTTTTCGGTATTCTGCCGATGATCAACAATCTTCCTATAAAGTTGAAGACTATTTCTTGAATGTGATGGGCCAAGATTTCAGACAATTTGGGTACGTAGGGATCGAACAAAACATATGTATATATATATATATATATATATATATATATATATATATATCCTTCATTAATTCTATGTTTGTTGATATATATTTCTTTTCTTAGGAGGGTATGTCAAGAATATTGTGAAGCTATGAGCAATCTCTCTCTTTATATCATGGAGCTTTTGGGGATGAGCCTTGGTATCGGTCCATCATATCTTAGGGAATTCTTCGAGGGAAACGACTCGATAATGAGATTAAACTACTACCCTCCTTGCCAAAAACCGGATCAAACTCTAGGAACTGGACCTCACTGCGATCCTACGTCCTTAACCATTCTTCATCAAGATGATGTCGGTGGTCTTGAAGTGTACGTCGATGATAAATGGCACTCTATCCTACCCAATAAGGAAGCTTTTGTAGTAAATATTGGTGACACCTTTATGGTAAGTTCGTGCATCAATGGAATTAATATTCTAATTGTTCTGATCTCCTATATATATATATATACTCTTACAAATTAAAGAGATATATCCAAGTAGGTAATATATAATTACTACCGGAAGAACATACATGCATTAATGTAGTCCTGGGTTCTTCTTTTTTCTTTCATTTCAGGCTCTGTCCAATGGAATTTATAAGAGTTGTTTGCACAGAGCTGTGGTAAACAATCAAACTCCAAGGAAATCTCTTGCATTTTTTCTTTCTCCGAAGATGGACAAGTTGGTAAGGCCGCCAAAAGCACTGATTAAGAAGGACGGCGAAAGGGTTTTTCCAGATTTCACATGGTCAACTTTTCTTGAATTTACACAGAAGCATTATAGGGCTGACATGAAAACTCTTGATGCCTTTGCAAATTGGCTTCAAGTTAGAAATGAGTAAGAATATGGTATATGAAAAAAATGATATATCTTCTGACCTTCACATTACGAGTAGGCTGAGAGACAGTTGCTGCAAATTGGTGGGTTTGGACAACAAAAAGGGAACGGCCGGCTAGAGCTTTGATATATTAACTATTACAGTCCTAGTGATGAAGGGAATCATAAATATTTACAAGAGGCAAATCATAGGATTAATAAAGAGAGACTTACTGAACTTAATTGGTCCTCATTTATATTTTGTTTAATTAATATGGAAGATTTTGTTTCATCACTTATGTTCCCTTTGTTACCATCTCCAAGTCTCTGGTTTTGACTTGAGCAGTTCTTGCAAATAATTAATTAATTTCCATCATATGATCTAGCCTTAATTTCTTGACATATATATAATTAAATAAACTCTATTATTAATTTGGATCTAAGTTACTACAAGACATGTAAAAAGCTGGTCGACATGATTAATGAATTTTTTAACATTCAACTTTAAATGAGAGATTTCAGATGAGATGTTCAATTAACAAATTGAGCTTTAAGTTTATAGTTGATAATATCTATGCATGTCCCATGAGACAGAAGTTTCTAATAAGTTTTCTTGGGGAAAAAAACCCACAAAGCTCTCTCTGTCTCTCTCTCTCTCTCTCTCACACACACACAGAGACAAATACAGACATACACATATACACACAGATATCCAAGATTTTTAAAGAATTTGAGGAACACTGAGCATCTAGAGACTAGAAGAGTGCATCACCTCAAATCCCATTTGGTGCTGGTACTATTTAAGTTTTTAAAAAAACAAAAGAGATTCCATATATACATATATATATAGTCTTTCTCTTCTGCATCTACCCTTGTAGAAAGAACATCTTACAAATATTTGATGTATGGAAACTACGAGATGATCAAGTTGCAACTTTTGAGACATGAAATGGGAAAAATTAATTATTGAACTAACCTTTTTCCTTGTGAACAAATTAACCTTAAAGAACCTATACAATTGAAGCAATTTCATATATATCTCTGATGCTGATTGATACGGAACATCTCATTTCAAGCAACTTAAACATTGATTACAAATAGTTTGGAAGTTTAAGATTAATTCAAGCACTTCTTCTTCTTCTTTTAATTTATTTAAATTTATTTTTAAAAAAAATTGTGGGGAGAGTGTTTATCAACTACTCCATCCGTCCCATAATATAAGACGTCTTCATGTGAAAATATTACAAAAGAGAAAGAGTATGAAATAAATATAATAATTTAAAAATATAATAAATAATTAATATTATATTTAATACTATATAATCATTTCCTTAATTTTTTGGTGTGCACTTGCAACCCCGACCCCAAAAGTGACACGATGGAGTTTTCGCACTACTTGAAATGATGTACGGAAAAGTTATTTATCTTCCAACATAATGTAGTGCTTTCTGGAAAAGAATGATTTACATGGATTGAATGGTCGATTAAAAGCATACCACAATTCAACAAAGCCATCGATCTAGTAGTTGAGATTCTTCTCAAATTAAAGTCAAGTTTATTAATACTCATCCTAAATGTAGATATTTTTATCTTTTTATAAATTCATCGGTTTGCTCTGCTGGGATGTTTCACATAAATTTATATTAAATAAATTTAAGAGCTTAATAAGTATGGTGTAGTCTCAACCTAACAGATTAATCTTTTTAGAAAAGTAGTTGATCTAGCTTGTTAGGCAGTAATTTTTCAGAGATGGTGATGGATACATGTAGACAATGGTAAAGCTAGTTTATTTGTATGCCTTGCAAAATAGAGAGTTCATAGAAATTTCTTTGGTAGTTCTGTTGGGTGAAAGTACAGGGTTAGGTATAAAATAAAAAAATTCTAGAGGGTAATAAACAAGTATATTGGAATGGAGAATTCACAAACAGTGCATCAGCATTGAAAAATATTCTAAAAGTGGTGGTAGTATGATATTGACATGAGATCAAGGGGAGGGGGGTGATGAGAATATATATATATATATATATATATATATATATATATATAACTCCTGGAAGGAAATTAACTAAAACAAGCCATTTATAGCGACGTTTTTTAAATCACATATAAGATAAAAGCCAATTTTTATACTATAACGACGAAAAAAATTGTCTCTATAGTCGATTTATTCTTAATTAATTTCGCTTCTAATTCATTTGGAGAGAGTATTTTGCTATATATATATATATATATATGAGGATCAATTAATGACACTAAGACAAGTTATAATTCAACAAATGAGACAAAGTGAAATATCAAAAAAGTTTATAATAGTATAAAGCAAGTATTAGATACTGGACAGAGAAAATTAATAGTTTGGCATTAGATACTCGAACAAAGGCCAATTAAAAAGATGATTATAAAGGTCTTGGTAATTGTATATTACTAGTGTGCTTCAGCAGCCAAGAAAGTTGCTCGTTGCTATATATTCTGTCGATGTCAAGAAACAAAAAACTGAGAATTTATTCAGTCAACATGTATGTATGTATGCTCAAACTTTATCCAAATCATGAAATTATCCCAAATTAATTAGAGACAAGATGCAACATGATGACTCACATATAATTAACACTTGCTTAATTTGGTCCCCTTTAACCTATCCCCCAAAAGGGTCATTAAAACAAATAGAGTTAAAACTTAAGAGTATTAATGTTATATATGTCGATAAATGTGTTGGAATGCGATACCATGCATACTGACAGGAGAGAGATGATTTTAAATCTGGACCATAAAATAGAGAGGATCATAGTCCATAAAACAGATACTTGCACATTATTATTATATCTTATCGCTTAGAGATCCACGTTAGTCGTCGCAATCATTTTCCATACTTAAAATGTCATTTGCTTTGGATCCTAAGAGTATAGATTGTATAGTTTAGAAAATAATGGAGATAAATAAATACTCCATTGGATTGAAAAACTGCAGTCCAACACAAACCTCTAAGGCAGGCTAAGGATGGGTACTTTATAGTTTATATTGTACTTACTCTCCAACCAATCTTGTTTCATCCCCCACCATCTACCTCCTTCAACTTCTTCCTCTCCAACACAAAAATAATTAAAGAAAATGATGTGCGAGTAAAGTAATAACCAACCACTAATTGAACCTATAAATAACGACACCGTAATCAGGGACGAAACTAGAAATTGATCTGGGGGGGACAAAAATTTTTTTAACAACATAATATATATTTATCATTAAAAAGTAAAGTTCCACCATTACAAAACATATTTTTACTAAAACAAAGATAATGTAGTAATAGATTTGCTTTACCAAAGAAACTGGAAGAGTTAGAACAAGCCTGATCAGATAGATTGTTGCCTTTCTTGTTTTCACCAACCATTGACAGAGATCAAAAATAGTGGACAACTTTTGAAATTCTTGATGTTGGAGTACATCAAACTCGTAATGTTGCAATTGTATCCTTAAGTTTTCTTTCTCATTCTGTGTGAAGTCTTTGGGGTAAAATTAATCCACAAGCTTACAAATATCATCAATACTGAAAGACGTATGCCCATTTTGAGGATCCAATGTAGAGCTGAGAACAAGTAACTTCACCGCATGCTCACTAAACTTATTGTTTAGCTCTTGCAACTGAAAGTCTATTATAGCTGCAAATATATCAATCCGATAATGCTCAATCAATATAAATTTATCTTGTTGATATCGAGCTCGGCATCTTCTCTCAACATATAAAGAATCTAAATCTGGGACATCTATTGTATGTCGTTCACAAAAAGACTTCACGTTTACTATTAAAGTGTCACATCCATCATCTCTCAACTTATGAAGAAGTTTCTTTGTGGTTTTCACAAGGTGCATAGCATTTAAAATTGTTCACATCACTTGGCAAAAAAAAAAAAAAATCAGATCTGGTGGGGCCATGGCCCCCTGCAGCCCTAAGCCAGTTTCGTCCCTACCGTAATGAACTGTAATCTTATTTTAAACTCCAGTATATATATATATATATATATATATATATATATATATATATATATATATATATATATATCATGCGATTTTATATGTTGATTTTTTAGTTGCGACTTATATAAATAATTATAGTTGGTGAGCGTCTCTATCCTTCTGCATATATATAGCAAATATACTGTTTATTTTGTCCGAATTAAGCCAGCAATGCAATGATTGTATTGATAATGACCAATGCAAAATTTTGGGAAAAATGTAAATAAAAACCTTATATAACTCCTCAAGAAGCATGTTTTAGAAGTCTGAATGTCTGATGCATGTAAAATGAATATAAACATTATATAAAATTGCACTACTAAAAAGGAACAAACATATATTCATGATTGTGAAAGGAGAGTCTCAATATATATAGATGGGCCGAAGAAGACGTCTGTTTTGCAGAGTGTATTTATGCAAACTCCATACTAGAACGTAATGAATAGTCCTACATCGGTTACAAATATAACTTGACGTGAGTTGATATAGATCTTAACTTCTTTTTTTAGGAAATTAACCTTTTAAGACGATACAAAGAGGTTGAGATCGATATATATATATATATATATAATTCGAAAGAAGCATGTAAAGAACTAAAGAAACAACCAAGTAACAAAATGAATCCAGACGTCCCCTCTAATCATGTTCTTACAATAAAAATACATTACCTAAGTGACCTTTGAATTACTCTAATCACTATTTTGGTATATTTCATAGCTATGTCGTCTACTCAACTAAACACAATTAATACTTAATTAAGGATGATTCCCTAGCTCTTGGAGAAGAAGACAATCAAATGACACTATACAAGATGATCTGTTTTTTCTTTTAATTGAAAAAAATAATTTACACCATCATATGGGAGTGGTCACCATGAAGTGGTAAGTTTCTTACGTGTAATATAAGATCTTGACACATGAGCGAGAGATATCACCCCCCTCCTTATGTGTCAAGATCATTGATCAAGCATTACCATAAAGTTTACTTTCATGTTAACCGGATCCTTATCATATTAATAAGATGCTATGACTGGGATATAGGCAACCGGTGACTATTTATAGGTATGGTTCAAGATTGTTATAATGTGTCAACTTATATTATAGGGAACTGATATTTTTACATGTATATTTGATATTTCCACATAATATTCTCCCACATGAACATACAGTGGGTCTCATGCACCTTCATGTGAAAAGAAACATGTGAAAATATCAAAAACACATGTGAAAATTGTAAGACCCCAACTTATTATTAATGAAATTTAATTTTCTCTATTTATTATTTTGAAATAGTAAGGGTTGATTTGATTAATGTGGATAGTTATGGGTAAAATACGCAAATATTTCAAAATAAGCAAGTGGTTATAAAATATTCATTGTTGTTTCGGGGAATATTCGTTTGGTCGTGGAATATTCTTCTTTGCTTTGATGGGGAATATTAAGACGACGGTATAGATCTTTTGTAGGCCCCATAACTGGAAAGCGATTGGATGAAGAAAACGACAAATATAAGTTGTTTAAAAATAACGGCATAGTTGTTACCGTTAATACTGTGGACGCCCCAAAATTAGGTATACGTCACCCATCTTGGGTCGCCACTTACATGGTACATAAATTCAAATACAAACTTAATTATACATCCGTAGGTAACATACGATAATACATAAACCGAGAGTTCTAATAGGAATGTTGTCATTTAGACAATATCCATACTCAAGGAGTCCTCATTACATTTATTGTCACACTATTTAATGAATAGTGAGGACTACTAATGCTATCTTCGGGACCATCACTCTTTTCCCCGACTCGTCCCACCTATATTCTCATTTCACAGAAGAAACGGTGAAAAGAAAGGGTGAGCTTCAACTAGCTTTAGTAAGAAATATTATAACTAAGATAATGCGAGAATAAATTATCATTAGCCTCACAATAGTGTTAACCGATAAAATACAATAAACAACCGGTTTAAGCATAAATGAATACGCAATCCATTAAAAGAGTCAAGTAGAAAATAAAGTCTACTATCTTTTAGGTTTTAAAAGGTTTTCATCAATTTTATCACTAAGACTCGGTTTAATGAATAAACCACAATATCTAATCATCCCTCGTATTACGGTCAAGGATTTTCATCAAATTATCAATGGTCATGACTATACCGAATCACTCCCGGTCATAATCATACCAAAAACTATCCATCACCGCATTACAAAGCCATCGAGGACTTTTGTCACATCATTTATATCAAGCCGTGATTATACCGAATGATCTCTCGGGTCATAATCATACTAAGTTCATCTATGCACGTAAGCCCAAAGATAACATAATATAACATGAGGATGATGACAATGACATAATAATTCAATAAAACAAGTTCATTTAATTAATTTATTCAGAACTAATAACGTCCAAATTGTCAACATGATCATCGCTTTGTAGAGTAAAATTCAAGAATGATCGGAAGAATATTTTCATGAAAGATCTTTGGATGAAACACAAATATCAAGAATATTCTACTAATTTCATGGAGTATAGAAGTCAAAGTTTTAACCTTTGGGTATAATAAAGAATGGAATAACAAAGGAAATCACCGTGCATGCGATGCCGATGTATAAAAGTTATTCCAACAGATAATAATAACGGAACCGGTCGGTGAAATTCACACAATTGACAGGATGTTCCAACAGAATAATAAAGATGGAACGGATCCAGGTGTAAAACACACGAGATATGATATTCCAACAGAATGATAAAGATTTTAACCAGTCCGGTGTAAAAACACATGCAGCAGGATGTTCAAATGAGAATAATAAAGACGGAACCAGTCGGGTGTAAACACATGCATGCAGGATATTCCAAATGAGAATAATAGAAGAATGTCACCAAGTATAGGGTAAACCACGATCAGATTATGTATAGGGTATCGGCGTTATCTGAGTTATTCCAAATGTAATAATAAAGAATGGAATAATGAAGTTCTCTTCATGAATAAGAAAGAATAACACCTTTACAGTACAACAAATAATATCCCTTACCTTAGAAGAACTGAATATTGGAAAAGTGAAGTAGCGTAATACTTTTCTTCTTTCTCTCTATAGTTTCTCTCTAGAGTTTCAATGAATTCGTAAGAAATAATGAAGGAATGAGCTTTCTATTTATAGAAAAGCGAGGGTGGCTCTTGTCTTAATGAAGGGTCAAAATGACTCTTGGTAATATTGAAGAGACAACTACTATTTCATGAAGGGTAATTAACCCTTGTAACAAGAGAGGAAGCGATTAACTCTTGGTAATATGAAGGGACAACTACTATTTGTGAAGGGGTAATTACTATCGACGAAGGTAATTACTATCGACGAAGGTAATTACTATTGAAGAAGGTAATTACTATCGATTGAAGGTAAATACTATCGACGAAGGTAATTACTATTCACAAAGGTAATTACTATTCACAAAGGTAAATACTATTGGACGAAGGTAAATACTATTGACGAAGGTAATTACTATTCACAAAGGTAAATACTATCGATTGAAGAGACTCTTAGATGATGACATATGGCCCCCATAAAATAATCAAACTTACCACAAGCGTCTCATAATGTACTCTTTATATACATCAAGGATTGAATAAATATTACCACAAATCATTTTATTTTTAATCAACACATATTTAATCTTTCAACAATTATTAATCATTTATAACTTGTCGTCTCAATTAATAATATAACATATTATACGAGATGATCTTCGTGATAATAATTGAATCAATAATATAAGAGTTATGATGCGATAATTCTTGTAGTAATAATTGAGTATAGCTAAGTGACTTCTCACGTAAGCATCAATAATCAATACCGAGTGCTACTACGCAACCACGCCAGCGTATTCATTTTTTTTTACTAGGGTAGTTCAAGCAGCTTTTAACGGTAACTCCTCTCTCGCCTTTATTTTTATAGAAAGATAATTTTGTCGCTTAACTAACTACGACAATACTTTCGTTAATGGGGTCCACCACTGATTGAGCCGTCGCATCTGAATATTCCCACAAAAAAATATTCCCAGACCAAACGAATATTTTATAACAACTTGCTTACTTTGCAAAATTTATAAATATTACCCACAACTATAAATCGTGGACGCCCCCAAAATTAGGTATACATCACCCATCTTGGGTTGGCACTTACATGGTATGTAATTTAAATACAACTTAATACATAAACCGTGAGTTTAAATACAAATATAAATCTACTAGATATTATACAAACTCAAAAAGGAGTCCTCATTATAATTATTATCACCTTTATTTCACGCCGAATAGTGAGGACTACTAATGTTATCTTCAGGACCATCACTCGCTTTTCCGACTCGTCGTCAAATTTATATTCTCATTTCTCGAAGAGCACGGTGAAAGAAAGGGTGAGCTCAACTAGCCCAAGAAGAAATATTATGACTAAGATAATGCGAATAAATTATCAATAGTCTTCAACAATGTTAAACCGATAAAATACAATAGACAACCGGTTTAAGCTGCAATGAATATCGCAATCCATTAAAAGAGTCAAGTAGAAAATAAAGTCTACTATCTTTTAGGTTTTAAAAGGTTTTTCATCTTTGTTATAAATTTGAGACTCGACTTTAATAAATATTCCACATCATCGAATCACCCCGCACTACGGCCAAGGATATTCTTTAAGTATCACGACCACAATTATTCATGCACTACGGGCCAAGAATATTTGTGTATTCATTAATGGTCATGATCATGCCAACAACTCGCCCACCAATGCACTACGACCATCGAGGATTTTTATCATATCATTTGTAACATTACGGCCATGATTACAACCGAATAGTCTCTGGTCATAATCATACCAAGTCCATCTATGCACTACTGTGCCATGTACAGATGACTTTCAACATAATATACACATGAGGATGATGACAATTATATAAGAATTCAATAAAACAAGTTCAAGAATTATTTTATCCAGAATTATTAACGCCCAAATTATCAACATGATAATCTTGTTTTGTAGAGTAAAATTCAAGAATGATCGGAAGAATATTTCCATGAAAAGATCTCGGATGAAACGCAAATATCAAGGATATTCCACTAATTTCATGGAGTATAGAAGTCAAAGTTTTAACCAACTGGGTATAATAAAGAATGGAATAACAAAAGAAATCACCTTCTTATGGGGGCGTCACATATTCCCCGACCAAAAGAATATTTTATAACAACTTGCATGCTTTGCAAAATTTATAAATATTACCCACAACTATAACATTATATCAAATTTATTCCATAATATTCAAAAATAATATTTATAGAAAAATTCATCTTTATTTATAAAAGTTGGGGTCTTACAACCTCCCCTTCTTATGAAATTTCGCCCTCGAAATTAGGGTACGTACCTGGTATGTCGAAGAGGTAAGGATACCTTGATTTCATTTTGATTCTAACTCCCAAGTCATTTCCTCAACATCGTGGTTCCTCCACAAAACTTTGACTTGAGGTATAACCTTGGAGCGTAGAATATGTTCCTTCTTATCCAAAATTTGAACAGGGAACCTCTTCATACGTCAAATCTTCCGCTATTTCGTCCAGGTTCTAACTCAATAATATGGTTCGGGTCTTTCACATATTTACGTAACATGGATATGTGAAAACGTTATGAACACGAGACATATTTGGCGGTAGAAAGCGAGTCTATAGGCCACAGTTCCTACTCAATCGAGGATTAAAATGGACCGATGAATCGAGGATTAAGTTTTCCTCTCTTTCCAAATCTTGTAACTCCTTTCCATGGAGCGACTCTTAACAACACATGATCTCCTATATCGAATTCCACGCCCTTTCGATGAAGAAGATCAAGATAACTCTTTTATCGATTTTGTGAGGTTTTTATACGTTGTCGGATCGTTTGAATCTTTTCCGTAGTCATACGCACTCAACTCCCGGTCCCAACAACGTTGCTTCACCCACCTCATCCCAAAGATCCGAGAACGACACTTTCTTCCATACAACGCTTGAATGGAGCCATGCCAATACTTGCTTGATAAGCTGTTGTTGTAGGAAAACTCCACCAATGGTAAGAACTTGTCCCAACTTCCTTGAAATCTAGGACACGAGTCTTAATAGATCTTCAAGAGTTTGAATAGTCCTCTCCGATTGTCCGTCTGTTTGAGGATGATATGCCGAAAGCTAAATCGTAAGTCTGTGCCCATAGCTTTTTGCAAACTAACCCAAAATCGTGAAGTGAATCTTGGGTCTCGATCGTAAACTATGGATACTGGCATACCATGATCTTACAATCTCGTTTATGTACATCTGAGCAAGACGTTCATGTGTATAAGTTTCAGATATCAGAAGAAATGAGCGGACTTTGGTCAATCTATCAACAATGACCCAAATCGCATCAATGCTTTGAGAAACCTTAGGAAGACACAGAACGAAATCCATGGTAATGTGCTCCCACTTCCATTCGGAATTTCAAGTGGTTGCAATGGACCTTTTGGTACTTGATGCTCCGCTTTAACTTCGTTGACAAGTTAGACACCTTGAGATAAACGGCGCTATCTCTCTCTTCATATTGCTCCACCAAAATGTATGACCGAATATCATGATACATTTTGGTACTCCCGAGATGGATTGCAAATGGTGTGTTGTGCGCCTCCATCATGATATTATACTTTAAATCGTGGTCGTTAGGAACACAAAGTCCGGAGTTGACTCAAGTATTCCTTCTTCATCGATTCTTGCTTTCGGATAGCACCTTCTTGCACTTTCTTCCTCATACGCATCGACTCCGTGTCCGTAGCTTGAGCGACTTTAACTTTATCGATTAAAGTCGGTTCTACTCGTATATTCGCTATCATCACACGCGTCCTCGGAGTCTTTAACTCTATCTCCATCCTTTGCAAGTCACACAAAATGGGCCTTTGTGTTGACAATAACGACTCATACTTGCATACGATCTTACGCTTTCAACGCATCGCCTACCACGTTCGCTTTTCCGGGATGGTATTGGATGGTATGATCATAATCTTTCAGCAGTTCAAGCCAACGTCGTTGTCGCATGTTGAGTTCCTTTTGAGTGAAGAAATATTTGAGGCTTTTATGATCCGTAAAGATCTCCACTTTCTCCCCATACAAGTAATGCCTCCAAATTTTAAGTGCTGAAGACAACGGTTGCCAACTCTAGATCATGAGTAGGATAATTCCTCTCATATTCTTTGAGTTGTCGCGAGGCATAGGCTATAACTTTTCCATGTTGCATGAGAACACATCCCAATCCTTCGAAGCATCACTTTGTAGATGACAAATCCTCCGAGGCGGATGGTATTGTCGAGCAGTCTTTGAAATAAGTCTCTCTTGAGTTCTTGAAAACTCTCTCACATTCTTCGCTCCAACCGAACTTTGTATCTTTCCGAGTCATTTGAGTCGATGGAGTAGCGATTCGAGAAAATCCTTCCACGAATCTCCAGATAATAACCAAATTAAACCGAGAAAGCTACGTCTTGATCATCGATTTAGGTTGTTCCCGACTTTGAATAGCTTCAATCTTTCTTTGGGTCAACAGATATTCCATGACTTGATACCACGTACCCAAGGAATGCTACTTCTTCTGCCGTAACTCACATTTTCTCAACTTGGCATAAAGCTTATATTCACGAAGCTTTTGGAGTGTCGACCTCGAAGTGTTGCTTTCATGATCTTCACGGCTTTTGGAATAAATAAGGATGTCATCAATAAAGACGACCACAAAGTGATCTAAATATTCCTTGAATACTTTCGGTTCATCATATCCATGAAGGCGTTAGGAGCATTAATCAATCCAAAAGACATGACTAGGAATTCATAATGCCCGCATGGGGATTACGGCGAAAGTCTTTGGAATGTCGGTGGTTCTAATCTTCAATTGGTGATATCCTAAACGAAGATCAATCTTTGAAAAGAATTTGGCTTGCAACCTGTTCAAACAGGTCATCAATACGT
Organism: Panax quinquefolius; assembly: GCA_020205615.1. NCBI lineage: Eukaryota > Viridiplantae > Streptophyta > Magnoliopsida > Apiales > Araliaceae > Panax > Panax quinquefolius. The sequence goes on from CM035165.1 coordinate 4,411,862, forward strand.
GGCAATGGATACCTATTTTTGATGGTGACATGATTCAACTCCCCGATAATCAATACAAAGTCGCATACTCCCATCTTTCTTCTTCACGAATAGAACAGGAGCACCCCAAGGAGAAGTACTAGGGACGAATAAAGTCAATGTCTAACAATTCCTGCGGTTGGGTCTTTAACTCACGAAGTTCAATAGAGCCATTTGATATGGGACTTTGGAAATAGGTTTTCATCTGGGTTCAAGGTCGATACAAAATTCAATTTCACGCTCCGGGGTAGGCGGGGAAGTTCTTGAGAATACGTCAAGAATTTATTAACAATAGAAATATCGTTCAAAAGCGGCGTATTTTTGTTTAAATCGTGACATGAGCTAAGAAAGCTTGACATCCGCTTTTTCAATAAGCGAATAGCTTTATGGCTTGAGATGACCATGATTGATTTTAATGGTTTGGTCGTTTGAATTAGCATAATAGGTTGATTAGGAATATGAAAGCTAACAACCTTACGAAAACAATCAATTTTTGCATGATAAGTAGTTAACCAATCAATCCCTAGAATCACGTCAAATGCAAGTATTTTTAATGAAATAAGATCGACGGAGTAATGTGAAGGGTACCGATTTAAACCAAACAAGACTTATAAGCGATTGGATGTAATGAAGGTTTCTCCCAACGGAGTTTCCACGAGATAAGTCAAAGTCTAATTTCTCCGAGTCAAATTTAATCGATGAGTATGCAAGTAGGAGAAATAAAAGAATGGGTAGAAACCGGTATCAAATAAAGTATAGACTTCATTAGAGTTTATGATAAGCTTACCGTGATGACCTCATTCAGATTCCTTGCTCTTTGGGAGGTCACAACAAACGCTCTCCCCTGCACTACGGGGTTTGACTTTTACAGACTGACCTTTGGTGCCTCCATCCTAAATTGAATTTGTCTTCGATAAACGCACAAAATCGAGCTAAGTGACCTTCTCTTCCACAATTATAACATGCTTTGACTGGCATGGCGCAGTTTGGATCGATGTGTCCCTCTCCTCCGCATTTGAAGCATATGATAGGTGGTCTTTCTCCTTCCTTAACAACGGGTCTTTGGTGCTGACGCGTCTTTCCATCATTGTTGAATCTCCTTTTCTTGAAATGTCCATTCTTATTGTTTTTGTACGATTACCCAACCGAAGTGGTTACCATATATCGCTATTGATTCCTCCACGCTTGTTGTCACCGCTCGATGACTACTCATTTGGTATTATAATTTTCTTATTTGCTTTCTTTTTAGTTGCGTTGACTCATTATCGCGCTCCACTAAGCGAGCCCTATTTACAACATCCGAATACAAACACGCGGTTTATGAGAAATAAGATGTTGGCGTATCTCCGACTTCAAACCTCTTAAAAACATTCGCGCCATTCTTTCTTCATTATCCACCAAGTGTGGGACGCAAATCGTGATAACTCCACAAATTTTGCCTCGTATTGCGACACGGTCATATTGTTTTGTTCCAACTTGATAAACTCCACCTCCTTCATGTGGCGAATACTTTCGGGAAAGTATTTGTCGTTGAGCGACTCTGGAACTTCTCCCAAGATATCTTGATCAATGAGTTGAGTACGTTTCTACCGATTCCCACCAAGAATGTCGCCTCTCCGCGCAACATAAAAGCGGCGAAGGGAACCTTTTGCTCTCGGAGCATCCCAAAACATCAAATATCTTGGTAATCTGCTTTATCCATGCTTCCCGCCGAAGTGGTTTTGGCTCTCCCTTAAACTCCCGGTGGTCCCAGCTCCTTGAATTGTTTAGCGGTGACCCTTCGAGAGTTTTCCGTGTTTCCACCTACGTTTTGGACGAGTCGCGCTCTGCTTTCTTTGTTGCATAAATTCATAAAGCCTCGAACATTTGATCATTCATCATTTTGGTCGGTGTTGTTGTTTGCATGAGGATTGTCACCTTCCGATGCACATTATCCCGATTATTGATATGTGGTGAATCAACGATCGCTGCTAGGCCCATTCTTATTCTCAACATTCTCGGATGTCATTTTCAGATCATCGCCACAAAATAAAAGGTTAATTGACATGTAACAAATTATCCCTATCTTGGACCAACCAATAAAATAGCACACAAACTTAGGTAGGTCATACTAGCGAAGGTATTCCCGTCTCTCCCTCCTAGTACTATTCTCACATCTTAGCCAAGGATCATATCCTAAGCTCGATACCAACCGTGACGCCCCCAAAATTAGGTATACATCACCCATCTTGGGTCGCCACTTACGTAGTATGTAATTTAAATACAACTTAATACATAAAGCGTGAGTTTAAATACAAATATCGTCTACTAGATATTATACAAACTCAAAAAAGAGTCCTCATTACAATTATTATCACACTATTTCACGCAGAATAGTGAGGACTACTAATGTTATCTTGAGGACCATCACTCGTTTCCCGACTCGTCCATTTATATTCTCATTTTACGAAGAAAACGGTGAAAAGAAAGGGTGAGCTCAACTAGCCCGAGAAGAAATATTATGACTAAGATAATGCGAGAATAAATTATCAATAGTCTTCAACAATGTTAAACCGATAAAATACAATAGACAACCGGTTTAACTATAGCGGAATATTCAATCCATTAAAAGAGTCAAGTAAAAATAAAGTCTACTATCTTTTAGGTTTTAAAAGGTTTTTCATCATCTTTATATATTTGAGACTCGACTTTAATAAATATTTCACATCATCGAATCACCCCCGCACTTACGGCCGAGGATATTCTTTAGTATCACGACCACAATTATTCATGCACTCACGGGCCAAGAATATTTGTGTATTCATTAATGGTCATGATCATGCCAACAATCGTCCACCAATGCACTACTGACCATCGAGGATTTTTATCATATCATTTGTAACATTACGGGCCATGATTACAAAGAATAGTCTCTCGGTCATAATCATACCAAGTCCATCTACGCACTACACAGGCCACAGATGACTTTCAACATAATATACACATGAGGATGATGACAATTATATAAGAATTCAATAAAACAAGTTCAAGAATTATTTTATCCAGAATTATTAACGTCAAATTATCAACACGATCATTGTTTTGTAGAGTAAAATTCAAGAATGATCGGAAGAATATTTCCATGAAAAGATCTGGATGAAACGCAAATATCAAGGATATTCCACTAATTTCATGGAGTATAGAAGTCAAAGTTTTAACTAACCTGGGTATAATAAAGAATGGAATAACAAAAGAAATCACCATGCATGCGATGAATCGCATACAGGCGAGTTATTCCAACAGAATAATAAATAACGGAATCGTCCGGCAGAAACGCATGCATGAGGATGTTCCAGCGTAATAATAATAAAGAGCGGAACCAGTCCGGTGTAAAACACATGCATGAGGATGTTCCAATGAATAATAATAAAGAAGCGGAACCGAAGTCCTGTAAAACACACTGTGACAGGATGTTCCAACAGAGAAAAATAAAAAGACGGAACCAGTGGGGTAAAACACATGCATGGGATGTTCCAGCGAGAATAATAGAAGAATGTCACCAAGTATAGGGTAAACCACGTATCTGAGGTTATTCAATGTAAGAATAATAAGCAATGGAATAACAAAAGTTCTCTTCAAGAATAAGAAAGAATAACACCCCTTACTTTTGGTAAGAGATTGAATCTTGCGCAGTTGTAGTGTAAAAAAATACTCTTCTTCTTTCTCTTATTCTCTATACTTTCTCTCTCTATAGCTTGAATGAATTCGTGAAAAAATAATGAAGCACTAGGCCTCTATTTATAGAAGATTTCTAAAAGCTTAAAGACCTCTTAGTGTGAAAAGGCAAGTGGCTTGACGACTAATGATGTGAAAAGAAAAGTGGTTTGGCGCTTTGTAATGAATGAAGCGACAAGTGGTTCGACGCTTTCAGTAATGTGAAGCGACAAGTGGTTCGGCCTTTGTAATGTGAAAGCGATAAGTGGTTCGACGTCTGGTAAAGGTAATTACTATTGACGAAGGTAATTACTATTCACAAGGGTAATTATTATCGACGAAGGTAATTACTATTGGCGAAGGTAAATACTATTTGTGAAGGTAATTACTATTCACAAAGGTAATTACTATTGACGAAGGTAATTACTACTTATTGACGAAGGTAAATACTATTGATTGAAGGTAATTACTATTCACAAAGGTAATTACTATTATTGTGAAGAGACTCTTAGATGACATACATATGAGCCCCCATAAAATAATCAAACTTACCACAAATCATTTATTTTTCATCAACACATATTTAATCTTTCAACAATTATTAATCATTTATAACTTGTCGTCTCAATTATTGATTTAATACTATAACATATTATCTGAGATGATCTTTGTGACAATAATTGAATCAATAATATAAGAGATATCGACGCGTAATTCTCAGAAGTAATAATTAAGTATATTTGGAGTGACTTCTCACGTAAGCATTAATAATCAATACTGAGTGTCTACTTATGCAACCACGCCAGCGTATTCTTGTACTTTTACCACCGGGTAGTTCAACAGTTTTAACGGTAACACCTCCGTCGTTATTTTTATAAAATATTTTTGTCGATTTCTCAATCCGACAATAATTACATTAGGGGTCCACCAATGATTGAGCCGTTGTACAAATATTCCCTAACAAAAAGAATATTATGTAAGACCCCAAAATTTTTAAATAAAAAGGAATTTCCTTTATTTATTATTTTGAAATAGTAAGGGTTGATTTGATTAATGTGGATAGTTAAGGGTTAAAATCGCAAATATTTCAAAATAAAAGTGGTTATAAAATATTCATTGTTGTCGGAGAATATTCGTTTTGGTCGTGGAATATTAAATCTTTGTTGGGGAATATTAAATGACGGTAGCAAGCAACCATGTGGGCCCCATAAAGGAAAGCGATTGGATGAAGAAAAGCGACAAATATAAGTTGTTTTTAAATAGCAGGCGTAGTTATTACCAATTATCATTGTTGGAATACCGATTGGTTAAAACACACTATCTGTCTGGCGTTGTTGAGCGATAGCACTGCGGTATTGCACCAATTATTGATTCTTACGTAAGAAGGCACTACTCAATAATGGTTACGATAATTGCATTGATTATTTTATTGAGTTAATAATTGTTGCGTTGATATTTTATATTCTTTGTTGTTTTGATAATTGTCATTACACAATATTTTTCATTATCGAAGCAATAATTCATATTATCTGAATAATATTATTAGATAACATTATTGGCAATGTCTAGAAAGTTACATCTAATGAGAGGTTTGGTCACCTAATTGCGGCCGATGAAGAAGAAATTCTTATTGAAAAGCCCCTCTTTCACAGGGCGCACTGGTTGTCGATATTGTGATTACGTAATATTATTTGTGAATAATTAATTATTGATTTATATGATGAGGAAAATATTGATTTTATGTGGATATAGATGGAGAAAATTTTTAAAATTACAATTGTTGAAAATTAATATTTTATCTTTTTTACGATAAAATAATTCATTTAAATATATTATTTTAATAATATATAATGGTAATATTTTTACAACGAATGTGGGATATATGAGTATATGAGGAGGAAGAGTATTTTTGTTGCAATAAATGTTTAAAACATGTTAAACATGTCGGTGGACCCCATTTATTATTTGAAATTTGATTATAAACGTAAAATCGCTTGGTTTGTGGATTTTGGTCAATTTTTGTTTGGAATTTGGAAAAACTTTCTTCTGCAAAGTTGTAGAGAATTGAATTTCCTATAAAAACTCATGAGATTCAATTTTTTCTGATGAAAGGGATATTTATTATGAATTATTGAAGTTACGAAGCTCAAAATAATTGATTTTTGTAAGTTTTAATTATTTATTTTATGAAAAACGTTTTTTATCATTTCTTTCTAGAAGGTTGACATGTGGGAAATGTTGGGATCTGATTTCCAAAGAGGCGAGGAAATTTATTAATAATAATATATTTTATTAAATTTTTACGCTTTGGTGTTCTAAGCATTTTCTATAAATAGGGTCTTAGGTTAGAATTAAAAATCACACCGTAAAGCTGAAGTTTTTCTCTCTATATTATTGAGCGTATTCTTGTGAGTAGTTTTGAGTATACTTTGAGTATTGCTAGATTCGATTGCAAGTTCCTTGAGACTTATACCAGGTATTCTAGCTAAAAGTCTTGATCTTTCGAGGTAAGGGATATTATTTTTTTTTCGTAATGATATTATTTCTTCAATATCATTATCTTTGAAATATTGATCTGAAGTTTTTATCAAATTTGGAACTTTTTCATGTCGGGGTTCTTATTCATGGGTTCTATTTATTCATTGAGTTCTTATTCACGAGTTCTTATTCACGAGTTCTTATTCACACAGTACTATTCATGTAAGCGTGAAGATGTTTTTGTGGAATTTCTATCTTTTGGTGTCGGAGTTCTTATTCACGATATCTAAGACTATTCACGATATCTGACACTATTCACGATATCTGGTCTTATTCATAGAAAAATAAAATTTCTTCTTTTTCGTCCAAAACATCTATTACGGATACTAACTCGATTGTATCCATGTTTTGATCATTCTTGAATTTTACACCACTATGATTATTTTTGAGGTATTTTTGGGCGTGGATAAAACCAAGTATGAATCCTTAATCCTTAATCCTTGTCATTTTTGTTTCTTTGGATTCGTTTCTTTAAAAAAATATATTTTCATCATCCTCGGTCTTAAATGATGATATTATGGAATATCTTTTGGCTTTGTAGTGCAAAGATGAATGATTTCTTAAGAATATCTTTGGCTTTTGTAGTGCAAAGATGAATGATTCTGAAGAATATCTTTGGCCGTGTAGTGCAAAGATGAGCAGTGTTTAAATGAACATGACCAGTGATGAATATCTTTGGCTGTAGTGCAAAGATGAATATTTGATTCAGATGTATATTGATTGATGTTACGGGGATAAAAGATGAGCGATGAACTTTTAAATTCATACATAGAAGATAGTAGTTTGCATTCTCTACTTAACTCTTCTAATGAATTATTATTTCAGCTGCGAATATTGATTTAAAATTTGTTGTCTATGTATTCTATTATATTTTTTCCTGTTGAAGACTAACGATAATTTGTTGTATATTATCTTAGTCATAATATTCTTCTTGAGCTAGTTGAGCTCACCCTTTTCCTTTTGTTCCATTTTTTCTCGAGGAGGCGAGAATATAAGCGAGTGCGAGTCGGGGTATGGAATGAAGGTTTTAGAAAGGATTGTTTAGTAGTCCTCACCATTTTTGTAAAATAATATATCGATAAATGTGATGAGGATTTATTTGAGTATAGATATTATCAGAAGATAATATTTGTATTCAAACTCACAGCTTTTCTTGTTGTAATAATAAAGTTGTAGTTGTTTACGTACCATGTATTGACAACTCAGAATAGGTGATGTATACCTATTTTGGGGGCGTCGCGGTTAGTATCGAGCTTAGGGATATGATCTCTGGCGGAGATCGGGGAATAGAACTAGGAGGGAGGCGAGTAAATCCTTCGCTAGTGTGTCCTACCTAAGCTTATTTGTTAGTTGGTCGATATATAGGGATATTATGTGATATATTGATTTCCTTAATTAACCCTTGTTTTATGTGGTATTTGAGAATGTCGTGAGAATATTAACAATGGAAATGAGGCCAGTGGAGATGCTGTACTCACTAACGAGGAGACGCGTAACAGGTGGCAATGTTCCTCTTGTGAACAACACCATTGAGCAGATGATGAGCGAGGGGATGTTTAGAAGTTTTTGCAGTTCATGCAAAATCGACGGAGAAACTTCGTGTTCAAAATCTGAGGAGGAAATGATAGCAATTCACGGGTTGTCACGAATGCAAGCGATTCAAAGAGTTGGACCACGAATTTAAGGAAAGCGGATCCGATTATGGCGGAAACATGGGTCAAACAAATTACCAAGATATTCGATGTCTTGGGATGCGGAGAACGAAGGTTCCATTCGCCACCTTTATGTTAAAGTGGCGGCGGCGGACTCTTGGGGAGAATGCGTGAAGCGTACCCATCCGGCCCGCACTCGGTATGTCTTGGGAGATGTTTTGAAGCTATTTAATGACATACTTTCACGAAAGTGTTCGTCGTATGAAGGAAGTGGAGTTCATCAGATTGGAACAAAACAACATGGCGGTGTCTCGATGACGAGGCAAAGTTTGCGAGTTATCGAGGTTTGCACCTCATTTGGTGGAGAATGAGGAGCGTGTATGATGACGCGGATGTTTCTTAGAGGTTTGAAACCCGGCATACGTCGATTATCTCATTTCTCATAAATTTTCTCTTTATTGAGATGTTTAAAATGGGGCTCAATTGTTAGAAGCGAGATAACGAGTACGGTCAAGTGAGGACCATAACGAGGATCGTACCGAGAGATAGCAGTGAGCGAGAATAATGATAACGGCGGAGAAAGAAAGAGCGGACAAAAATGGTTACCACTCACGGTGGTAATCATGGCCATGAAAAATAGAAGAAGCGAGTCGGGGAGGAGATTTTAAAAAGGAGATTTAACAACGACTATGTGAAGGCGGCAGTCGTCGGCGTGAAGAATCGGTTCTAAGGGAGGAAACGACCACCGGTCATATGCTACAAATGCGGAAAAGAGGGACATATCGGTCCAAGCTGTCCACAACAGTTCAAGGTATGCTATAATTGTGGAAAGGAAAGACATATCGCTCGAGATTATCTGTAGAGCGAAACCTAGTTCAATTGGAGGCGGTGACTCAAAAGATGTATCTAAAAAGTCAAAGTCAGCGATTAGGAAGGCGTTTGTTGTGACTAGTCATAATCGAGGAACCCAAACGAGGTTATCACGGGTAAGCTATTTATAAATTCTTGCGAAGTTTATACCTTATTTGATCTGGTGCTACCCATTCATTTTATCTCTGCGTGTGTGCTCAGCGTTTAAACTTGACTCAGAAGAAATTAGACTTTGACCTATCTGTGGAAACTCCGTTAGGAGAAACTTTCATCACATCCCTTTGTTTATAAATCTTGTTTGATTCAAGTTGGCACCATCACCTTACATTGACCTTATCTCTTTAAAGATACTTGCTTTTGATGTAATTTTAGGGATTGATTGGTTAACTACTCATCATGCCAAAATTGATTGTTTTCGTAAGGTTGTTAGTTTTCATATTCCTAACCAACTTTGTTATGCGAATTCAAGCAACTAAACCATTAAAATCAATCACTATCATATCTAATCATAAAGCTATTTGTTTATTGAAAAAGCGGATGTCAAGCTTTCTTAGCCCATGTTATGGATTTGAATAAAGACACGTCAAATTTGAATAATATTCTGTTGTTATTGACTTTCGATGTATTTCGAAGAAGAACCGGTCTACCCCGAGCGTGAAGTTGAATTCTTTATTGATCTTGAACACGGTACAAAGCCCATTTCTAAAACCCCATATCGAATGGCTCTATTGAACTTCAGGAGTTAAAGGTCCAACTACGAGGAATTGTTGGACATCGGTTTCATTAAATCTAGTACATCTCCTTGGGGTGCTCTGTTTTGATTTGTAAAGAAGAAAAGCGGGAGTATGCGACTTTTGTATTGACTATTGGGAATTGAACCATGTCACCATCAAGAATAGGTATCCTCTACCTCGTATTGATGACTTGTTTGACCGATTGCAAGGGCATAATTCTTTTCAAAAATCGATCTTCGATTCGGATATCAATTTGAAGATTAGAAGGCGAGGATATTCAAAAAGCGCCTTGAACTCGGTATGGGCATTATGAATTCTTAGTCATGTCTTTCGGACTAACTAATGCTCCTGCGGCTTTCATGGATATGATGAACCAAAGTATTCAAGGAATATTTGGATCAATTCGTTATTTGTCTTTATTGATGACATCCTCATATATTCCAAAAGCCGTGAAGATCATGAGCACCATTTGAATTTGGTACTCCAAAGGCTTCGTGAAAACCAACTATATGCCAAATTGAAGAAATGCGAGTTCGGCTTGAGGAAGTAGCATTCCTTGGGCGCGTGGTGTCGAAACATGGAGTATCTGTTGATCCGTGAAGATTGAAGCAATACAAAGTTAGAAGCAACCGAAGTCGGTGGATGAAATCACGTAGCTTTTTGGGCTTAAATTGGGTTATTATCGGAGATTCATGGAAGGTTTTCTCGAATCGCTACTCCATTAACTCGGCTAACTTCGGAAGGATACAAAATTCGTTTGGAAGCGAAGAATGCGAGAAGAGTTTCCAAGAGCTTAAGAGGAGACTTATTTTAAGACTGTTTCTAACAATACCATCTGGTTCGGATGGATTTGTTATCTCTGACGATGCTTCGGGCAAAGGGTTAGGATGTGTTCTCATGCAGCGTGGGAAGGTCATAGCCTATGCCTCGCGACAACTTAAAGAGTATGAGAGGAATTATCCTACTCATGATCTAGAGTTAGCGGCCGATCGTTTTCGCTGCTAAAGATATGGAGGCACTATCTATATGGGGAGAAAGTGGAGATATATTCGGACCATAAAAGCCTTAAATATTTCTTCACTCAAAAAGAACTCAACATCTTGGAATGACGTTGGCTCGAGCTATTGAAGACTACGACCACACTATTGATACCATCACGGTAAAGCGAGCGTGGTAGGTGACGCGCATTGAGTAGAAGATCATATGCGGAGCGAGTGCGATGATGTCAAGTATATCGATAGAGCCAACTTTAATAGAAAAAGTTAAGGTTGCTCAAGCCACCGCAGGCCGAGGCGATGCGTATGAAGAAGAAAGTACAAGAAGGAGCTATTAGGGCGAGAATTGATGAAGAAGGAATACTTGAGTCCACTCTAGACTTTGTGTTCTAACGACTACGATTTGAAGTACAAGATTATGATGGAGGCACACAATCGCCATTTGCAATCCATCTGGAAGTACTAAAATGTATCGTGATCTTGACATACATTTTGGTGGAACAATATGAAGAGAGAGATTGCAAAGTTTATCTCGATGTGTTTAACTTGCCAGCGTGTAAAGGCGGAGCATCTTGTACCTAAGGGTCCGTTGCAACCACTTGAGATTTAGGAATGGAAGTGGGAACACATTACTATGGATTTCGTTACGGGTCTTCCTACGGTTTCTCAAGGCATCAATGCTATTTGGGTTATTGTTGATAGATTAACCAAAAGTCGCTCATTTCTTGCCGTCGGAGACTTATTCCTTGAGCGTCTTGCTAGTATACGTGAATGAGATTGTGAGGTTGCATGGCATGCTGTATCCATAGTTTCGGATCGTGACCCAAGATTCACTTCAAGATTTTGGGTTAGCTTGCAAAAAGCTATGAGCGCAGTTTGCGATTTAGTTTGGCATACCATCCCCAAGCAGACGATGAGACAATCGAGAGAGGACTATTCAAACTCTTGAAGATCTATTAAGACTACGTGTCCTGACTTCAAGGGTAGTTGGGATAAATATTTACCATTGGTGGAATTCTCCTACAACAACAGTTATCGAGGCAAGTATAGGTGTGGCTCCATTGAAGCATTATATGGGCCGAAAATGTCGTTCTCGATATGTTGGGATGAGGTGGGTGAAGCAACATTATTGGGACCCGAGTTAATACGTATGACTACCGAAAAGATCCAAATGATTCGACAAGCGAATACAAATGGCACAAGATCGACAAAAGAGTTATGCGGATCTTCATCGAAAGGGCGTGGAATTTAATGTAGGGGATCGTGTATTGTTGCGAGTTGCTCCATGGAAGGGAGTTACAAGATTTGGGAGAGAGGAAAGCTCGATCCACGATTTATTGGTCCATTTCAAATTCTTGACCGAGTAGGAAATGTAGCCTATAGACTTGCGTTACCTCAAAAGTATGTCTCGTGTTCATAATGTGTTTCACATATCTCGTACTTCGTAAATATGTGAAAGACCCGAACCACGTTATTGAGTTAGAGCCGGGACGAGATAATGAAGACTTAACGTATGAGGAGGTACTGTCAAGATCTTGGATAGGAAGGAGCATGTCCTACAGCCATGAAAGGTCATACCACAAGTTAAAGTTTTGTGGATGAATCATGCTTTATAGAGAAATGACTTTGGGAATTGGAAAGCGGAAATGAAAGCGAGGTATCCTCACCTTTTGAAACACCAGAATCGTCGTCGATTTCGAGGGACGAAATTTCATAAGGAGGGAGGTTGTAAGACCCCAAATTTTTTTTTAAATAAAAGGAATTTCCTTTATTTATTATTTTGAAATAGTAAGGGTTGATTTGATTAATATGGATAGTTAAGGGTTAAATCTGCAAATATTTCAAAATAAGCAGTGGTTATAAAATATTCATTGTTGTCGGGGAATATTTGTTTGGTCGTGGAATATTAAATCTTTGTCGGGGAATATTTAAATGACAATGGTATGACCATATGTGGGCCCCATATGTGAAAGCGATTGGATGAAGAAAGCGACAAATATAAGTTGTTTTTAAATAGCAGCGTAGTTATTCTGCAGATTATCTTGTTGGAATACCCGGTGGTTAAAACACACTTGTCTGGCGTTGTTGAAAAAGTAGCATACGGTATTGCACCAATTATTGATTCTTACGTAAGAAGGCACTACTCAATAATGGTTCTGATAATTCTTATTCGATTATTTTATTGAGTTAATAATTGTTGCGTTGATATTTTATATTCTTTGTTGTTTGATAATTGTCATTACACAATATTTTCATTATCGAAGCAATAATTCATATTATCTGAATAATATTATTAGATAACATTATTGGAAATGTCTAGAAAGTTACATCTAAGGAGAGGTTTGGTCACCTAATTGCGGCGATGATGAGAAATTCTTATTGGAAAACCCCTCTTTCTCACAAGCGCACAGGTTGTCAATATTGTGATTACGTAATATTATTTGTGAATAATTAATTATTGATTTATATGATAAGGAAAATATTGATTTTATGTGGATATAGATGGAAAAATTTTAAAATGACAATTGTTGAAAATTAATATTTTATCTTTTTACGATAAAATAATTCATTTAAATATATTATTTTAATAATATATTAACGGTATATATTTTACAACGAATGTGGGATATATGAGTATCTGAGGAGGAAGAGTATTTTGTTGCAATAAATGTTTAAAACATGTTAAACATGTCGGTGGACCCCATTTATTGATTTGAAATTTGATTATAAATTGTAAAATCGCCCGTTTGTGGATTTGGTCAATTTTTGTTTGGAATTTGGAAAAACTTTCTTCTGCAAAGTTGTAGAGAATTGAATTTCCTATAAAAACTCATGAGATTCGAATTTTCTGATGAAAGGGATATTTATTATGAATTATTGAAGTTACGAAGCTCAAAATAATTGATTTTTGTAAGTTTTAATTATTTATTTTATGAAAAACGTTTTTATCATTTCTTTCTAGAAGGTTGGCATGTGGGAAATGTTGGGATCTGATTTCCAAAGAGGCGTAGGAAATTTATTAATAATAATATATTTTATTAAATTTTTACGCTTTTGGTGTTCTAAGCATTTTCTATATAAATAGGGTCTTAGGTTAGAATTAAAAATCACACCGTAAGCTGAAGTTTTCTCTCTATATTATTGAGCGTATTCTTGTGAGTATTTTGAGTATACTTTGAGTATTGCTAGGCGGTGCAAGTTCCTTCAAAGACTATATACGTTATTACAAGCTAAATGTCTTGATCTTTCGAGGTAAGGGATATTATTTTTTTCGTAATGATATTATTTCTTCAATATCATTATCTTTGAAATGTTGATCTGAAGTTTTTATCAAATTTGGAACTTTTTCATGTCGGGGTTACTATTCATGGGTTCTTATTCATGAGTTACTTATTATTCACGAGTTACTATTCACGATTCTTATTCACGAAGTTACTATTCGATTACTATTATTCATGAAGCGTGAAGATGTTTTTGTGGAATTTCTATCTTTTGTGTGTGAGTTACTATTCACGATATCGGCACTATTCACGTATCTGACACTATTCACGATATCTGGTATTATTCATAGAAAATAAAATTTCTTCTTTTCGTCAAAAACATCTATTACGGATATTAACTTCGATTGTATCCATGTTTTGATCATTCTTGAATTTTACACCACTATGATTATTTTTGAGGTATTTTTGGACGTGGATAAAACCAAGTACGAATCCTTAATCCTTAATCCTTGTCATTTTGTTTCTTTGGATTCGTTTCTTAAAAAAAAAATATTTTCATCATCCTCGGTCTTAAATGATGATATTATGGAATATCTTTGGCTTTGTAGTGCAAAGATGAATGATTTCTTAAGAATATCTTTGGCTGTGTAGTTCAAAGATGAATGATTTTCGAAGAATATCTTTTGGCGTAGTATAGTGAAAAGATGAGCAGTGTTTAAATGAACATGACCCGGTGATGAATATCTTTGGGCTGTAGTGCAAAAGATGAATATTTGATTCGGATGTATATTGATTGATGTTACGAGGGATAAAAGATGAGCGATGAACTTTTAAATTCATACATAGAAGATAGTAGTTTGCATTCTCTACTTAACTCTTCTAATGAATTATTATTTCAGCTGCGAATATTGATTTAAAATTTGTTGTCTATTGTACTCTATTATATTTTTCCCTGTTGAAGACTAACGATAATTTGTTGTATATTATCTTAGTCATAATATTATTTTCTTGAGCTAGTTGAGCTCACCCTTTTCCTTTTTGTTCATTTTTTTCTCGGGAGGCGAGAATATAAGCGAGATTTAATCCGGGGGTATGGAATGAAGGTTTTAGAAAGGATTGTTTAGTAGTCCTCACCATTTTGTAAAATAATATATCAATAAATGTGATGAGGATTTATTTGAGTATAGATATTATCAGAAGATAATATTTGTATTCAAACTCACAGTTTTACTGTTGTAATAATAAAGTTGTAGTTGTTTCTGTACCATGTATTGACAACTCAGAATAGGTGATGTATACCTATTTTGGGGGCGTCACATATTCCCCGACCAAACGAATATTTTATAACAACTTGCATACTTTGCAAAATTTATAAATATTACCCACAACTATAACATTATATCAAATTTATTCCATAATATTCAAAAATAATATTTATAGAAAAATTCATCTTTATTTATAAAAGTTGGGGTCTTACAATAACATTATATCAAATTTATTCCATAATATTCAAAAATAATATTTATAGAAAATTCATCTTTATTTATAAAAAGCGTGGTCTTCTGACCTCCCTTTTTATGAAATTTAAGCCCTCGAAATTAGAAGTGCGTACTGATATGATAAAGAGGTGAGGATACCTTGAATACCTTTATCGTTAAAAATATTAAATTCATCTTATGATTCGCTAAAGATATTCATTAACAATTCATCTTTGCACTACAAAGCTAAAGATATACAAATTGTAAAACCAATAATCTTTGAGAATAGCGACTTAATAGTATCACGACCACGAATTATCCATGCACTACTAGCCAAGGATATTCGTGTTTTCAATTCTGATCATGATTATACCGAATAATCCGTGGTCATAATCATACCAAGTCTATCAATGCACTACTGACTAAAGATGACTTTTACCACATCCATGAATTAATATTTCATTCTTTGAGACTCAATTTGAATAATTAATCCATATCATCGAATCATCCCTGCACTACAGGCCAAGGATATTCATTAGTATCACAACCACGAATTATCCATGCACTACGGCCAAAGATAATCGTGTATTCATTAGTATCACGACCACAAATTATCACGACCATAAATTATCCATGCACTACGGCCAAAGATAATCGTGTATTCATTAGTATCACGACCACAAATTATCCATGCACTACGGCCAAAGATAATCGTGTTTTCAATTACGGTTATGATTATACCGAACAATCCTTGGTCATAATCATACCAAGTCCATCTATGTACTACAGGCCACAGATGACTTTCAACATAATATAAACATGAGGATAATGATATAAAGAATCAATCAAATGAGATAAAGGATAAATATTAAACATTTATAATATAATTTATCCAGGATTCAAGAATATCCCCATGTTATCAATCACTTAATAATCTCATAATCTAATATCATTAATATTATAACAATATTTTAATCACTTCTTAAATTTATAAACAATTTATCTCAATTGTTTACGCTTTACCATATAATGCATTTAATCATTCAAAAATGCCATACTCATACGAAATCATCACCAATTATCAAATCCTCATCAAAAAATATGCATATACTCTATATAGGATTCTACAGCCATAAAATCCTATTTTCAACTTTGTTACTTCACATAACATATTTAACTCGTATATTTAGTAATTAAACTATTTTCATGAAAAATACCAAATCAGTCCCAAAAATATTTCTTTTCTGGGATTTAGCATAATATAGTCTCATAATGAAAATATATTTTTCTCAGAATTTTTAAAATTCATTTACTATTTTTCAAAAATCAATTTCTAATTAATTCCTTAAGAAATTTTCTACCTCAAGTTTAACTCCAGAAATTCCCAAATCTTGGCAGGACCTTACACATGTTGACGTGAGCTTCTAGTTTAAATTTAATGGTCATCGGAGTTATAGAACTCCAGTTATAGCATTTTTCATCGGAAAAACCTAAATATTGAAATAGTCATAACTTGCTCATTTTAAGTCAGAATGAGCTCATTTTTGGACAGGAGGTACTTTATAACATATATTTTCATGTCCCAAAAGGCCAGAATTTTTCACATAAATTTAGTGGCCGAAACAGCCCTTACAAAAACGTGGCAGCAGCTTTTTGGACATTTTAAAGTTTTGACTCCTTTGCTAAAATCAGTCTACACGAAAATCTACAACACCTTTTTCATTGATTCCACTTGGATTAGTTAGGTAACTAATAGATCTAACTCTAGGACTTAACCACACTCAAAAATTCAAAATATAATAGGAGATTTGGTCAATTGAATTTCATGTTACGTTTTTCACCAAAAATCGGTTTTTAACTCCTTGTGATTTTTAAGAAACTTTCATGTTTTCACATACTAACCAACATAACTCATCACAACACTTACTAATACCACGTATACCCATGATTTTCATTAGTCCAATGCTTTTATTATGACTTTCATCATAAACCACGTAAACTTTATTCATTTTAGTTGAAGAAATATTTGAGGTTTAAGAAATGGGTTTTATCTTTAGGGTCAATCTGAAATTCGATTTCACGCTCTAAGTAGGCTAAGAAGTCTTCAAGAAACGCCGGAAATTTATTAATAATAGAAATATCATTCAAAAGCGTGACTCTCATCCAAGACTTGGATAATACGTCACATTGATACCAACTATGACTTCTATCCCTTAACCTAGATAGCACCTCACAATGATACCTATAAACTTGCCATCTTCATTCACGATGTCGCCTCTGAGAAAGTCGGCCGGTGCATTCCACACAAGGAAGTCAACAACGAAAGGTTTAAGGGGCTCTTTACTTATGGCTTGATATGACAATAATTGACTTTAGTAGTTTGGTTACTTGAATTCACACAACAGTTGGTTATGAATATAAAAGCTAACAACCTTACGAAAAGCATGATGAGTAGTTAACCAATTGATTCCTAAAATCACATCAAAGGCAAGTATTTTCAAAAAGATAAGATCGACAGTAGCGTGAAAGTGTTTATTTGAATCAAACAAGATTTAAAAATAGTAAGCGTAATGTGAAGGCTCCTACTAACGAAGTTTCAACCAATAAGTCAAAGTCTAACTTCTCCTGAGTCAAATTTAAGCGTTGAAGCATAAGCAAGAGAGATAAAATAATGGGTAGAGCCGGTATCTTATAAGGTATAGACTTCGCAATTTATAATTAACTAACCGAAGTACTAACCCGTTCGGTTTACTCGCTTTTGAGAAGTCATGAAAATGCACTTCCTAAAACCAACGACTTTGTTTTGTCCATATCCACCTTTGGTGCCACCGTCCCAGTCGACTAGACTTGACTTTGGTGCACAACAAAATTGAGCTAAATGACCTTCTCTCTTCTTGCAATTTCCACTTCTATTATCTTTGCCATGATTACCATCAGAAGTGGTTACCATTCTTAGCATGATAATTTCCCCACGATGGTTATCATTGTCTTGATAGCCGTTACCACCCGATATGATTATTATCGTATTGTTGGTCGTTACCTTTTGTTGAAATTTGAATCAACACTCTCATGTGCTTCATTGCTTATCTCAAACATTTTTAGGATGTCATTCTCAAACTTTGTCACAAAACAAGGGTTAATTAACATATCACATATTATCCCTATACTACGACCAACCAATTAAATACCAAATAAATTTAGGTAGGTCATACTAGCGAAGGAATTCCCTCTCTCCCTCCTAGTTCTTATCTCACATCTCGGACCGGGGATCATATCCCTAAGCTCGATACCAACTGTTGTGGCGCCCCCAAAATTAGGTATCGTCACCCATCTTGGGTCGCCACTTACATGGTACATAAATTCAAATACAAACTTAATTATACATACGTAGGTGTAATATACGACAATACATAAACCGAGAGTTCTAATAGGAATGTTGTCATTTAGACAATATCCATACTCAAGGAGTCCTCATTACATTTATTGTCACACTATTTAGCGAATAGTGAGGACTACTAATGCTATCTTGGGACCATCACTCTTTTCCCCAACTCGTCCAACTATATTTTCATTTCTGAAGAGAACGGTGAAAGAAAGGGTGAGCTCAACTAGCCCGAAGAAGAAATATTATGACTAAGATAATGCAGAATAAATTATCATTAGCCTCTGATAGTGTTAAACTGATAAAATACAATAAACAACCGGTTTAAGCTGCGGTAGGAATATGTAATCCATTAAAAGAGTCAAGTAGAAAATAAAGTCTACTATCTTTTAGGTTTTAAAAGGTTTTCATCAATTTTTATCACTAAGACTCAATTTAATGAATAAACCACAATATCTAATCATCCTTGTACACGCGGTCGAGGATTTTCATCAAATTATCAATGGTCATGACTATCCGAAGAATCACCCGGTCATAATCATACCAAAAACTATCCATCATTTGCATTACAGGCCCATCGAGGACTTTTTTGTCACATCATTTATATCAAGTCGTGATTATACCGAATGATCTCTCGGTCATAATCATACTAAGTTCATCTATGCACGTAAGCAAAGATAACATAATATAACATGAGGATGATGACAATGACATAATAATTCAATAAAACAAGTTAACGAATTAATTTATTCGGGAACTAATAACGTCCAAATTGTCAACATGATCTTTGCTTTGTAGAGTAAAATTCAAGAATGATCGGAAGAATATTTCCATGAAAAGATCTTGGATGAAACACAAATATCAAGAATATTCTACTAATTTTATGGAGTATAGAAGTCAAAGTTTTAACCAATTTGGGTATAATAAAGAATGGAATAACAAAGGAAATCACCGTGCATGCGGTGCCCGCATAGAGCGGAGTTATTCAAGCGAGAATAATAATAACGGAACCGGTGGGGTGAAATTCACACGCAAGCGGGATGTTCCAACGAGAATAATAAAGATGGAACCGGATCCATTGTAAAAAACACGGATAGGATATTCCAACAGATTGATAAAGAGCGGAACCGGTCAAGGTGTAAAACACACATGACGAGGATGTTCCAGCGAGAATAATAGAAGAATGTCACCAAGTATAGGGTAAACCATGTATCTGATTATGTATAGGGTATGCTGGCGTATCTGAGTTATTCCAACAGAATAATAAAGAATGGAATAACAGAGGGATTTCACCAAGTATAGGGTATGCCGCGTATACAGGTTATTCCAACAGAATAATAAAGAATGGAATAACAAAAGTTCTCTTCATGAATAAGAAAGAATAACACCCCTTACGGGTACAACAAATAATATCCCTTACCTTAGAAGAACTGAATATTGGAAAAGTGAAGTAGCAGAATACTTTTCTTCTTTCTCTCTATAGTTTCTCTCTCAGAGTTTCAATGAATTAAGTGAAATAATGAAGGAATGAGCTTTTCTATTTATAGAAAAAGCGAGGTGGCTCTTGGTCTTATGAAGGTCAAAATGACTCTTGGTAATATTGAAGAGACAACTACTATTTCATGAAAGGGTAATTAACCCTTGGAACAGAAGAGGCGATTAACTCTTTTGTAATATTGAAGGACAACTACTATTTGCGAGAAGGGTAATTACTATTGACGAAGGTAATTACTATTGATGCGAAGGTAATTACTATTCACAAAGGTAATTACTATTCACAAAGGTAATTACTATTCACAAAGGTAAATACTATCGACGAAGGTAATTACTATTCACAAAGGTAAATCTTATTGTGAAGAGACTCTTAGATGATGAGACATATGGGCCCCCATAAAATAATCAAACTTACCACAAAGCGTCTCATAATGTAAGACTCTTTATATACATCGAGGATTGAATAAATATTACCACAAATCATTTTATTTTTAATCAACACATATTTAATCTTTCAACAATTATTAATCATTTATAACTTGTCGTCTCAATTAATAATATAACATATTATCTGAGGATGATCTTTGTGACAATAATTGAATCAATAATATAAGAGATATGATGCAAGAATTACTATAGCAATAATTGAGTATAGCTAAGTGACTTCTCACGTAAGCATCGATAATCAATCATAGTGTCTGCTACTATGCAACCAGCGCAGATATCGTATTACTTTTACTACGGGTAGTTCAACGCTTTTAACGGTAACACCTCTGCTAGTTATTTTTATAGAAAGATAATTTTGTCATTTTCTAACTACGACAATACTTTCGTTGTGGGGTCCACCATTGATTGGTAGTCGTCATCGAATATTCCCCGAAAAAAAGAATATTCCCAGAACCAAACGAATATTTTATAACAACTTGCTTACTTTTGCAAAATTTATAAATATTACCCACAACTATAACATTATATCAAATTTATTCCATAATATTCAAAAATAATATTTATAGAAAATTCATCTTTATTTATCAAATTTGAGGTCTTACAAATCTTTGTTAAAAATACAAAATTGGTTAAAACGATAGTAGACGCGGTATTGCACCAATTATTGATTCTTACGTAAGAAGGCCTTACTCAATAATGGTTACGATAATTCTTGATCGATATTTTATTTTATTGATTTAATAATTCTTTGCGTTGATATTTTATATATTTGTTGTTTGATAATTGTCATTCTAATTATTTTTCATTATCGAAGCAATAATTCATATTATCTGAATAATATTATTAGATAACATTATTGGCAATATCTAGAAAGTTCATCTAATTAAGGAGAGGTTTGGTCACCCTAATTGCCTTGGCCGATGAGGAGAAATTCTTATTGGAAAGCCACCTCTTTCTGAGGCGCTTTGGTTGTCAATATTGTGATTCGTAATATTATTTGTGAATAATTAATTATTCATTCATATGATGAGAAAAATATTAATTTTATGTGGATATAGATGGAGAAAATTTTTAATGTGACAATTGTTGAAAATTGAAATTTTATCTTTTTCTGATAAAATAATTCATTTAAATATAATATTATATTTTAATAATTTAATAATGATGATATTTTTACGATGAATGTGGGATATATGAGTATATGTGGAGGAGGAGCATTTTTGTTACTAAAAATATTTAAAGCATGTTTTATATGTCGGTGGACCCCATTTCTTGACTGAAATTTGATTATAGCCTGTAAAATCGTCAGTTTGTGGATTTCGGTCAATTTTTGTTTGGAATTTGGAAAAACTTTCTTCTGAAAAGTTGTAGAGAATTGAATTTCCTATTAAAAATGCGAGATTCGAATTTTCTGATAAAAGGGCTATTTATTATGAATTATTGAAGTTCAAGTTCAAATAATTGATTTTTGGAAGTTTTAAATATTTATATTCACAAAACATTTTTTTCAATGTGTGGGCCTCATTTTGCATGTGTGCAATTCTTTGAATTCTGAATTCAAAGGTATAAGTAGGAATGGTTAATATAAATAATAATATTATATTAAATTTTCTACTTTGGTGTTTTAAGCATTTTCCTATAAATAGGGTCTTGGGTTAGAATTGAAAATCACAATTTAAACTGAAGTTTTCTCTATCTATATTATCGAGCGTATTCTTGTGAGTATTTTGAGTATATTTTGAGTATTGTTATACGGTCTGCAAGTTCAAGTCATGCTTTATATTTGGTGTTTTAATTTAAATCTTGATCTTTCGAGGTAAGGGATATTATTTTTTTAATGATATTATTTATTCTAATATTATTATGTCAAGTATTGATCTGAACTTTTTAATCAAATTTGGAACTTTTAGTGTCGGAGTTCTTATTCACGATACTCTGACTTATTCACGTATCTGATCTTATTCATCAACGAATATTACATTATTCATCGAAAAATGAAAATTTTCCTTTTCGGTCAAAATATCTATGCGGATACTAGCTTTGATTGTATCCATGTTTTTGATCATTCTTGAATTTTACACCACTATGATTATTTTGAGGTATTTTGGACATGGATAAAACAAAGTCTGAATCCTTAATCCTTAATCCTTGTCATTTTGTTTCCTTTGGATTCGTTTCTTTAAAATATTTTTCATCATCCTCGGTCTTAAATGATGATATTATTGAATATCTTTGGCTGTAGTGCAAAAGATGAATGATTTCGATGAATATCTTTGGCCCGTAGTGCAAAGATGAGCAGTGTTTAGATGAACATGATTAGTGATGAATATCTTTGGCTTTTGTAAGTGCAAAGATGAATATTTGATTCGGATATATATTAATTGATGTTACTGGGGATAAAAGATGAGCGATGAACTTTTAAATTCATACATAGAAGAGTAGTAGTTTGCATTCTCTACTTAACTCTTCTAATGAATTATTATTTCATTGTGAATATTGATTTAAAACTTGTTGTCTATTATATTTTATTATATTTTTTCCTGTTGAAGACTAATGATAATTTGTTGTATATTATCTTAGTCGTAATATTCTTCTTGGGCTAGTTGAGCTCACACATTTTCTTTTTGTTCCATTTTTCTTCTTTGCGAGAATATAAGCGAGTCTGAGTCGGGTATGGAATGAAGGTTACAGAGAGAGTTGTTTAGTAGTCCTCACCATTTTTGTAAAATAATGTATCAATAAATGTGATGAGAATTTATTTGAGTATAGATATTGTCTAGAAGATAATATTTGTATTCAAACTCATGATTTCTTGTTGTAATAATAAAGTTGTAGTTGTTTTACATCAGTATGTATTGACAAGGAATGGGTGATGTATACCTATTTTGGGGGCGTCACAAAAATAGTTTTTCCCATACTATATCCTAATGAACGAGCACGTGACTTGAGCCAAAGAGGCACAAAGTGTAATAATAAGAAATGCTTCAAGAGGCAATGTGATTGTGATGCAGCCAATTGATCTTCAACTATCTCACCATGATCCATAATGTTGTTGTTAGATGGTTAGTAGGGAGATTCGATTGGCCTACTTGTATAAATATAAATTCACAAGTAAGATCAATACATATTACACACACACACACACACACACACACACACACACACACACACACTAGTAAATTAAGTATATATGACCACATACATATTATACACTTCAACCAGTATACAAATGGCAAAACATAAATAAAATAGTGTGTAGGGCCTTTACAAGAACCCCTAAATTACTGTTACCCTCTAATTAAAGAAGCTAAAATGAAACTGAAATAACAGCTTTCAATTGCATATAAATGGGTGTATATAATAGTTTCTGGCTCAACTTTAGTCAAGATGGTAACCCCCAAAATATACAATAAATAAATTACTAAACTAAAGGAACTCTATAGAACAGTTCTTTACAAGCTGAGTTCAGAGAGGATGGCAACTAGAATACATGCATAGCCAAAAGGAGAGTGTGCAAAGACACTAATAAGATTTACAAGCCGGCCTAGATTATCATAATTACAGCCATCCCTTGATAAACAAGAATACAGAAGTCAGCTCGGAACATAAGGATTGAAGAGCGTTACACAAGGATCAGAATCGTTCTGCATAATGTCTGCAGCGCGTTCAAACTCCTCCCTCAGGACTCGGATGCTATACTTGTCCACCACACGACCCAGATCATGTGATATCTCAAATGGATCCTCTATGCATATCAGATGACGATCATTCCCAATCCTCCTAGTCCAATCTTTCTCATGCTTGCTGTAAATTTCAACACAGTATGGTGGCTATGGGTTAGCCAATAAAATGTATACTCCAGAGCAATCTGCAAAACTGTCCCCTCATGTTTACCCAATTTTGCAATGTTCTACATGATGTTCTGAATCACCTCTGCCCATTAATTTGGTTCTTTAAGGAATAGTGTCATTTAAATTTTCGGGCAAAAAGCCATTCTATTTGGGTTGGATGATTCTCAAATGTTTTCATTCAAAAAAATTGGCAAATGGTAGACATAAACAATAATTAAAACATCATGGAGCACATTTCAAAAGCGGGTAAACATGTGGGACCGTTTTGCAAATTGCCCTCAAACAGGTATATAAAATTTCCAGGTTTTTAGGCTGGGACAAATTTCAAACCGTTGCCGATTTTTAAGGTCATAAAAGGTTGAAAAATAATTCATGATTCAAAAGCTAAAACCTCAGGCAAGTCTAATTGCTTGTACTCACTTATATATAATCACTTGAGAATGAATGCACAAATTGACATCGAAAGAAGGGAAGCCTCTATCACCACAATAGCAACTATGCTACTTTTATGTTAGCAAGGTTGTTGAGAGCGAAATGTTTAACAAGCAGCATAGACGTGCAGAGGCTTATGACATTATTTGCAACATAATATGAGATACTATTCTTTTATAAATTCAATTAGTATGTGTGTGTGTACATATGAATATACATACATACATGTACATAGAGAACAAAAGTTATACTTTATATATAGAATTATCTCACCTCAAGTTGCATCCTGTACGCACCGATATCACTTCATTTGGATAATCGTGATAATAAGCCCAATAACTGAAAAATGCCCAGACCAGTTGAGCAATACTTTCCTTATTACGGGATCCAAAACCACGAAGTTTCTCTACTTGATTAAAATAAGCACATTCAGTATTGTCTACATTTATTGCAAAAGTTCTCTCCATTCCCTGATAAACAAACAAGAAAGAATGAATTATACAATGTACAAGTATGCGTTTGTCCATGGTACTATCTTGTTTTAGAAAAAACAAATACTATCCTAGTTATGTCAGCAGTTGCTACTTGCTAGTCAGTAAACCTATGTTATTGCATTTAAGGCATATGTCAGAAACACCAAAGCTAATTTTCCTAAATCTACCCTTGCAAGTTGCAATAATATCTAAAGAGTGAACAAGATCACACTTCATTGCATGTTACATACAACCAAGTTCAAGTAAAATTACCAGCAAAAAGAAAGTACTGGTGAATTGCTGTAGTATATAATTAAAAGCCGAGGAAACAAAAGATCGTATTCTTTCACATTGTGGTGGAGAGATCTTTGGCGCCCAAGATGCTTAATGTTCTGGGGATGCAGTGAGTTAAGCCAGTCTTTGTGAGTACAGAGATTCACTTGCGGCATTAAATGTAGAATCTTTTGCTTCATTAGGTGTTAATGGGATCCGATGTGGATTTTGCAAATTTACCAAGTTTTCTGAATTGGAGGTTGTTTTATAGCACCAGTCCTTTGTTTTACTATGCTATTTGATGTATACTGTACATGTGAGTACATGGACATTGGCCTCCTGTTCTGGACAAGTTTTAATACAACTCTAACCAAGATCATAAACCAAAAAATAATTACAGGTAGAAAAAGTGTTCTAAGTTATATCTAAGCTTGATGCAAATACCAGGGAAACGCTAAAAAGAAATGCAGTTTTGGAAACATTAGACATAAATGGTTAATGTGCAAGTGTCGAGCAAATTTGGAGTTCATTTTGGTACACTCTGGAAAGTTAAAATAAAATGATCTAATTCTTTAAAACCTAAAATTTATTAACCACAAGTCCACAACGGCAAAGTATTGCAGATGTCATGTTATGTTAGGCATCAGAAAAATTACTACAAAGATAAAACCCAAAAGAAAATAAGTGGAAGACAACGAAACAGTTTAAAATAAGCTTATCCTGCATGTTTCTCTTTTAGATGATTAAGTAACATTCACCAAAGAATTCCAGGGACCATAAAATTTTTCAAAAAACAGTTAGTATTTTAATCAGAGCAAGTTGCAAATAGATTCCCATAATGCAATACAAAGATTTCCCACCCCACACCTTATAAAACAGGTATTAAAGCCAGAATGCCATATATATAATATTAGTAGGTCAAAACACCTCAATTAAAAAAAATGGCATCACAAGGATGTAAAATCCGATCTATAAGGTTTCACACAATACCAGTAAAGGTAAAATAGAAAGGCACAACTCCTTAGAAGATCATTAGTCTCTTTTCAACCACGCAAAATGGAAAAGAAAAATAAATAAATTCAGAAGTGTGCAACTAAATAAGTTGAAACAAAAAGATGATAGAGCAGCACTTAAGTTTTTTAGTAAGCTCTTGATTCAGACCATCTGACAGTCATTAGATCCAAATGGACGGTATTAGTTTAGGACATTCTTGGGTACCAAATTAAAGTAAGACATTTAATGTTGAGTACCCTTCCCAAGAATGCCACTTGGTCAGCAGCAGAAATGAGTAAAAATAGGAGACACATTCAACAGAATGCAGCCAAGAAGCACATCCAGTCCACGAAGATTATGGAAATTAAGTACATTTTTAGACGGCACGAAAGAACACGTATTATCTAGATAATGGCAGACAAAAATCCAAATCAAACTACTACCCTCATATGCATGATGGAAGTTTGAAAGGCAATAAAATAACACACCTGTAAGCATGGAAGTATAGCAGGTCTACGCTGTTGTAAGAAATGAATGCACATTAAGACGTATCTGCAAAAGGATCAAAATAATTAGTTAACAACTGAGATAAGTAAAGAACATAATTATCTGCCATTTGATTTGATTGCTCAAACCAACTCACGCATAGCTAGACAGGGTCCCCTGGTAAGTCTCATTGACTCCTCTCAACTTCGCCCAGTGTTTCACAATGAATGCCAACTGCCGTAGTCTTGCATCTATATGTGCATAATCTTGAAGCAACTTTGTATTTATAACAGCCAAAAAGTTGTTAACACATATGTCACAGGAGATTCCAGTAACTGGATCCATAAGCTTCACTATGGGCACCCTAGCACGCGTCAGCGCCTATAGACATAATTAAATTAGAATCAACGATTAATTGAAAATTACAATTGATGATGAAACTAATCGTCAATTTTGTTGAGTATTAAGAAAAGTCCCAGGATAGCATTTACTACACAAATGGAGCAAATGCAAATATGATAACTTGCTGACAAAGTCATGATAATAAACAAAGAATAAGGCAGTTCACAATCTCAATTAATACATCATCTGCAAGGTCTTAACGCAACCCCAGGAGGAAAAGGTTAGTCTATCCAAGTCTTGGAAATAATCTGTTCAGACATATACACCGATTCAATTAGCGTGATGTTTCAAAACAGTGCAACAGGTGTGGATTATAAGGGGCTCGTTGAAGCATTTACAGATACAGTCTACAATATTTTATTATTCAAATTTTCATTTAGATCTCAAGAATAATTTCAGATATATATTAAATAATATTATTCTTATATGTCATCCACATCTTAAAATCCTTGGCAAATACATTATTTTCAGGAGAATACCTAATATGAGATGAAGGTGGTACAATAGTTTATGCAAATTCTCTAAAAAACAGAACACTAATGGCATTACTGTAAAAGTAAGAATTCTGAGAATCATTACCTCTAACATCTCAAGTAGTAAAAAGATTAGTACTCGGAATTAAATGATTATGATAGCATACCCATCCTTGGAGTTTAATATTACGCTTGCTGCATACATTACCAGCATTGTAGGAATTCATCCTCAACTGACATCCACTTCAGTTTTTTCTGCCACTAACGTGAGTTACACTTCAATGGGAATTCATGGGTTTTACTAAAACAAAACACTTTACTAACCATCTCTACCAAAATGCACCATTTAGTTTCCAAAATTGCCAATAATAAATGTACACATGTATAATCTCTCATCTCTGCCATAATTCTACTCATTCAACAGAATGTGCACATACTTTGAAAGGAAGATTTTGAACATATTATTTAACAAAAAGAATATAGAAAGTGTAAATGTTTCTACAAGATTATTAAATAATAAGTGATTAAGGCAATTTAATATATCTGGGTTCTGTCCTTCAAATGGAAAGATATATGAATACAAGCATCACTATATTACTAAAGAATATAGTGTGCGATAGAAACTTACCCGAGTATGAGATAAAACTTCTTAAGAAATAAATGGCAGAATACATTTAAATTGTTAACAATCTTCAACATGTTAGCATCAACTCTATTAAGCATATGTAAGACACAAGTCAACTCCATCAACCAAAATTCAATGAAAGAAAAAAGAAAAAGGTGAACGGCACACATTCACTACATCCTAGCATTATATTAGGGAGGAAACAATCATGCACAAGTTAACAAGTGAAATCTTCACCTGCACATTCTGGAGATTATCTGACTGCAAAATGTCAGCCAGTTTCAACAAGACCTCAGACTTGTTAACATCTGCGTCCTCAATTACAAGACATACATCAATGTCACTTTTTCTAAACCCAAATGAGTTAGCACATGATCCATAAAGATACAACCGAGCCTCGGGCCATTCTTTGGTAACATGTTTCTCCAGTAACGCCAGTAATTGCTTCTGCATCGCCTTTTCTTCCTCAGATGGTATTAGTGACTCATAAATTGTAAGGAAAGCAGTATTTAGCTGGTTGATATCACTGCGGCATTCAATCTGTCTTCTGAATCTCCTCATGCGTTGGGGAAGTATCCATTGTCCTCTCTTATCAGATCTGTAATCCTGATCACAAAAAATACAATATAAAGCACACCTTCTAATAATTAATAATCACGCGAGATAAAGAAATTATAGATTATTAAGTTTACATCTACTTTCATTAACCAAAATAAGTCCTTTCACAGTTTCACATGTATGGTGGTAGGTAGAAACTAAGACCTTAAGTACAATTTTTTTAACTACATTGTCATCTACTTTGTAAAAAAGTACATTTGGCATCAGGCTTAATACATAAAGAAACTCTTAATATCTGTTTGAGTTAGAGAAGGTTGCTTTACTTGTTCATGTATTAATTTCCATTGTAATATTTTCATGAAGGAAGTCATATTTTGTAGAAGCATTGTCTTATAACTTTTAGTGAAGATAAACTTTTTATTTAAATGATCTATATTATAATATAATATACGTAATACTTTTTAGATCAAATATATAGTTATAAAGTTATACTAATGTGTGTCTATATATATATATATATACATATATATATATATATATGTATGTATGTAAATATATTTCCAATCTAATGATTAATAGTATGGACTATTACCTAAAATGTATCCCTGCATTCCAAAATTGAAGATGCACTTCAATTTTTTAAGTCAATTTGTTAAAATCTAAAAAGTCAAAATTGATATGAATTCATTTAATTTTGAGAGCAACAAATACAGTAATTAATAGTATTTTTTTAGTTAGTTTACCAGAGTTATATTTGTTTGAACAAAAAATCAAATAAATTCTTATTGATTTTAAATTTAAGGATTTTATATAGGTAAATTTAATTAATATATAAAATAAACTACAAACATTTAAAAAGTAATGATACATCTCTAATTTTAATAATTAAAAATTTTTTATAAAGAGTATTATTCTATTAGATATTCAAAGAATTAATTATAGACAATAAAATGAAGCTTGTTTGATGGGTTGGCGGTTGTGGTATTGTTTGTTTAGTGTGATGGGTGAAAGTTGGATATGTCCATCTTCAGCCTTTTGGTCATATGAATAGGAGGATTCTTTGGATATGTGTTTGTTTTCCTATTTTGTGTGGAATTGGGATCGAGAGCGAATGCTAGAATTTTTTGTGATCGGACTATAAATATTGATTTGCTTTGGGATAAAATATCTCTCTTTGGGCTCATGCAATGGGAGCTTTTGGAGAAATTTTTTTGACAGGACTTCTTGACCTTCTCATGCGTTGTAATCCCCTCTTCTAAACAATAAAATATTGTTCTGTTTTCCACAAAAATTAAAAAAAAACAATAAAATGAAGTTGGTTTATATAGATATATTAATTATTAGAGGTTGTTAACTTATAATATAATAATTATTACAGTCAACTAAATAAGTGACTCCTCAATCAAGAAAAAAATATTCAAAGCACATGCACACAATGCACAAAGAAAGTTTCTAGGAAGAACAAAAAATACAAAGAAAGTTTCTAGGAAGAACAAAAAACGCATGAAATTACGCAAGGCGTGAGGCACAAACCTTTTTGAAATTGCATAAAATGAATGAAATTTAATAACTATATATAATTCAATGGCATTCAATAATTCCTTTGACATTTTGAGTATCAAAACATAAATGCAAAAATTTCTTTCACCTATATGGCTACTTAACTAATAACAAGCACAAACAAGATATTATATAGAAGAACCTCCCTTTAAAGTTTAGATACTTGCTATTTTTAGCAGATTCACCCGCAGGCTCTTCCCTTTATCTAATTCCAAATTTCACCCAACATTGATGGGTTTGGGTAATAATATAATGAGCCGTTGTTATGCAGTATATTAAAAGTTCTATAAAAATAGAAAAAGAAATACGTAAAAGAACATTAACCACCCAAAACTAATAAATAATAAGCTATTAAAAATGAGTTCAATATAATCAGAAAACTCGTGTCCTCCAATAAAAAAGAAGTAAAGGGGAATAAAAAAAAGACTTTTATGTAAGACTACGAAGAAAGCATGCAACTGGTTGTTTGTAATTTCTTGTGAGGCTTTCTTCTGGAATTTTGGGTTTCTAATTTCTTTTTGGGTTTGTCAATTAGGTTTCTTATTGGATTTGTTGATTGATTTTTATTTTTTCAGGTTCGGTTTTCTAAAGATAATAATAAGTCAGGTTGTTTGCCTAGGGGCACCTTAACTAGCCTTGTGCCTTGGCCTTGAGCGCTTATCTACCTTCGATAGGCCTCAGTAAAGCGAAGCACAAAAGTTTTGCCTTGCATGCCCTCGAGCCTAGGTGCACCCTTGATAACAATGGACTCACTCACCACATATGCTTTAGGAATAAAACAAATAAAGATACCCTTGTTCTTTATTTGGTGGAGATAAGGGTAAGGGAGTTTGATTTATATGCTGATTGTTCTGTTGCATATGCTTCACTTACCTTAGTTGATCATTTCAACAAGCACTTTCGCTTTCAGCAACTGTGAGGTGCATTTTAGAAGTATACAATTAGCAATACGCATTCATGAATGAGTTCTTTTCTTCATTCTAGTTGTTTATAATAGACACAAGATTAGATGGAAAACCTTCTCAACTCATTTTGTTTAGGCACATAATCAGAGAGAATTTATATAGAAACTATAGAAGTGATGCTCATAAAAGATTTAGCACACAACTACTTTACTGTTCGTTAAATCAAATGTGTCCATGACTAGCCAGCAGTGGAATGCTTTTTGCAAATCTATACATGACTTAACAAGTGTTTCCATTATGAAGTGCTACATAAATAGGTGAGACAAGAAATTGCCTTCATTAGGAGCATGTCATGTGACATGATAGCCAATTAGTAGACCTCAGATGGAGCATGAACTTAAAATTCCAAACAATCAATGAATACGTACGAATGAGCAGTAGTGTAATACAAGCATATATATGCATACCTCTATTAATTTTACTTGGTATTGATTAGTACAGTTCTAATCTTTGCTATGAAACTAGTAAACCCCATCAGCCAGTACATATTAATGGTTTTGCATGAACTAAAAAATTTTGATGATGTGCCCCTTGGGCTGAATTCCAAGCTTGTGATAAAAGGATGCTACAATTAATCACTGTTTTTATTTCAAACACAACTTTACTTACAAATATCAATAAAGGAAAAGGAAAAATGA
This sequence comes from Panax quinquefolius, assembly GCA_020205615.1. Lineage (NCBI taxonomy): Eukaryota > Viridiplantae > Streptophyta > Magnoliopsida > Apiales > Araliaceae > Panax > Panax quinquefolius. The sequence continues at coordinate 4,444,113 of CM035165.1, forward strand.
TTTAATTAATATGATCGGTTCAGTAAGCAAAGCCTGTATGAGCAAAGCCATTTACCTTATCACGCTTCTTTTTAACACTTGTCTCAGCATATTCATCTTCAAGAACTAATGTGCCCATAACCCGTTCATCTAAATCTTCCAATTCTCTCTGAACTTGATCACCTTCTCTCCTCATCGGATCGCCTCTAACCTCACCATGCAGTTCCAACAGAGACTCTTCAAACTCTGGTGCAGTAACTGAATGCAGATTACTTCCTGCAGGCGAACCAGGGCTATAAAGCTGGCCAACAAGCGTTCTTTCACCAGACATTCTGCCACTCATTGCTCTTCCTTTCTCCTCCTCAGTAACTGAATTGACATTCCTATGATTCAATTCACCAAATTTACCCTTTCCCTTACTCCTATTCCGCGCAAAACTACCACTTTTATTCCCCAAAGTTCTAGGGTTGCTATAAAACCCTGGTGGCGGGCACCTCACAGATGTTTCCACCCACCTGTTACTACCACCACCACCATGATCCCCAAATGCATGCGCATTTAGTTCCTTATTTCGATTTAATTCAAGAGATATTTGAAACTCGTTTTCCAAACCATTCTGAATTCTGTTCCCTAAACCCCCTCCTCTATCATCACTTCGTAATTGATTATCATTTGAATTTGATACACCGATATTGTTGTGGATATCAAAAGGCAATGAGCCAAACATCAAATTGGTCCGTACCTGCTGATGAGCTGAGTTTAATTTGGGATTCGTACCAAAAGAGCCTACCTTTTTAACATCGTCTCCACCAAATAGGTTACTCTGATTGAGTTGATAATTCTGCTGGTAGGTCTGATCAAATCTAGGTCGTGGTGGCGATGCAGAGGACAAATTAGGGTTAGGGTTTTGGAGGAAAAAATTATGAGGAGCAAAATGGGTAGGAGACTGAGACCAAGGGGATCGATGGGAGAGATGCTCGTGACCACTAGGAACATTGGATTGGTACAATGGCGGCGGGAAGGAGATGCTGGGTCCCACGATGGCAACGGCGGGATCGTGAGGCAGATTTTGAGCTGGTGATTGTTGTGCTTGCTGACGGGGTTGTTGCGGCGGATTTCGCAGCAACTGGAGGATAAATTCGCCGCTATTCACCGACAATGACGGCGGCTGAGCTTCGCCTCCACCGCCTGACATTGTGAGGGAGGTTTTACAAAGATTTGAAGTAATGGGACAAGGCGACTAATGTATGGAATTTATATATATATATATATATATATATATATATATATAGACGGAGACTGTTTTAGAGAGAGAAAGGTGTTTGGGGATGGATCGAAGAAGTGTACATTATACGAAGCGTCTGTGAATATCACTACTACCTTCCCATGTGCTGAAGTATTGAGGGAATATGTCTGGTGCGGTGGACTACACTCAAAGTCTGGTGTGAGCATTTTCTTAAAACTTTGTACACAAATGCAAATTACTACCCTTGTTTGCACCCTGCATCAATATGGCATCCCAAAGTTTAGAATTTTCTCCCTGCACAGTAATGTTCTTTTTTCTTTTCCTTTGAAAACCTCAATTTGAATTCTCAAATACAATTTATTTGATTCACAAATATAACTACAATCATATTAAACTTTATGTTAATACTACAACTATTAAGATTTCTAAAAACAAGATGATAAAAAAACATTAAGATTCATAGAGAAACTTTACAAGTTTGGAATGTGACACGGAAAGAGTTAACTGTCAAGATTCGTTATAATTTTTGTGTTGGTATTTATGTACAATTTAAATATTTGATGTATTTTTATTTATTAATTAAGAAGCCTTATAAATTTAATTACTTTGAACTCGTTTATGTTATGGGCTTAATTGTTAATCTGGGTTTGATTTCTTATTGCCATAACAATAGTTTGGCCCTCCTGTTTAGCTAGCTACTTATTCTGTTTGGGTACCTCAACTCTCGGAACATTTTCAGTTTGACCATTTACCTCAATAGATATCCCCAAGTCACTCCCCAGTTTTGGAGCAATTTACAAGTTAGCTTACTAAACTTTTGATTCTTTTCTTAAAAGATCCCAAGAGTAATTTGTTTTAACAATTTGGTACTTAGTGTCTTGTATTTTAAGATGTCTAGAGCTACCAAAGCAAGGATTGCACAAGAAAAGGAAAATATTTGTTTTCTTATAAATGAATGTGATTTGTTGGATTATGAAATTTATGTGCATCATCGTAAAAAGTTGTTGCCAAATATGATGATTTCTTAAAGGAATATAATTGAAATTAAGTAGCATATTAATTATAGACTTAAAATCTCAGTATCAAGTTGAGAAAAGAAAAGATATATAGAGAAGAACGTCAAAAGGAGATTGTTTCTCTAATCGATGAAGTTAGTATGTGTTGTAAGAACTTCTTATACCTGTAGGAAAAATTAATGATTAAGAAATTAAAATTGTAACGTCATCAATCCACTTCTCAATCATGTGAGTAGATCCTTCTAGAAGAAAGTGTGGAGGACACAAAGAGGAGATTGAAGAAGAGGTTATATTTAAAGATATATAAACCAAGCTTAGTGTTGAGAAGAAGGATCATGGTTTGGAGTCGACGCGACATTAGGATGTCTTGTTTTCGCCAACTTGAAATTTTTTGATTTTGTCATGTCTAATCATTTGTTGAAAGTGCATGTTAATATGAAGGCGCTAATTATTTTAGAGTTATTTCCAAAAAAAAAAATTATTAGCTGCGATCGTACAAATTTTGTCCAAAAGAAATTGAAAATATCTAACTCTTGGTGCTTGATATTACTTCATTTCAAAATACGAAAACAAATTTTCTCCAAGAAAAGTGGAATGACAAAGGAAGAGTTATTCACTAAAATTTGTTATAATTTGTGTTTTGGTATTTAAGGATAAGTTAAGTATTTGATGTGTGTTTTTTATTAATAGGATAGCTAACCTAGTAGATTTAATTATTTTGAGCCAGTTTATATTTAGAGCTTAAAAATTAAGTTTATTTATTTTTAAGGTTTAGATAATATAAATAGTCTCATAGAGTTATTATTATGAACCAACTCTTATTATTCAAATTTTATAAAATTATTGTGACTGCATAATCAATTTGTGAATTCGTGTGATATCAAAGTAACATATATTCAATTTCTGTGATTATTTTTATTCTCTATTTAATCTTTTGTTGCATGCGTTAGAATGTCTGTTTGGTGTCGAGCTTTTGTCAATATGTATTTTAGTTCAAAATTTAAAACCATTTTGCATGTCCAATTTGTGAGTCTTATGTAGACTATGTTATAGGAGTAATTATTATTATTATTATTATTATTATTATTATTATTATTATTATTATTATTATTCTAAATATATATATATATATTATTTTAATTTCCACTTTTTATCGTGGATTAACATGAACAATTGTGAAATCTAATTAATTGTAATTTAATATAAAAATTAGCTTGAAGATGAAAATGTTAAACTTCTCAAAATTTTATAAACTATTACATACATTGTTAAACACAGAATGGGAATTTAAAAATATGAATACAACATTTACGTGAAAAGTTCAAATTGAGAAATTACGGGGAGAGAGAAAAATATATATCATATCATGAAGAGAATTAATTAATACAATGTGTGAAAAGAATTAACTCTCACATCCTAAAACCCGAATACAATACAACTGCATGTTTCTCTGTTTAAATTCGGCTAATAATTAACAGATTCGCTCAATTGAAACAAACCAATTAACCCAAAAGAAATATATACTGAAGATCAGTGAGGAAAATCAAAGAAAATACATATATATGTTGCTTGTTAGCTAGGAATTCTTATAAATTAATTTATATATGTTCATCATTCAATGAAATAAAAAACATGATCAAGTGATCAAGATTAATAAACGAATATTAATTTGCAACTATTTATTCGCAATTAATACGTACGTACGTACCCTAGCTAGCTAGCTAATAACTGATCAAATCTATCAGCCCTAGTGCGTGCGTGCATGCATATTCCAAACTAACACTTCCTTCCCAGCTAGCAGGCTAGCAGGCCAGATTAATTAATATGATCGAGTATATAATTAACTTGTTTAGAATTAATGATGATCAAACGAAATCTTTGATAAAACCCAAGATAGCCGAAGCCCTTCGCGGATCAATCATATCGATATTATGAAACCCAACATCATCAAATTTAGCCTCCACTAAAACCCCTCTCCTCACCAACATTTTCACAAATTCTTGTTGCCGATCGATCAACGGATCGCCGCCAAATCCGATTACCAAACACTTTCCGATCGATTTGAGCTTCTCTTTGTTTGTCTGATCTGTCAGAGGGTTACAAAATCTATGGTCCCGATCCGTTCCCACCGGCAATGAAAGCTCCCACAACAGATCAATTACCGGTAAAGGAAAATATTGATCCGTCGCAAGCTTAAGCTCAGATTTTGTTCTTTGTTTTCCACCTATAAAGGGCTGGTTCATAATCAGCCCAACAATCTTTAGGGGCTCTAAGTTTGTCTCTAGTACGCGTAAGGCAGCATTATATGCAATATTTGCACCACAACTAGCCCCATATAGGTAACATCTTGAATAGTCCGCGTAGTCTTTTAGCCATTGCTCACCCGTGGGGTCCGATGCTTGATTTTTTACCCAATTAATAGCATCCACCGCGTCGGCGTACTGCGCCGGAAGGCGGTGTTCCGGCGCTAGCCGGAACTCGAGGCCGATGACGATGGCCGGGATCTCATGGGACATTTTGTTGCATGTCTCGTGGCAAAAGACATTGGCCACACTTAAATCGATCCACCCTCCGGCGTGGAGGAAAATTATGATCGGGAGTTTAGCGACGGATTTGTCATTCGACGGTAATTTATTCGGACGGAAAATACGCATCCAAGTTTTTTTGGTGGCGTCGAGAGTGACGTCCTTGGATACGGTGGTTTGACCGGGCAAAACTTGTTCGTCGCCGGTTGCCGGAAGTTTTGGGATGTTGAGATAGCGCGTGAGGGTACCATCTTCATTGAGAACAATGTTAAGGTGTTCGTAAGGGTCAAATTTGGACATGATTGTGGATGATTATAACTACGAAATGCTTACCTAAGCAGAAAATATATAATTATATATAGTTAGGGTTTGGTAATATATTAGGGTTGGGTATTATTATTATTTTTTACCATGCAGAATGACATTTTGAAGTGGTGTAATTTCTAGTTATGTACCACGTCTAGTAAATGAAGGTTGGAATATGACTGGCTAGACATAAAGGTCGGGTGCTGGCATTATTTGAGCTTATCTTGTTAGTTAACTAGGTTTTACTATTTCTTTAGCATAGATTTATTCTCCTAATCCGGTGTAAAAGGAGAGTTAGTTTTACCAAACTTGTGGTGGATCTGGATTTTGTTTTAATTAATATTTTTACGTGATAAAGAAAATTTTCATTAGTATATATATATATATATATATATATATATATATATATATATAGTATTGAAATGATTTTAATGCATTCGCATTAATTAAATATAATTAATTGAAATGATTTTCCTTAGAATTAATTGAGGAGAAATTTTTGGATTGTTTTTCAACCCATATAATACGAACTCATAATAAACGATTTTGTATATTTAAATTGAAATAAATTATATTTGGGTGATCGCAACTAAGATTATTGTCTTTGCATGATTAATTCAAATTTAGAAAAACCCTTTCTTATCCAAAAGGATACGTAAGTTATCCAAGAAAAAATAGAAAATCATGAAGTAGACGGGTACTTGTGAGGTCGCTAAATTTTATCTCATTTCGATAATAAATGGACAACACATGCGATAATGATTTCTTGATTTTATTAATTTTAGACAATAAAAAAAACTGAACTTGGAGATAACAAACAATAAAAACACTACGATCAATAATATTTTTATGGTATAATACAATGCAGTGCTGATACATCGAGAGATGAGCTCTTAACCTACGTGTTAATACTATATTAGTCAATTAACTAAAATTAATTGCATACTAAACACTTCCCCTTTTTGTCACAGCGTAATATTATCATTAAATATAGTACTCCCAACAGCCAATAATGGTGCCATAAATTACAATATATAGACATTTCACATTAGAAATAAAAAACTGATATTTTCACATGTATTCTTAATATTTTTACATAATTATTTTTTAAAATAGTGTTTCCTAAAAATATCATGTAGAAGAAGAAATGAAATTCTTGATCAAATCATTCCATGCCTCGGCCTTTCTTGGATCCAACAGCTCCGCACCATGGAATCCTTCCTCCTCAAAACTAGCCACCACGTGCACTCCACGTGCCTCCAACATTTTCGCAATTCTCTTCTGCCTATCAACCAATGGGTCCTCACCGTACCCTCTTACCAAACACCTTGGCAGCCGTTTGATCTTATCTACATCCTCACAATCAAACGGGTTAGAATACTCATGATCGCGATCACTACCTTTGGGCAATGCTAACGACCACATCAGATCAGTAACCGCCAATGACACAATCGGATCATTAATTAATCTTAACTCCGATGGGGTTCTCCCAACCCCACTGAAAAATGGCTGATTCATTATCAGTCCTACGATCTTAATCGGTCCAAGATCAGTATCAAGTGCACGTACACCCGCGTAATAGATTATAGTTGCCCCCGCGCTACTTCCCATCAAGTAAACATTTGAAAAATCAGCCATCTCCTTCAACCACGGATCACTACCGTTGATCTCCATAGCCTGATCCCGGACCCACGTAATTGCCTCCATGGCATCGTCGTACGCTGCAGGAAGGCGGTGTTCTGGCGCGAGACGGTATTCAACGGACAGGATTAAAGCAGGGAAATGAGCAGCCATGCGAGCGCATGATTTATGAAAAGGAGCCGTTGTAGAGCTGAATAGTATGAATCCGCCGGCATGGAAATCGACGATGATGGGGATTTTTGTGGTCGGAGGAGAGAGAGAAAGGGGGCGGAAGAGGCGAATGAATGTTTTGTTGGTGGGATTGAGAGGAATATCTTTGGAGAGAGAAAGGGTCGAGTTGGAAGAGGTGAGTTGACTGGGTTCGGGATTTGGTGGAACGGAGGGGAACAGCTCGTGTCGAGTTAGTGAGCCATCTGGGTTTTGAACAATGTTCAGGACTTTGTAAGGGTCGATAATGGAGGGGGGTGGGGTGGATTCTTGGTCCGCCATTGTCGTTGTTTTTGCCTCCTAGCTTTAACACAAATGGATCTCTTTTATGAGAAAGTGGAAAGATACTGAAAACTAATTATAAGTATATTTATTATATCTAAACATACTTTATTGATCAAATCACTCTTAAAATGATCAAATTAATAAATTAATTTATCTCCTCTTAAATTATTATATATTGGTATTAATGACACACTCGTCCAAGAAAAAATAGAATATAATAAAATTGATATCACATTATTTTTTGATATTTTCACACGTATTTACCTACACATATCGCTTAATAAAATTTAATACACATCAATTAATATGTAGAATTCTACTACTATGTTGATTTTGTAAGGATAGTGACTATTTATTAATATGCTTTATTTATTTTCAAATTTAGACTTGCAACTATTAATTTCGGATTATAAAATGATTTAATAGCTTTGATATTATAATTATAATTTCGAGATTATAATTCTAATATTAATAGTATTGGGATTATAATCTCATAAATTATAATTTCAGAATTATAGTAATTCTTAGAAACAATCATAGCATATCAATTTCCTAAACCAATGATCATTAAGATATATATACCGGTCCCAACCCCCAACTGCCAATGAAATTAAAGGTGCCATAAATTACAATGTAGACTTGTTCACAGCAGAAACATGAATGAAATTCTTGATCGAATCATACAATGCCTCAGCCTTTCGTGGATCAAACAGCTCCGCACCATGGGATCCTTCCTCCTCAAAACTAGCCACCACGAGCGCTCCACGTGCCTGCAACATTTTTGCAAAATCCTTTTGCCTATCAACCAGTGGGTCCCCACCATACCCTCTTACTAAACACCTTGGCAGCCGTTTGATCTTATCTGCGTTATCCCGATCAAACGGGTTAGAATACTCGTGATCGCGATCACTACCTTTGGGCAATGCTAATGACCACATCAGATCACTAACCACCAATGGCACAATCTTATCATTAACTAATCTTAACTCGGATGGTGTTCTCTCGACCCCACTAAAAAAAGGCTGATTCATCATCAGCCCCACGATCTTAATCGGTGAAAGATCAGCATCAACTGCACGTACACCCGCGTAGTACGTTATGGTAGCCCCCGCGCTACTTCCAAACAAGTAAACTCGAGAAAAATCAGCCAGCTCCTTCAACCACGGATCACAACCGTTGATCTCTTTCGCCTGATCCCGGACCCACGCGATTGCCTCCGTGGCATCATCGTACGCTGCAGGAAGGCGGTGTTCGGGCGCAAGACGGTATTCAACGGCCACGATTAAAGCCGGGAATTGAGCTGCCATGCGGGCGCATGATTTATGAAAAGGAGCCGATGTAGAGCTGAATAGTATGAATCCGCCGCCATGGAAATCGATGATGATGGGGATTTTTGTGGTTGGAGGAGAGAGAGAAATGGGGCGGAAGAGGCGAATGAATGTTTTGTTGGTGGGATTGAGAGGAATGTCTTTGGAGAGAGAAAGGGGGGAGTTGGAATCGGTGAGTTGACTGGGTTCGGGGTTTGGTGGAACGGACAGGAACAGTTCGTGTCGAGTTAGTGAGCCATCTGGGTTTTGAACAATGTTGAGGAGCTTGTAAGGGTCGATAATGGAGGGGGTCGAGGTGGATTCTTGGTCGGCCATTGTTGTTTCTCTAGGCTTGTCTCTGTGTTAACTAATTGCTCTTGTTCATAAATAAATTTGTGGAGGGGAAGAGTAAATAAGTGGTGGTCTGAGTAGGTGCGTTCATTTACTAGTCGCTATAATTGGAACATTTCAAATCACATTTTATTGATTTGGAGTGGATTGACCATTTCTTTTTCATTTTTCATTTTTAAGTGGATGTGTTGTAAAAGGTTAAAAAATTTATAGTTAAATTAATATACATAATGATTGCGATGTATATTATTATACGTATATATGAGATAAGTAAAAATTAAAAAATATATATATTTACCTTTAAGCCTTAAGAAACAAATGGTTATTTCAATTTTAAATATAAATATATTTTTAATAAATTATTTTAATTTTAAAAATATTTAAACTTAAAAATCAATAATGTTCGTATAATTCTCGAAAAGAAAGACGTAGTACTATACCAAAAAGAGTAATTTAGGCAAACTCTATGAACTGAAGTAGTTTTCAGAAGTAGATAGCATAATAATTAGAGTTCTGAGGCCTGTCCCCAGAACAAGAATGTACCTTCCTGGGTTGTATATATGCCCATAACATACCCAGAAAATAAAAGATGAGAACCATAATAAATCATTACTTCACTCATCAAATCACTAAGTCAAGCTAAGAAAATATTAAATTGATTAATAGAAAATATTTACACCAATCTATTTTGGATATATTGAATTTATTTACAGTAGAAATGCCTCCAAATAAGTAAACAAGTAGATAAAGCATAAATGAATCATCTAAAGTTAAGAGTAATACAATATTGATACAATGGGAGATATGCACACCACTGAAAATGTATAAAACATCCAACGGAAGGTGAGCATTACTTCTTTAAATAACAGATATATTGATCAATATGTAGCAAGTATTAGAGATATTATCCTGTAATCCACAATCTATCCATATAGCCAATGCCAACATTCCAAAAGTTTCAATAAACTCCATTATTGAACAGTTCAAAAATTTATCAACTTGAACCAAGTTAATCATACTCCCTAGATTAGAATTCATATTGCTCAGCTAGAAAAGAAAATGTCAATGTTAGATTTTCCTATATTCCATACCAGAACTGTCACCTTGTGCAGAATCATATTCAATTTAATAAAGTTCAAGCATATGAATAACATTCCACATTAAAGAACTAAGAGTAGAGAACTAAAATATTCTTTCCAGCAAATTAACTGCATTAGCTTCTTCCTTTTGTCAACTCAAAACAAGAAAATACCTGCTTCTTTCTCGAGTATTCTCCTCATCCAGACACATATAATCAGAAGTGTAACTGCTAAATATCATATTTCCAAGCAAAAAGATAATGTGGAGGTAGATCATCATACAAATTTCTTAGGCTTGGGAATCTTACTAAGCATCCTTGTACAAACTACAGAGCAATGTATTCACATATGCAATAAATTTAGGGCATTGACTGGATAATTGTTTAATATAGAGGTAAAATATTAATTTCCATGAGTAAACAATGAGTTCTAGGTGTGATTAAAAGGGTTAATGATAAGCTGCCATGGCATCATCATTATGCTTGATAGCAGAACATGGATTGCCTTCCTTGGAACAGTAAGACTATAATGGTAACCTGTATCAAGATGGCCAATGTAGTATGATTCACAAACTTGCTGAACTTCTATTTAAACTAATTGGGGTGGCTGTAATTGACTCACCTATGGAAGCTTAAAGAGAATGATACATAAACTTGCTGAAAAGAAATTTTGTTCTAACAGAATAACCGAAGGTTCGAGTGATGAACGCAAAGGACTAAGCCGGTAACTAGTAGCATAATAGATTTCATCAGCCATAAAATTTTCTCATCTCCTCTTGGTTTTTCATATACTACTGCTTTATTGCAGATCTGATTAGATTAGCTGGACATGGCTTTGTTAAATTTAGAAACATTTTGTTGAAGACATGAATTTTCAAATCTATAATATATATATATAGATAGAGCAAGAGGTACACAAATAAAACAACTAAAATCAGAACAATTAACAAATGTAGCAGTATTTAAAGTGTCAACAGATAGCCAAAACACCCAGCATGTAGACATTTTGCAAAAGAAGGCCCCATGACCAAGATTGCCTACCTCATTTATAATTTTTATTTTATTTTTTAATTTTTTGGTGGTTTGGGGGGGGGAGGTGGTGTTACTCAAATTATTATTACTTTACAACAAACCTCAGACTACTTTTGTATAGCAGCAGAGAACAGGCAAAATAATTACTTGGGCCCATTTCTAAAGACATAAAAAGTAAACTCATCAAAGTCCAACGGCACTAAATTTGTTGATGAAGGTAGCCTCACCACTTAGAAAGTGAGTGCAGTTGTGACTACATAAGCAGTAACCTTTATGCTTGGGATTCCTAAATTTCAACAAATTGTGGGAGCACAAGCACAGAGAAGCTTGTCCACAGAAGGTCAACTAAAGTAGAACTCGTAAGAGTGTATCAAAACTGCGAACAATCAAGTGAAAGCTGAATTCAAGTACTTTTTTTCCTTTTCTTTTAGCTTTTCCTACAAAAAGATACAGAAAATGGACTGAAGGAGTACAATCTACTGTTAATGAAATTTGTACAAACATCTGATGAACTCACCGGGCCTTTTTCCAGGACTTGAAAGGGAAATTAGATGGTGGTGATGGTGAAAATTCAAACGGTAAGTGAGGCGCCTCGGCCTCCCCCATAAGCTTCCCAACAATTTCCTTCATGGTTGGACGCTTGCTAGGAGATCTTTGCAAGCAGAGAAGTCCAATTGTGATGCAGAGTAGTGCCTGCTCCCTATCTAATGACTGAATATTAGAATCAACCAGATCCAATAACTTTCCGTTATGTGCAAGTTGACGAGCCCATGATATAAGATTTGCCCTTTCAAATTCTGACATTGGTGAGGCAGTTACTTGAAGTGGCCTCCGGCCTGAAACCAAAACCAATAGCAGGACCCCGAAACTATACACATCACATTTCTCTGAGAGCTGCCCACCACCACCATATTCAGGGGCAATGTAACAAACAGTTCCTCTCATACTAGGAGTACTACTAATCCCTCCACTCTTGGGGATATCTCCACTAGCAAAATCTTGGCTATTTCTCCTGCCATTTCGAAACTCCCCACTAAATCCATCTAACCACCAATCAATGCTACCTCTACTACCCCTGCTCTTCCTCTTCTTTTTCTCTGGCACAAAATCCTCATCTTTTTGCCACCACAATTCTCCTCCACAACCCGAACTATGCCCCCTTTTCTTCTTTAACTTCTTCTTCTTCTTCTTAGTTAATTCCTCACAAAATTCCTCTTTCCACCATTCCCTTGGCTTCCTATTCTTCCTCTCCCTTTGAATTCTCTCTTCATCTAATGAAACCCACCATTCCAATTTCTTCTCTTTCTTCTTTTGCTCCATTTTAGCGCCATCCTCAACCGAGCTTGGTGTTGCAATCCAATCCTTCTTGGGTCTCTCTTTCTTTATCTCACTCCCAATCCATTCCATCACATAATCCTTCACCCTCCCGGATTCTGACCCTCCACCACCATTGTCCTGTTTCCACCACCAATCCCTCCCTGAACCACTCTTCTTCCTCCCAATCGCCCTTCTATTACCACTATCAACACTAATTCTATCCAAACAACCCTCTGATACACTCGCCTTCTCCATACCATCGGATGGAGATGCCTCCACATCCAAAACCCTTACAACACTCTCTGGTGACTGCTCCACATTCACAACCACTTCCTCAGTCATCACACTCTCTGTTTCCTCAATTATCGATCCATTATCTTCCCCATTTCCACCACCATTCTCCCTCTGTTTCCCCTTATCTAATTTCTCCTCATCTTCACCGCATTCAATAAAAGTTTCCACAATCTCATCTTGACCCAAAACTTTTGCCAACCCAAAATCACCAATCTTGGCATTAAAATCACAATCTAACAGTATATTAGACGGTTTAATATCACCATGAACTATAGGCGGATCACAAGAAGCATGAAGATACTCGATTCCTTTAGCTATAGCTATTATAATTCTAAACCTTTTATTCCAATCCATTAGCTCAACACACTTGCGATAAAGCAACGCATCCTGCAAACTACCATTCTGCATATACTCATAAACCAGTAATAATCTTCTCTTTTGACAACGGCGGCGACTCGGTTGATCAGGAGAGAATCCGAGAATTGATACTAGGTGCGGACAACACGAAGTGTCAATTCTTGAGGCGAGCGAGAGCTCATTATGAAACTCTCGCTCGCCTTGCAGAGAACCGGAAGCATCCATCTGTTTCACGGCTATCTCCATCCCAGAAGGGAGGGTTCCTTTAAAAACCGAACCGAACCCTCCCTGTCCGAGCCGATTAGATGCAGAAAATGATGAGGTGGCCCGGCGGAGGGAGGTGTAAGAAAAGCGGTGCGGGGTTTTTAGATCTGCTGGTGCTGTTCTTTTTCGAGATAGTTTCCGATAAAAGATGGCAAACAGTATGAGAAATCCAAAGGATATGATGGCTGCTACAATTGGTGGGACGATGCGGGAGTGGTGGTGATTGGGTGACTTCGGCGGAGGAAAAGTGGCCGGAAAATCAGGGTATGGTGGTGGTAGAGGAGAGGACATTGTGGGTATTATAATCGTGAGATTGAAAATGAAGTGTCAGTGTTAGAAATGGCATTTGCAGCGAGAGAGAGAGAGAGAGATATTGTTAGATGGAAAGCGACTAGGAACACTATGTGTTTGTTTCTCTCTCTATTCTTTTCTCTCACGGTGTTGTCTTCTTCAATTTTTTCAGCTGGACTTGCTTAACTGAGTGAGCCGTTTTTTACTGAATAACTGGCGCGACTCAAAAAGCTAAAATCACATGTCTGTTATCCTAATGCTATACTTATGTTACTTACGAGAGCAATCATTTGTCCCTATTTTCTCTGTCCCATTGTATCTTCCATTTAAATGTTTGACACTTAGTCTCTTACTTAACACTAATTAACTCTAAAATTAAATAAGAAGATATGTGTCAAAATTTAAGTAAGAGATGCAAGAGGCGTAAAAAATGAACATACGATCCGCTTATGTTATTTATTATGGGATATCTTACTTAATCGGAATTACATGTAAGCTCGATACGGTTTTGATACGTAAATTTAAAGAGAAGAATTATCTCTCGACCTGCGTATCAATTGACCAAAACTAATTTTATGTTAACGACTAGTATGTTTTTGTCAATGTTATCTCGGGGTTCACCTCATTTTTTTTTGTTAATTTGAAATACACTCACACACTTTGTCTTGACATTTTTTTTTTAATTTGAAACAAACTCACACATCTTGTCTTGACATGCGGCTCAAACCTTCCACCTCGTGATTAACATGGGTTGAATAATACCATCCGCGTCAAAGACGAAAAGAAAATCAAAATTGTATAAATAAATATTATTTAGTGGTAATTTTTTTTAAAATATACATAATAAGTAGAGTTATGTTATAATTTATTCAATTTTATTTAAGAATACATTTTATAATTATAATTAGATGCAAATTATATATATATAAAAGAATTAAAAAAAATGTGTTGACTATTTCTTCCTGGCTGTTACCAATTATCATGATTCGTGGAGACGTGGACTAAAATTTGACTAGTCAGTCCAACACTGCTGAGCGGTAAAAAAATGTTAGGTACAGTTTAAAAATTCAATCCACGCACCTTAAATGCGCGTGCAAAAGTAAGTCATTACGTCAAAGTCAATTTTGACAAGTGACATCACTACCCACACCGGTGGGTCCGCAAAATTAAAACTTAACTGACATAAGGCTCACGCGCGTCGCGTAAGTGTACTGGTACCTGTTTTCCTCGCAGGTCAAAGGGTTGATAAGTGGAATAGAAAAATCTAACATTATGTTTTATCTTCTAATGTTTTAAATTAATTCTTAATTTCCTTTTTAAAATTAAATACCATTTTAAAACTAATATTTTTATTATTTTTTGCTAAAATATAGGTGAAAAAGCAAAAGAAAAGTATATACAATTTATTCTAATCTCAATTTTATAATTTTAGAAATATATTATATATCTTATTTATTAATTTTAAAAATATAATTTTATTTAAAAATCAAAAGAAAGAATTATATTTGACGAAATAAAAGATTTGAAAAAATTAGTCAAATTATAGAATTAAGAAGCGTTTCATTTTAATTTTTTTAATCGTATCACGTACACTTAATTCAATTTCGTCAAATATATGTGAGACATATTTGTCTGACTTGTTTTATTGATCGAAAGTGAAAGAGGAGTCACCAATCACCATCACTCGTCACTACTACACCACGCACCATAGAAACAACAAATTAACACAATCACCGGCCACCATTAACACCACCATGGCCAACACCCCAGATTTCATGTTGTTGAGAATATCTCGTCCAAATATGTTCATCTGAAATCATATCTTGATCCAACCATAAAAATCACAAATTAACATAACCATCGACCACCATTTCGTCACCCTCTTCAATATCAAACATAGTTCATATCATATTAATCCAATTTACCCCAAAAAATTCTATCCAACCCATTAATCAAATATATAAGATGAAAATAACTACAACTTTATTACAATAATTATCGCAAGAAAATACAACAACACTTAAAGTGTAGTTTAAATACAAATATATCAAACGTATGTCCCAACCGTGGACAACACCTCATAATGACACTTTTACTGATATCGAAACTGTTTTAAAAATTAAAATCTTTTGAAAGTCAACGAAACCTTATATGGAGGTCGTGCGAATGTTATTATAGATATCATACGCCCACAAAATTATCCTTAATAATCTAATGTAATTCTAAAAGAAAAACGAAAAGATTATTATCATATTCTTCCCAATGAATCTTCTTCTCGACATATCATTATCTCCATCGCTCTCTAATTCGAGAATTATACTTCACCAAACTCCAAGATTATATTATCAGATATATATCAAGAAGTTTGGACGAAGACATCTCTCGTTTTATGATGACTTCGATCAAAGACATTCATGATGATAGTGACAAAACACCCTTTCAAGTTAAATTCACCTTACCTCAACATCTATAGATCATCGTTCTATTCCTCGTTATGCACGTCATTCCAACTACACTTTTATTAATTCGAAAGAATTGTTTGAAAGACAACTATTTCAATGATTAAAGATAAATAAATTATTAATAGCCTTCAACAAAGAATAAATCGTAGATTTAGAATATATGGTAGATGATAAAACTTTTCAACCATAGTTAGTAATACGAGCAATCCATTAGAAAAGTTAAAATAGACCATAAAATCTATTATCTTCCATGTTAAAAGTTCATCAACAATATTTTATCCTCGTAACATTAATCAACAATTTGCATCACAATCACGTGTATAACTCATAATCGTAATTGTAGTTCTAAATTCCTTTCTCATCCAGACAAAGTTAATTTTTATCACCGAAACATCAAAGATCATGGTTATACCAAATCACAATTCATATTCATAATCCTACATTAATAAATTCATCTTCTGTGACCACGGCCAAAGATATTAATCAATGCATCTTCTTTCAGACAATGCACCATCTTTGCATTTGTGCCAAAGATATTCAACAATTGTCATCTTCAGACTACGGGTCAAAGATATTCATCAACAATTCATCTTTGCACTACAAAGCAAAAAGATATTCAACAACAGTCATCTTTCCATTACTGAGCCAAAGATATTCATCGAATCATTCATCTTTGCACTACAAAAGCCAAAGATATTCAAGTTATATCATCATTTAGATCAAGATGATGCAAAATATTTAAAAAAAAAACGAATTCAGTGAAACAAAAGAACAAGTATTAAGGATTCGTATTTTAAATAACTCAAGTTCAAAAATACTTCATAAATAACCAGAGTGAAGTAAAATTCAAGAATGAAGACCAAAACATAGATTCAATCAAAGATAGAAATCATAACAGACAATCTTGGACACAGAGAAGAAAACTTAATTTTTCCGTGAATAATGTCGATTTATGAATAAATTATACATGAATAGTAACTTCTACATCAAAAGAGAGAAATTTCACAAAAACATCATCATGCTTCGTGAATAAGACTCGTGAATAAGAACTCGCTTAATAGTAACTCGTGAATAAGAACTCATAAATAAAGTAACTCGTGAATAAGAACTCCCGACATGAAAAAAATTCTAAATTTGATAAAAAGTTCAAACCAATATTTTTGGCATAATGATATTGAAGAAAAAATATCATTTATGAAGAAAATAATCTCCCTAACTATCCCTTACCTCAAAAGAAAGAAGATTTGACATTGGAATAACAATGAACTAACTTGGCATCAGATAGCAACACTTAAGATATCAAAATACTCACAAGAATACACTTGATAATAGAGAAAGAGAAATAGAGAGAAACTTCAATTTGGTGTGATTTTCAATTCTAACCTAAGACCCTATTTATAGGAAAATGCTAGAACAATTAAAAGCGTAAAATTTAATATAATAATATTATATAAATAAAATTTTCTACGCCAACCTTAGACTTGAATTCAAAGAACTTAGCATGTGATTAATGAGGCTCACAACATATAAAAATGTTTTTATTAAAAAATATTTAAAACTTCAAAATTAATTATTTTGAAGTTTCTAACTTCAATAATTCGTAATAAATAGTCCTTTTATCGTAAAATTGAATCTCGCGATTTTTATAGAAATTCAATTCTCTACAACTTTGCGTAAAAAGTTTTTCCAAATTCCAAATGAAATTGACCAAATCCACATACGAGGCGATTTTACTGTGCTATAATCAAATTTCAACAAGAAATGGATCCACCAACATGTTTAACATGTTTTAAACAACTTTACAACAAAAATACTATTCCTCCTCATATACTTATATATCCCACATTCATTGTAAAAATATCACCATTATTATATTATAATAATATAATAAAATATTATTTTATCAGAAAAGATAAAATATCGATTTTCAACAATTGTCAGTTTAAAAAATTTCTCCATCTATATCCACATAAAATGAATATTTTCCTCATCATATAAATTAATAATTAATTATTCACAAATAATATTACAGAATCACAGTACTGACAACCAGGCCGTTCCCAGGAAAGAGTGGGCTTTCCTTTGACGCCCCCAAAATTAGGTATACGTCACCCATCTTGGGTCGCCACTTACATGGTACATAAATTCAAATACAACTTACTAATATAACCGTAGGTATGCAATACGACATAAAGCGTGAGTTTGAATACAAATATTATCTACTAGATATTATACAAACTCAAAAGAGTCCTCATTACTACTATTATCACACTATTTCACGTAATAGTGAGGACTACTAATGCTATCCTCGGACCATTACTCCGCTCCCCGACTGTCGTCCGGTATATGTTCTCATTTCCAAGAGAACAAATGAAAGAAAGGGTGAGCTCAACTAGCCCAAAGAAGAAATATTATGACTAAGATAATGCGTAATAATTTATCATTAGTCTTCAACAAAGGTTAAACCGATAAAATACAATAGACAACAAGTTTAAGCTGCATGAATAAGAATCCATTAAAAGAGTCAAGTAGAGAATAAAGTCTACTATCTTTTAGGTTTTAAAAGGTTTTTCATCATTGTTATAATCGAGACTCACTTTAATAAATAATCCACATCATCGAATCACCCCGCACTACTACGCCAAGGATATTCATCAAATTATCAATGGTCATGACTATACCGAATCACCCCCGGTCATAATCATACCAAAACTATCCATCACCGCATTACACAGCCAATCGAGGACTTTTATCACATCATTTATAACAAGCCATGATTATACCGAATGATCTGCAGTCATAATCACACTAAGTTCATCTATACACGTAAAGTTCAAGATAACATAATATAACATTGAGGATGATGACAATGACATAATAATTCAATAAAACAAGTTCAAGAATTATTTTATCCAGAATTATTAACGTCAAATTGTCAAAATGATCTTTGTTTTGTAGAGTAAAATTCAAGAATGATCAAGAATATTTCCATGAAAAGATATCTGGATGAAACGCAAATATCAAGGATATTCTACTAATTTCATGGAGTATAAGTCAAAGTTTTAACCAATTTGGGTATAATAAAGAATGGAATATCAAAAGAAATCACCACGCATGCAGATGCGCGATGTATGTGTTATTCCAACAGAATGATAATAACGGAACCAGTCAGTGAAATTCACAATCGAGCGTGATGTTCCAATGTAATAATAAAGATGGAACCAGATCGGTGTAAAACACATGATAGGATATTCCAACAGAATGATAAAGACGGAACCGTGTCGGTGTAAAACACATGCATGTGATGTTCCAACCGGAACCAGTGTCGTGTAAAACACATGCATGTGATGTTCCAAATGTAATAATAGAAGAATGTCACCAAGTATAGGGTAAACCACGATATGAGTTTTTCCAACAGAATAATAAGCAATGGAATAACAAAATGGATTTCACCAAGTATAGGTACGCCAGATATGGTCATGTATAGGGTATGCCACTTTTACAAAGTTATTCCAATGAATAATATAGAATGGAATAATGTAAGTTTCTTTAAGAAGAAAGAATAACACCCATTACGAATACAACAAATAATATCCCTTACCTTAGAAGAAAGAATATGGCAAGGTGAAAGAATATACTTTTCTTCTTCTCTCTCTATAGTTCTCTGTAGTTTCGGTGAATTCGTGAAAATAATGAAGCATTAGGCCTCTATTTATAGAAGATTTCTAGCAAGACTTCTTAGTATGAAAAGCCGCAAGTGGGCAACGGTGATGTGAAAAAAAAAGTGGTTTGACGCTCAGAATGTGAAAAAAACAAGTGGTTCGACGCTTTATAATGTGAAACGACAAGTGGTTCGGACGCACTCGTAATGTGAAAGCGACAAGTGGTTCGACGCTTTGGTAAAGGTAATTACTATCGACTAAGGTAATTACTATTCACAAAGGTAATTACTATCGACGAAGGTAATTACTATTGACGAAGATAATTATATTGATTTAAGATAATTACTATTCACAAAGGTAATTACTATCGACGTGAAGGTAATTACTATCGATTGAAGAGACTCTTAGATGATGACATATGGGCCCCCATAAAATAATCAAACTTACCACAAATGTCTCATAATGCAACTTCTTTTATATACATCAAGGATTGAATAAATATTACCACAAATCATTTTATTTTTAATCAACACATATTTAATCTTTCAATAATTATTAATGATTTATAACTGTCGCCTCAATTATTGATTTAATACTATAACATATTATACGGATGATAATGTGACAATAATTGAATCAATAATATAAGAGATATGATGCAAAGAATTACTATAAGAATAAAGATAATGGAAAGTGACTTCACACGTAAAGATCAATAATCAATATCGTGTCTTCTTACAACTGTTATGAGTATTCTATCGTATTTTTACTAACGGGTAGTTCAACAGCTTTTAACAGAATACCTTCTCTATAGTTATTTTTATAGAAAGATAATTTTGTCGAGTTTTAACTACGACAATACCTACCTCCGCTGGGGTCAATTAATGATTGAGTAGTTGTCGCATTTAATATTCTCCGACAAAAAGAATATTCCCCAACCAAATAATAATATTTTATAACAACTTGCATACTTTGCAAAATTTATAAATACTACCCACAACTATAATATTATCTTAAATTCACACCATAATATTAAAAAAATTATTTAAACAAAATTTAAATCTTTATTGATAAAATCGGGTCTCACATTTTCAATAAGGATTTCTCCTTCTTGGTCTTGCAATTAGGTGACCAAACCTCTCCTGTATGTAACTTTCTAGATATTGCCAATAATATTTTCTAATAATATTATTAGGATAATATGAATTATTCGCTTCGATAATGGAAAAATTGACAATTATTTAATATAAAATATCAATGCAACAATTATTGAATCAATAAAATCTTTGAGCGAAGAATTCGTAATAATTACCACGTAAGAATCAATAATTAAAACTGCGTGCCATTCAAGAACAACGCCAGACATCAGTATTTTAACCACACGGGTATTCCAACAAGATAATCTTGAATAACTACGTCGTTATTTGTAAACAACTTATACTTGTCGCTTTCTTCATCCAATCGCTTCAAGTTATGCAGATTAATAAAGGTTCATACCGTCATTATTTAATATTCTCCTACGGAAAAAATATTCCACCACCAAACTAATATTCCCCCGACAACAATGAGTATTTTATAACCACTTGCTTATTTTAAAAAATTTATATATATCACCCTTAACTTTAAACTTTTATCAATTTAACGATTTACTGAATAGTAATTATAAGAAAATTGAATATTTTTATTTCATAAAATTTGGGATCTTACATTAATGACCTAAGTTTATAGTCATGACTCTGATATCGGTTGTTGGGACTATTCGATCTATATATGAATATCTAAAATCATATCTTAATTCAAAAGGTTAACTTATTAAGTCTATAGTCCATTAAAATATATATTTTTAATATTTCTTATTGTATTCTGATATGAAACTTTACTATTACGCAATAGCAAAGGACACGGGAGTATCGTTTGCACAGTAAAAATGTATTTTCTTTATAATTTTTTTAAATATGAAGGAGGTGAAATATAGTCTTGTGGTAGTAATAATGTTAAAAAACAAAATTCCCAAATAAAATAAACTAAAAAACTGATCACATCACATGAAAAAGGATACGTTAGAGATCTTCTTACACCAATATCAAGTTGTCTTTGACTTCTTATTTATTTATGCTGCCTCGGTTACAGATTTGTTAGAGAATAAATAAATAAATGGGTAGAAATCAACGCAAAAGTGAGATCACGTGAGCCCCCACACTGTCCCACTTTTCTGTCTCTTTCTAATTCTCTCTCCCCCTCAATACTCCAACAATTTCTCTCTCCTACTCTCTCTCTCTCTCTCTCTCTCTACAAAAATGTAGTAGTATCAATCACACCCACGCTTGTCGGTGGCTGACTCGAGATTATCTCGATAAAATGAACTCTTCTGAGTGGATATAAAAATAAAAATTATTTAAATTTTATTTATTATTGAATGTCAAAATATAAATAAATAAAATTTAAATATATTTATATTCAATTTTTATGTTCAAAAATTTATGAGAAAATATTTGTTTGTAAAATATAGTAGACTTCAAAATTTTAAATTAATATAAAAATATATTTAAATTTAAAACTAATGCATTAATTTGACTCCTTATAAGAACAAATTTTGTTCCTAGTTTATAATTTTTCATAATTATATATACACTTTTTTAAAAAAATTAAAAGGGCTTGTATTAATTTTGACTTTAAAAAGTCAATAATACTGATATTGTACATTGGAATCGAAACTTTATAAACAGAAATCACAAGCTCTTTTATTCACGAATTACAAATTAAACAAGGTAATAAAGCAGCAGCAGCAGCTAATATTTATGATTTTAAAGAGTTGCACACTAGAAAAAAAATGTAAAGAGTTGCACCAATCTAGTCCACAATATAAGATCTATTATAATTCACACAATTAATAAACAGGACAGGACAGGGACACTAAAGTGGCTTGGCGCCACCATTTTCTTGAGCAGAGTTGACTGGGGTGCTTGTACCACTCTTCTTGGTACTGGATTGCCCTGTGATGCTCCTGCCCACGAACTTTCCGGCTTTGGCAAAGCTGCTTCCGACAGCTCCGACGATCCCGACTCCAGCACCGAGCCCGGTACCCACCATCCCAACTCCACCAACAATGCCGGAACCCACTGCATCCATTGTGCTCCCAATAACCCCTGCTTCTTTTAGTTTCTTTCGCTCTTCTAGGATCCTCTTCTCTTCTTCCAGAGCTGCCAGTTGCTCTTCCTTGTTGAATTCATGATACAAAACCTAAAATTTCAAACACTCATTCAACACTCTGCATATTTACCAAAATATTGAATATATGTAATACATGTATGTCAATGAAAAGATAAGTGATAGATTAATATATTTAGAATACAATTTATCAACTTGTTTGATAAAACACTAAAAGCAACCACCCTGACATAATTAAGAACAGAGGGAGGGAGCAAGCAATTAATGAGAAAATATATTAATGTAATTTTGATATGTACCTTAACCGTAACAGTTCCCCTGTCCTTCTTATCCTTTATCTTAAGCATATCAAGTGATGGTAGCAGTCTCAATTGAATCTCTTTTGAGGTCTCAAGTTCCAGCTCAAGTAACGGTAACTTAGCAGTACCCAATCGCTTGTCTTGCCCAATGTCTTCATCAAAAACCTGTACAAACAACTTATAAATATGTTTGTATAACAAAAATAAAACTATATTGATCTTAGATGGAACTAACTACTAAAGACAGGATTAAAAAGTTTAGCAATTCCAACAGGCAGCATTACATCAACAAACTAGACCGTTGCATGGAATATAGTTCAAGATCACAATAACAGAAATTTTGAAACTGGTAAAAAAATTCCACCATTTTTCCTCTCCTTTTGTCCCATCATCTTTTACTATTTTGTAAGAGTCCAAATCTTAGTCTCTCTCCCATTCAGTAACATGCTGCATGTACCAGATAACTCTGAGCAGATAGAATGTAGCCCTGATCACAAGTTCTATAAACCCAGGAAAATATCTTTACACATCACACCACCGTTAGGGTAAAAACTATTTCAGTTCCCAAAGGAAACTATTCTCAACTCATTTTTAATACACGAGAATCAAAGTTGAAAAGCTAGTGGCTGACACAGGAATTTCCTGCACTGGGAACATAATATTAATAATAAGTCGACAAGATTATATATTCTATATCTCGTACAACTAATAAACACAAAGCGAAAAAGGTAAAATTATGAAATATATGTCAAATGCGTAGACATGGTAATTTTCTAATATGTTAATGCGAATGAGAAGCACCATATGAATTTAGAAAAAGAGCAGAGTAACAACTAACAAACATGGAGAAAGGGCATAGAGATGAGAACCTCAAAAATAATAGACTGTGTTTCCTTGTCTTCTGCAATAAGGTCAAACGTTTGATCCCAAACAGGATTCAAATTGTTTTGAACAATCTTTGTCTTAACCTTGAATAATGGCCGAATGTACAG
This sequence comes from Panax quinquefolius, assembly GCA_020205615.1. NCBI lineage: Eukaryota > Viridiplantae > Streptophyta > Magnoliopsida > Apiales > Araliaceae > Panax > Panax quinquefolius. Next base: position 4,468,192 of record CM035165.1, read on the forward strand.
AACCACATAGGGATCAGATTTTCCAATCATTTCCATGTTCTTTAAATCATTTGCCTTCACTACAGTCAAAGTCACCTTCCCTTGTGGTTTAAGCTCCAACTCACTGCATTACAGAACATTAATATGTAGACTTAACAGTTAACAGACTCGTGGTAAACAAAAACATTTGAGATTTAAAGGTTTTGTGCATGTTCAGAGAACCTTGAGCAAGATATTTCTATTCTGCACGACAACTATCCTGCTTGTCTACCTGAACAATAGACTTGGATGACAAGACACTAGAGAACCCCAAGAGTAAATTGGAAGCCCGGTATGAGCAAACATACAAGCTAAGTACTCCCTCTGTCCTAGAAAAAGAGTCCCTACTTTTTCTATTAGCTATTTTTTTTTTTTTTTTTTTTTTTTTTTTTTGGGGGGGGAATATTAAGGTTTGCATAAAACACAATTCAAGATAAATTTTCAATAGTTTATATACAATGATAAATTTTAGTCTTAAACATTTAACATTGTGAACAGATCATCAATAAAATTATATTGAAATCAATAAAATTCAAATATATATTTAACGAGAAACAAAATGCCAAGAAGTCTCTACTTCAAATATCCCTTCTCTATCTCCCTAATTTGCATCACGTTTTGCAAGCCACTACTGCCCCAAAAGATTCCACCAATGTCCCAATAAGTAGCTTTGAAATGTATGAGGACATAAGTGGTGAATTGCTTGACAGGTAAATGGCGGATTACATTGGACTGGAGCATTTTGAGTAAATGGGGTAAAGATAGTTACCTTGTATCCACAGATGATACCACCAATTGGAACAACAATCTGTTATCGGGTAAGTAACAGCAACAAAAATGTAAAGATAGTTACCTTGTATTGTATATACACCAATTGGAACAACCATCTATGGGGCCACACGCATGTCAATAAGTCCATGTACAAATCCACCCATCACAAATAAGTCCATAAAACAATAAAACTAATTCAGCAAAGTAGTACAAGTACATAACCATGGTATTATAACTAAACTCACGTCTATCATATCTGAAAGTCCAGGAATAGCTGTTAAACTTCCTCCAACAGCCTTGAGAGTGTAATCAATTCTTGGCTTTGGCTGTTTAAACACATAGAAGTACAAGTGATTTCCTTATTGGGTGTAAGCACCAACAGTTCAAATATTACAAATCAATTAGGGGGCGGGCAAATGAACTAATCACATCAAATATTTAAGTGGAGACAACATAATATGAGAATATAAATCCAAGCATAATTTCAATCAGCACATAAGAAACTCAAGTACTTGACTAAACCCATGAGAATAATGAAACTAACAAGTAAAATATAGCATTCTAAGAGAGAGTAGGGGTGGGGGGGAAGACAACAAAACTCCCAAGTTTGCTAATCTCATGCAACAGAGTTTATACCCAACAGAACTTTTACATTATAACACTTCTCATGGTATTCTTCTTATTTCACCCGTCATAATAATGATTTTTCACACTCATTTTCAATTTGATTTTACTAGTTGAAGTAACACATAAAACAGTAACTGAACAACCCTTCTCCACCTATCCCAAAAAAGGGATAAAATGAAGATAAATAGCAAACTGGGTCTGAATATACCTCAGAAAGTAAAGCAACAACGACAGCAGAGATGCAAGGAATTTCCTCAGAAAGTTGGAAGATAACACGAATAACAGTGAAAACTTGGAGATCCTTCAACTGTAGCCAATAAGCAGGCAGCCACAAGATTGAGTTGAAAGGTGGATACACATGAAATCCAACGTTAAAGATAAAGAATTTCATAGGAATGGCTAACAATTTAAAGCTGATACAGTAAAGATATATGATGTACTAACCTGAATTGGTATAGAGGCAACTAGTGCTGCTTCAATAGCTAAAATGATGCTTGGATCACCACCCCACCGGAAATCAATATCCATTGTAATTTGACCTTCTTTAAGGCTCTGAACACGGATACCTGCACCGGTTAAGTAATTATGCACGTACAAAAGCTGAAGTACAGACATGGTGATTCATATAGAGAAGTGTCCCGATGTTAGCAACCAGAATAGCCATATATGGATGAGTTAACACAAACACAATTACAACCTCTGAACTATTAGGTTCATCTTATATGACATCAATTATTATTGAACAACCAGCTTAAATTATTCCTTCACAAAAATATAAGCATAAATAATTGAGAAACTAGTTTTCATAAATGATTAAATCATGATTACTTCTGCAGGAGCAATTGGAGCAACAAGCATAAAAACTTGAAAAACAAATACGTAGTGACTACATGTGATTGATACCTTCAATCTTAGGAGGCACATTTCCAAGAGACAATTTGCTGAACTTCATCGACGTAATTCCTGGAGGTCGATATTCCTCCAATAGAGGTTCAATAGATTCCTTTATTATTGCCGTTGCTGCCTGAAAATAATCACATCCAACAGATTACAGTCTGGAAAGTTATAAACAAGAAACTTGAGGAATGCTGGCAAACTAGATAAAAAAAATGGCAGCATGATGCCAACGTAGATTACTTATAAAAAATGACATCACAAGATGTTAGAGAGGTCCACTATGCACAACTGATGCATTGCATTATTCTGATTGAATTTGAAGGTTCAACATACATGCAAAAGTATAGATCTCCTATAGCATGGGGTTGCATTCAATGGAGGGCATTAACTTGGAATCGATTATTTCACAAATCTAGCATTCTCATTCAGTGTAAATTAATTTAACATCAAGAAAAAAAAGGATGGAAAGGAAGCTAAAGAGCAACAAATAACAGATCTTTCACAAAAAAATTCACATAGCTTATTCAATACAATAAACATTTTTCCTGACACTTGTACATAACTTACTCAAGGGGAGAGAGATTGTTTCAACATAGAAGGCAGATTATGAATAGCAGAAAAATAATAAAATTGGCACAAAAACTTTTACTTCAGAAGTATCATACACAAACACATGTTCCAACCTGGACCTTAACCCTGTACCTATCCCTCTGGGATACCAGGAGATCAGTGGCGGAACCAGAACATTTTTAGAAGGGGTCAAAATATATTAGTAAAAAAAATTATTTATTGACGCTTGGAGTGCTTCTTTCAAATTCATTTTGCTCAATTATAGTATTTCACAACATCCTATTCCAACCCTTGTCAACATTTGAGTTGTGAATCTAATGGCTTTAAATACATACATATATATATATATATATATATATTTTAATTTCCCCCGAATTATGGGACTATTAATCAGACTTTAAAGTTTTTAGTCAACTGATTAACTACTTTTATAGAAAAAATACAAATTATAAAATTATATATTCAAAACCTTATATTGTGGTTCATGATATTAATTAGCTTAAAAGAAGGAATTCCAGCAACAAAAGAAGAAGAAGAAGAAGAAGAAAAGAGATTTAATAATCTTGATAGGATAGAACTATGGTGCACTTATGGTCACCATAGTGGGATCCAAAAAAATTTGTTTTCTTTCTTTAGCTTTTTATTTTTAATTAGTTTACAGAGAGAATTGCTACCACCTTTTTCTGCCTCGCTTTGATGATAAAGCAAAAGCAAGAGAAAAACAAAGGAGAAAGGAAAATACATAAAAGAAAAAGGAAGGAAAAAGAAAGTCAATAAACCCCGGAGATTCCAGGGTGGGGGTCATATGACCCCCCAGACCCCCCTCCTTCGGTCTCTGCAGGAGATAGTCGAGATACCATCATACCATTCAAGTAAAGAGCTTCCACTGAAAGCAATGATAAACAAACAAATGAAATTAATGAGAAACTATTAATGATGTCATATCACTAAGAAAGAAATCTAAGTAATCTGACTTATTGCAAATTATGTTTTAGATTGTAATTTTATTTATTTGTTTGTTTGGGTGGAAGGGAGCTGGATGAGAGATAGAGAGAGAGAGCAAATCAAAACTAAAAACAAACAAACCCAAATGTTTAGCACAATTTACTCGGTACAATGCAAACATTATAAGAAAGGATTCCAATGAAACTACCCAACGTACCCATCCTTCCCTAGAACACAAGTGCCCAAAACTTATCCAAACTTTTGTGATATGTTTCTTTTAAATATCTAATACCCAGAAGGGGAAAGATAAATATGGTGTAAGCAATCAACAACACATTTAACATCTTGCAGTCCAAAACTGATAAATAAGATTGGTTCTAATGTATGTTAACGAATCACACTCCCCGTATTCATGTGGATCATTAGGATAAACTCTAATGTATTATTAACGTCGTCTCATATTCCAGTATATTAGGTACTTAGGTGTCATTGCTTTAAAATTCCTAGGGTCAGTCAAGAAAGTGTACTAAAAAGATACCACTTTCCGAAGGACTGCAAGGCACAAATTCCTCAAAGAAATATTACCTTTGTTAATAACCTATGAATAAAATGTTTCTTATTTTACCTTAATATTATGGACTAAAAAGACAGGAAAGGATATAGCTTACATCTGCGACAAAAGGCCAAAGTTTGCTCAGTTGTTTGTTCAGCCATTTCACCTGAAATTGCAAACCAAAAAATTTGATTTGTAACTAAACGAATAACACAACTTTACTAATAAAAAAATATTTATTAAAAAACAACTAAAACAATAATATTACTTTGCAATTCCATGTCATCTTACATGGAATCATCTTTTCCATCTATCCAATATTCTTTATTAAACTATATATGCCAGCAATTAATTTGACACAGCATATTCAAAAGGTTTCATATTATACATAATTACATTCAGTAACAAGTGATTGAGCAAAATGGATAAACCAGATTAATATCATACGGAGTCCTTGAGCAAGATATTCTTCTAAATATTGAGCCTCCATGATGTTAAATGGGCCAAAAGGCCCATAACTTAAGTTCCATGAGGAAGATCACCAGTTCAGTAAACTAATCTTAACCATCAATGGATCAGAAACCACTAGATCTTGACCTACTAAATTCACTAAGATAATAGCAAAACAAGCGAATGGTATACGAGAAAAGAGGCTTACATCAAAAGTAACATACCAACTGAATAATAAGTAAATACACTAACCTGTTCAAAAACAGGAAAAGATATCCATTCAGGAAAGTTGTCACCGCATATTTTCTTCAAATCATCTCTGTTAAGGGTCCCAAGGAGCTTTATGTCAACTGCCTGAGGGAGAAAAATATACAATAAGTGACTGTAATCCATCTTCCAAAATTAAACATGTCTTCCAGTTGCAAAATCAGAAAGTAAGATGGCAGAAGTACAAGCATGAAGCTAATTTAATCTTGCTAATGTTACCCAGGAATTCAAAGAAGTAGACTAAGACTTTGAACAAATACAAGTAATGGCAAGACTAGAGGGCCAAGTTAATTAAAAAAACGGTTCAGAAAGTCAAATTTATAATTAAATATTATTTCCCACAACATTTTCAACCTGTACAGCTATTAGTGAGAACAAAAACAAAACTTTACAACATTTTTTAACGTATTTAAATACAAGCACATTTCTTAATAGATATAGGCCAATCTCATTCACTTCTTAAAAGTTTGAACCATTTCTAAAAATTAAATAATCAATTATGTGAAACGCATAGCATAGCTCAAAGCCGAAGACATTAAAACCTAAGAAAATCTTCAACCACCGCGAGAATTTTTCTAGATATAGCAAAATTTGCTAATAGAGGAGAAGAGATTCAGTACAAGAATTGAGACGGAAGTCCTCCTAGGAGAAAAAGAACAATTAAAAAAGAAAGAAGTAAAACAATCACACATGAAGATCTAGCCACACTCCCAACCCTCCTCGTTCCCATTTTAACAATTTCAAGCATTGCTTAACTCTCACATCTGTTGGGAAGAACGAGGGAGCCCGTTCAATGCATGCGCACACATGTTTTGAACCCAACTTCACCCAAAAGCTTAAACCATTAGGTCTTCTACCCATTCATGTATATTATTCTTTCTAGCTTTTATTATTTCTCATGTGTGGGACTAACTACCATGTGTAACCACCACAATCTCCCACCCCTCAAAATGAGGTCATAACATAAAGAGCTCCCACTTGAACACTTCTCTTCCAACCACCGCAAAACACCAATTCTCGATTAACCATTCTTCGAACCATTATTTTGTCAAACTCATCGAGAATTCAATTATCATCATAGTGAGTCTTTTAGGTGCCTTCCATAAAAAATTCAATCATTATCACATGTCTTTTGATTCATAGTTCCAAAATACCAATTATTGGAAGATAATGGGAAGCCCATGATTGCATGCGCACACCTTAGGCCCCAATACAGATGGTTGGAACTCAACTTGACCCAAAAGTTTAAGTCATTAGGTCTTGAGCCCATTTATATATATTTAATCCTTCTATCTTTTATTATTTCTCTTATCTGGGATCCAAAAACACTTATGTATCCCAACATCAGTTTCCATTTTATCTACTACTAACCTTTGTTTTGCAGCAAACATGTATGGCTACAATTATGAAAGTTCTAATGGGTCTCGAAGGAATACTTTCCTAGGCAGGTTTAACACATATGCTTATTTAAGATGGGAGAAAAGGATGGATCAGGAGTTTGACTATAATAATTATTCCAAGCATTGGAAGATCATACGGGCAGTTTAAGAGTTCTCCGATCGTGCGGTTCGTTGGTGGGAGTTGAGCAAAAGAATATATGGAGAGCGTCCGGTCGAGACATGGGCAGAATTAAAAACAATAATGAGAAATCGGTTTGTTGTAGTAGACGATATTAAAAGGGTTCACAGACATGTAAACAAAGAGGATTCGCATTGGAGACAACCCCAAGACACTCCTAAGACAACAAAGAACTTGAGGGAAGATTATTGGATGCAACTACAGTATACTTCTAAGGCGTAAAAGGAACTTTAGCCGAGAGAGGAAGAAGATATAATCGAATATGCAGTCCAAGGAGAGCTATTGGGTTCTATTGATCAAGAAGATGAGTTTGTGGAAGAAAATACATGTGAAAAAGATAGACAAAAAGAAATTGTTCAAAAGATTGATAATGTAAAAGAAAAGTTTGAAAAGAATGAGAGAGAAAAGAAAAGAGAGAATGAAAAGAGTGAGTTTGAAAATAAACGAGAGGGTGAGCATAAAAAAGAGAGAAGAAATATGTGACTGAAAAAGAGAGTGAGATGGAAAGTGATTTGTATTTTAAAAAGCCAATGACTGTACATTCATACAAGACGGCGCTTTTGAATACTAACAAGGTTAACTCTTCTTTGTCTAGTTCTGTTTTGTCTCTTGTACAAGTTGTTGATGGTATACCCCGAACTATCATTCCGTACTAGTATTCCCGAGGAGACGACGGAGTTACCTAGGCTGGATGGAGAGTTGATGAAAATGGATATCATGAGAGAAGACATGAGTTCGTGTGCTATTCTTGAAGTCATAGAACCTAAGGAGAGGATAAGACGTCAAGCTTGTGCATCAATTTTGAATTGGTAAACAAGTATCGATATGTTTTTCTTTACTTAGATAATATGCTTGATAGATTGCATAGTACTTGTGTTTTATCTACACTTGAAGATGATCATGTGATGACAAAGCCTAATCAAATTAGCATGTGTGACTGTGATAAATGGAAAATTATTTTAACATGTGAATTATATAGATGGATAATTATTTATGTTAGATTAACTGATGCATCTAGTGTTTTCATGAGTTATTTAAGACATGTTTTGCATGCTTCCATTGGGAAATTTGTTGTTAGCTATTTTGAGGGTAGAATTGTCTTTATCATAAACTATGGTGAATATTTGATGTATGTTGAGTTAGTTTATGATCATGATATGTATTCTCGTTCTCAACGTTATTACTTGCATGAAATTCAATCTAGAGTTTCTTATCCATATGTTGAGTTAGGTTTTCATGCTAGTCAATCTTTACATGAGATGTCGTTAGTTGATAATGGTAGTAATCATGTTGTTCCATTAGAGCAATCTTCAATGCATGATTTGATATCATATGGTATTGATTTGAAAAGTGATTATCATCAAATTGCATTAAGATAAGGTTTACATGCATGTTTAGTTAGATTACTTGGATTAACTAAGGCATTGTATACTTCCATGGGATTGTTGAATCATATTTTGCATTCTTACATGGGAAAATTAGTTAATATCTGTTTTGATGGTATTCCGACTTTTGTAAACAATTTGGAAAATTCTCTAGCATGTGTTGAGCTTGTTTGTGATCATCGTCGATATGCTATGGAATTTTCAACTTGTGATTGTGACCTTTTTATTCCATTGGTGTTATTATGTGATTTTGACTGTGTTAATGCCAATGGGAAGAGAAAAGTTGGTTGTGTTTTGCAGATTCGTGATATGATCATATTCATCGAGGGAATCATGAATCGAGTAATTCAATTCGATCAACGCATTGAGAGTCTACAGGGAAGTGTTTTGAATATTGTTCTAGTAGACTGTGCATGTGATTTTGGTTTATTTGATTTCTTTCTGATTAGACAAAAAGAACTTGTTGATTTGTTTTGTATTATGTTTAATCCAGAAATTCAGGTGTATGGGCTTATGCGACGTGATGAGTTTCAAAAGTTGACATTTGACCCACGATCATTGAATTGGTTCCGTTTGCAAAGGACCGAGATAATTAGATCGACTTTTGATCCGAGGATTCGTCATTGGGAGAATCTACCACATGAAAGTTCTGCATGATGATTTTTGATCCAGGAGGATATAGGACTTTTCAGATTCTTTCTTACTTTGCATTCATGATTATTTTCGTAGATAGTAAATTAGTTTATATAGGGCTTAAATATGAATTAGTACCCTAAACTATAGATCATATTCCACTTCGGTGATCCACCTTTCAATTTTGACAATTAGATGATTGAACTATTAATTTTTTTCGATTTCATTCAATTGGACCTGCCACGTCAGAAATTGCTGACGTGGCGTCCTAATAGGCTAAATGAGTGCTTATGTGTAAAAAGAATATATATTTTTCATGAGATCAAAGGACAAAAAGGTAAAATAACAAATAAAACAACTAAAAATTACACAAATAATATAAATTAGAAAATATATAAAATTAACATTAATAATTAAGCAAATTACAGAAAAAAAACATAACTATGAATAATTACACAAGTAAATTAACTTAAAAAATTACACAACTAACATAAATTAAACGTAATAAATTAACAATTAAACTAAACTAAACAACACAAAAATACAATTAAACAAAACATACATAATAAACAAGATGTGTTATAAGCATTGGCATTTCTTATCCTCTAGGATTGTATACCCGCCTTCCCAGACCTTCATCTTTCTCCAGCTGCAATTTTGAAAGAGTTGTCCATATACTTCCAAAAGTTCTCTGCCTGACTTGTCTTCTCACTCTTAAATGACTCATGAGCTCTCTCCCCGTGAAGCACAAAAATATCCTCTACATCTTTATCTATTTTATTGATCTTTCAGATTTGTACCACCACCACCTCTACCCATTCACCCATCACCACTAAATCTCAAACGATGCACAAACCATGGTCAAATCGAAGAAATAAACAGGATGAGAGATGAGAGAGAAGAGATTACCCCAACTGAAACAAAAACCCCAATTTGGATGAGAGAGAGAGAGAGAGAGCAAATCTCGACTGTTAACGAGGAGAGAGAAAAAGCTTTGGAAAAACATTTGCGGGATGCTGCTGCTAATCTAAGTACCAAGATGTCTGATTTTGCAACTTGTAGCAATTGCTGGATTGGGAGATCCAGATCTGTTTTATAAGTCAAGAATTGGGCTTTTTCTCTTTTCATATCAAAACCCAAATATGGGTTAAGGCAAGAGAAGCTTTTGCACGTGTAAATGTTCCATAAATTGGCATTATCTGGGAGGGGAGAGAAAGGGTTTGTGGGGAGGGAGGTAGGGATTTTGGCTGGGGTTTTAGTGAAGCAGCGGCGGTGGGGAAGTGGGTGGCAGCCACGGAGGATGAGGGACTCTGCCACGGCGGCGTCAGATGGGCAGATAGAGAAAGGGGTGTAATTCATTTTAGGTTTAGATATATTTTAGGTTAATTTGTTAATGTTAATTTGTACTTTGACCATTTTACCCCTTATTAAATTAGATTTGTTTATTTTATGATTAAAAAACTAATTTTTTTCCACATCAGCTTCTTAAGGCTCCACACAATTAGCCACGTCAGCAATTTCTAACGTGGCATGTTCAATTTGTTGCAATTGAAAAAATTAATAGTTTAATCATCTAATTGACAAAATTGAAAGGTGGATCACCGAAGTGGAATATGGCCTATAGTTTAGGGTACTAATTCATATTTAAGCCTTTATATAGTTAGTGTTTTGGGAGTAACTGGTCTACAAATTGTCAATTCGGGAGAGAAGTGCGACTTTGCTATGTTGTTAGTGGGAGTTAGAGTTTTTGATGCTTATATATGTCATTTGCAAGTTAAGTTTTGGCATTATAATCTGCTTGATGCTACTAACTTGGTTTGTTTTTATGTACGGACAGGTTTGTGGATAACTCCTTTTCAAGAGGGGATGTCAATTGGTGTTGTGCACGTTGCATGGATATGATCGTACAATCTATCAAGCGACAACACAATGTTGGAATTTATGGAACGAAGAAGAAGAGTTCAAGCGTCAAGCAATGCGTTCATCATGCAATCGAGATCAAAGATTGACATTTTCAGCTTGCAAATACATACCAGCCACTTTAAGCTCTATTTCGACCTTGATCCAGCTAGGATCTTTTGATCTCAAAGAATGAAAGTTGTAGAGCTATTCGTTCTCTTTCCGGGAGACTCTTGAATCACCTCAATCGGAGTTCGGACGAGGAAGTTATGGCCATTTTACCCAACGACGTCGCAGCAGGAAAACTATACCAGTCCCGGCGGGTTTCCAAGGCATAAAAGTCCACCCCGGCGGGCTTGTCTTTGCCCAATGTCGCCCCAACGCGTTCTGGCTCCGCCCCAACGTGTTCCTCTTTTCCCAATGCCGCTTCGGCAGGCTTCCCAGGCCTAAAATTCTTGCCCGGCAGTTTTGTCGATTTCCAGATTAAGTTTTTACGCGTTTTGACATTTTTGGACACGAATTTACTTCCTTAATTAGCTATTTTCATTATCTTTTAGATTTCTAATGTATCTGGGAGTTATATTAGATAGGATTTGATTTCCATATTGGTTTGTGAGCTAGGGTTTTACATTCCTTTTGGAATTCTTATTCCTTGTGGAATTAGGGTTATTGTTATTAGTATAAATAAGCTACATGGATGTAAACATTATTAATTATTCAATATTATTCAGATTTATTCTCCTTGTGAGATTATTCTCTACTTTTGGTTTTTTGAAGAATTCCTAATTATTTTCTTAGTTATTTCTTTGAAATTCAATTTGACTTATCATACAACAATTCATAGTTGTGTGTAGCGTCTTCTACCGCATCAATGGTCGATTATACCGAGATTACCGCTTCAATATAAACAAGGGGTCAAGGTGTCCATTCAATGCAAATTTTCGATCGCGAGCAATTGTATCAAGATTACCGTCTCGAAGGGTTAAGGTGTTGCAAGCAATTCACCCAACAACTGTGCTAAAAACGATCCGGGCGACGACCACCTCATGCAAGTGTGGTGTGGAGTCTATCGCTTTGATTTCCAAATATAAGAGGCTAGAGAAAAACGATGAACTGAACGAAAACCCAATCAGATTCCATTTTTATTTTGTGGTAAAGTATTAGTCCATAATCTTATGTTATTTTTAATGATTTAATCCAAATATTGCTTGAATTAGTCCCAAGTCCCACAAGGCTAATATTCTAGACTCATTTATTAACCTTTCAAAAACTCCCTTGCTCTCAAATTGCTGCAACATAATCAATTTCCAATATATTTCAACCTAATCAATTGAACCCCTTTTTCTTCTTGTTTGTTCCTTTCTTTACAAGTACATTATTTCCCAATTATGCATTACAATTATGATAAATCTGAAGCACTTAAGACAATTTATAAAGATGACGTGTTGAGAAAAAATGAGCTCAATCCTATGAATTATGAACTACCCATATTTCAAGAAACAAGTTCAGTAGTGCATATGAAAGAGTACGTTAATAAGAGAGGAATTTTCCACAACAAAGTTACAACATTAAGTATTTGTCCACTAAGTCGCAATTAACATGACCATCAATGTTTTGTCAAACAGTATCTTGAATTTGGAAAGAAAGAAACTCCAATCAGCCAATCATGTGTATTGCCCAAAACTACAAAATAAGTATACTCAATGTCAAATTTCCATCGTTAATAACTCATCCAAAATTAATGAACTGAAGAACAAGACAATCTACTCACAGCTATGATGAAAAAATTCCCTTGGCCTTTATTTGCACATTAAGGGAATAGGCTAGACATGTGAGATAAATCCTATTCACAAATGTATACTTTACGAGTTAGACCGGTAGTAATAATCATTGCTGAAGCAGTTGGCTTCCAAGCCTCAAACGATCCGAGTAGTTTATGCTTTGTAACCCTACCTAAGTTGATTTTTTGCTCTCCTATCATGAAATCTCCTCTCTGTTGATTACAAGTCCAATCTATGTGTGAACTAACTACTAAGAGATACACTATAATCCTCAGACAATTTACAGAAGACTTGTGAACCTTCCAAGTCCACCAAAAGTTCCCAAAACATGATTTTGTAAAACAATAATTTATGCTACTCGTAACTATACTCAAAGTAAATGGTTTCCTTGTCAATCAAAATCTTAACACGCTCAAGTACATTTAGTTTTAAAAACCAATATTGTTGTACCAACGCTAGCATCTACTCCAGAAAAAAATATCAACATTCACTATTGGTTAACACATTGACATATTTCTCTCCGGCCTCCTTGACTCCCAATTTCATCCCTACATGGCTGGCCGTGAATGCTTGAATCGCTACTCAATTACTCAAAAATTTCAATATATCACTCCTTAGATTAAATTCCCTATAATTCCTGAAACTTTACACATCCCCATAACTTTTTATGTCTCTTAATAAGCAACAGGGGTGTACAAAGTTGCAGAAATCACATAATAAACACTACAGCACTCTTTTATCCACACTTCACCGTCAATTTAGGTACAATTCGTTAAACGGACTAAAATTCTCACTAACTAAACCCTAATTCTAAATTAAAATTGACATAGAAAAAATTATAATAAAGAGCCCATTTAATCAAAAGGCAAAAATCAGTAAATGTCAATTGTACCTTGGCAATACGTTTGTTGCTTCGGTGCCTCATCATATGATGCCAACCGGCCATCATTGCGACCCCGCAGATCATCCCCATCAGAATCCCAGAAATCAACCCCATTTTCTGACAAAATCAACTGCAATAGAATAAATACTCAACTCAAAAAGATCCTCCAAATCATCAATTCAACATACAAACTTACACTGAAATGAGTGAAATGATGATGAAATACACCACTCGTCTCCGTTATCAGACTCTCACTTGGTCCGAAAATATCTGTTGCGCGCTTAGAACTCTCGATTTCTCTCTAGAAACAAGATTTTATCTTTTGTGTTGTGGAACTTTCTCTCTCTAAAAATATCAAATTGCTTTGCTGTTTTCGTGTTTTTGTTGGCATTCCCTCCATGTGTATTAGAAGAGAGTTACAAAGGAAATGATACCATTATTAATCTACTAAGGTAACGTCGACCAACGCTTGGACCCTCCACGATATAGGCATTTTCTCACGTTCACTCGCATTCAATTTCCAGATTTGTCCCCTTAAGTCTGTCGGTGAAAATTTATGTTCTCATCTTAAGAATTGTCGTTTATTCCAAGGAAAATGATGCATGAGCCTCACGTATTAAATTTTCATTATATATATATATAATGTACGAATCAAGAGCATACTTCTTATCTTATTCACCCGCCGCTAACCCCTTTAGGTGCGATTTGGATTACTATACAACCTGTCGTTTATACTTTTAATGACGGACATGACGTATAATACCGCTAAAAGTATATAAACAATGGTTGTATGACCGAAACCGGTCAAAAAATGAGTAAAGAAGTGAGTAAGATAAGAGAAGATGATCGATCTTCATATATATATATATATCAATTTTCGATATAATAATAATAAGGAAAAAATGTATATACATAATTGTGTAGTACACAGGTGACCGTTTTTTTATCTATAGCAACGCTTCAATTCGTCGATATATATTTATTCTAGTATGCTTATGATGACAAGATAACCTAAAAAATAAATCACATGCATTTATCGTATACTAAACATCTGTGTATAATTATTAGAGGTAACTTGTTTAGAGATATGCGTAATAAGTGGGGTCCTCGTATAATACTACAAAATTTTATCGCAATATATAACATGACTCATATATATTTTTTGATAAATATTAGTGGTAATATTTTTTGAAAAATGTGTAATAAGTTAGAAATTTATCACAATACATAATATGATACTTATTGTATGAGCAAGGATCAAGTGCATATTTCTTATCTTACTCACGTCTTTTCACCCCCTTTAAAGCGAGTTTTGATTAATTTACTATATAACCGCTGCCTATACTTTTAATGACAGACGATGTAAAACCCCAACTTTTGAATAAAGATGAATTTTCTATAAATATTATTTTTGAATATTATGGAGTGAAATTGATATAATAGTTGTGGGTAATATTTATAAATTTTGCAAAATCTGTGAAGTTGTTATATAATATTCGATTGGTGGGGAATATTCGTTTTAACAGGGAATATTAAGACAACTGACAATCATCATTGGCGGACCCACAAGCGGAATTATTCAGGATTGAAAAACGACAAAATATACTTTATGAAAATAACGGCGGAAGTTTTACCGTTAACTATTCAAAACACAGTGTTAAAAGAAATGTAAGATGTCTGGCATTGGTTACATAAGTAGCACGGTATTAATTATTGATACTTAAGTGATAAGTAACTTTCGGTTTTGTTGGTATTATTAATGTAATAATACGTAAAATCTTTTTATATAAAATGAATACTTTTATAAAGTTATTCTATAAATAGAATATATTATATTCTATTATGCATAATGTCTGCGATAGTGTTTTGCGTGGTAAAATCTTTTTATATAAAGCAGAATACTTTTATAAAGCTATCTGTTTTATTAGACAATAATTAGAATATATTATATTTTATTATGCATAGTGTTTGCACAAGGCTCTGCATGCGTAGTGTTCAGATAGTAAAATTTTTTATAAAGTTATTCGTTTTATTAGATTATAAATAGAATATATTATATTTTATTTTGCTTTTAAATATGGATCGTCAGATTTAAAGTAAATCAATCTCGTAGTTCATGAGTTAATTCTTATGCATTTCATTTTCTATAAATAGAAGCTTCATTCATTCATTATTTTCTTTACGAATTCATTGAAACTACAGAGAGATAAACTATGAGAGAAAGAAGAAAGTATTCGCTACTTCACTACTTATATATCCAAGATCTTTCTTCTTAAGGTAGGGAATATTATTTGTTGTCTCGTAAGAGTGTTATTCTTCTTATTCATGAATAGAACTGTTGTTATTCCAATTCTTATTATTACGTTGGAATAACTTTGTATATATGATCTCACCCTATACTTGGTAACATTCTTCTATTATTACATTGGAACATCACATCTCGTGTGTTTTACAGGACACTGGTTAAAATCTTTATTATTATTCCGTTGGAACATCTTATGCGTGTGTTTTACACCGGACCCAGTTCGATCTTTATTATTATTAGTTGGAACATCACATGCATGTGTTTTACATGAACTGGTTCGTCTTATTATTATTCATTGGAACATCTCATCGTGTGTTTTACATCGGACTGATTTCGTCTTTATTATACATTGGAACATCCTGTCGTTATAAATCCCGACTGGTTCCGTTATTATTATTACATTGGAATAACTTTTATATATCCAATCTGCGTCGTGGTGATTTCTTTTGTTATTCCATTCTTTATTATACTCGGTTGGTTATAGTTTGACTTCCATACTCCATGAAATTAGTAGAATATCCTTGATATTTAGCGCTTCATCCAAAGATATTTTTCATGGAAATATTCTTACGATCATTCTTGAATTTTACTATATAAAATAGTATCATTTTGACAATTTGGACATTAATAATTCCTGGATAAAATAATTCTTGAACTTGTTTTATTGAATTCTTATATCATTGTCATCATCCTCATGTTTATATTTTGTTGAAAGTCATCTGTGACTTTGTAGTGCATAGATGGACTTGGTATGATTATGAATGAGGAATTATTCTTGGTATAATCATGGCCAAGTAATGTTACAAATGATGTGGTAAAAGTTTTCATTGGCCCGTAGTGCATTGATGGATGATTGTTGGCATGATCATGACCATTAATGAATACACAAATATATTTGGCAGAAGGTGCATGGATAATTGTGGTCGTGATACTAAAGAATATCCTTGGCCGTAGTGCGAGGTGATTCGATGATGTGGAATATTTATTGTCGAGTCTCAACGATAACAATGATGAAAAACCTTTTAAATCATAAAAGATAGTAGATTTTATTTTCTACTTGACTCTTTTAATGGATTGCTTGTTCAGCTGCAGATTAAACTTGATATACATTATATTTTATCGGTTTAACATTGTTGGAGACTAATGATAATTTATTACGCATTATCTTAGTCGTAATATTTCTTCTTCTTGGGCTAGTTGTTCTCACACTTTCTTTCTTTATTCTCTTGAAATAAGAATATAGGTGGGACGAGTGGGAGCGGAGTGATGGTCCGGAGGATAGCATTAGTAGTCTTCACTATTACGTGAAATAGTGTGATAATAATTGTAATGAGGACTCCTTTTGAGTTTGTATAATCTCTAGTACATAATATTTGTATTCAAACTCACGGTTTATGTTGTCGATAGTATGTGCGGCAGTTGTATTAGTAAGTTGTATTTGAATTACGCACCATGTATTTGACGCACCCAAGATGGGTGATGTATACCTAATTTTGGGGCGTCACACATTTGATCCGACCGCTTATCAGTATTATGTACAGTTAAAATAATTACACAAGTGTTTGTATATCTACTTGTTTATGTGGCACACACTATGTGTGTGTGATTAAAAAAATAATAAAATATTTAAATATAACTTAAAAATATGAATGAGAAAAGATGTGACGCCCCCAAAATTAGTATATCGCCACCCATCTTGGTCGCCACTATCATATAGTACATACATAAATTCAAATACAAACTTAATTATACATCGTGTAACATACGACAATACATAAACCGAGAGTTCTAATAGGAATATTGTCATTTAGACAATATCCATACTCAATGAGTCCTCATTACATTTATTACATTATTTAATGTAATAGTGAGGACTAATAATGCTATCTTCGAGACCATCACTCGCTTTTTCCGACTCGTCGGCTATATTCTCATTTCAAGAGAAAACGATGAAAGAAAGGGTGAATTTCAATCTAGCCCAAGAAGAAATATTATAACTAAGATAATGCGAATAAATTATCAATAGTCTTCAACAATGTTAAACCGATAAAATACAATAGACAACCAGCTTTAAGCTGCAATGGAATACGATCCATTAAAAGAGTCAAGTAGAAAATAAAATCTACTATCTTAGCTTTAATAAATATTCCACCACATCTAATCATCCCTGTACCACGGTCAAGGATTTTCATTAAATCATCAATGGTCATGACTATACCGAATCAACCCTGGTCATAATCATACCAAAAACTATCCATCAACGCTTACGTGCCAACGAGGACTTTTATCACATCATTTATAACGTGTCGTGATTATACCGAATGATCCTCGGTCATAATCATACTAAGTTCATCTACGCACGTAAAGCCAAAGATAACATAATATAAATTGAGGATGATGACAATGACATAATAATTCAATAAAACAAGTTCAAGAATTATTTAATCCAGAATTATTAACGCCCAAATTGTCAACACGATATTGTTTTGTGAAGTACAATTCAAGAATAATCGAAGAATATTTCCATGAAAGATATCTTTGGATGAAACGCAAATATCAAAGATATTCTACTAATTTCATGGAGTATAGAAGTCAAAGTTTTAACCATTTGGGTATAATAAAGAATGGAATAACAAAAGAAATCACCATGCATGCGATAAACCGACTGAGCGAGTTATTCCAACAGTAATAATAATAATCTAACCAGTCGGTGAAATTCACAAGCATGTGATGTTCCAATGTAATAATAAATGCGGAATAATAAATGATGGAACCGAGGTCCGGACGATAAAAGATGATGTGATATTCGGCAATGAATAATAAAGAGCGGAATAATAAAAA
The DNA here is from genome assembly GCA_020205615.1 of Panax quinquefolius. Lineage (NCBI taxonomy): Eukaryota > Viridiplantae > Streptophyta > Magnoliopsida > Apiales > Araliaceae > Panax > Panax quinquefolius. The sequence goes on from CM035165.1 coordinate 4,486,595, forward strand.
TGGAACCGTGTGCGGTGTAAACACATGTATGTGATATTCCACGAATAATAATAATAAAGGCGAACCAGAATCAGGTGTAAAACATGCATGGGATGTTCCAATGTAATAATAGAAGAATGTCACCAAGTATAGGGTAAACCATTATACAAAAGTTATTCCAATGTAATAATAAAGAAATGGAATAACATAAGTTCTCTTTTGAATACAAAGAATAATATCCCTTACCGTAAAAAAGACACCGGATATCAAAGTAAAGAAAGTACCGTAATACTCTTCTTCTTTTCTCTCTATAGATTTTCTCTCTATAGCTTCTCTCTATAATTCTTCTCTCAGAGTTTCGGTGAAATCGTAAGAAAATAATGAAGGAATGAGCTTATTTATAGGAAAATAGAATGCATAGTAATTAATCCATGAACGGTCCGAGATTGATTTACTTTAATCTGACTCATCCATATTTAAAGCAAAATCTTTAAATAAAATATCATATATTCTATTTATATAAAACATTTTACTATGCAACACTACGCAACACTATGATAATAAAATATAATATATTCTATTTATGAATAACTTTAATAAAGTATTACATTTTTATATAAAAGATGTTTCGCTTTTATTACGTTAATAAGCATTGAATAAAACAAAACGTCATTATCATTATAATAATTCATATTATTAATAAATAATAATGGAATCAAACCGAGTGACTTCTCACATAAGCATCAATAATCAATCTGGTGTACTACTTGCAACCACACGACATCGTACTTTTACTACCGAGAGTAGTTCAACAAGATCAGCAGAAAAACTTTTCCTATTATTTCAATAAAATATTTTTGTCGTTTTCTCAACTGACAATAATAATTACGCTGTGGGTCCACCAATGATTGAAAGCGGTTGTACATAATATTCCTCGCTAAACCGAATATTCCTCACCAATCGAATATAATATAACCACTGCATACTTTGTAAAATTTATAAATACTACTCACAACTATAATATTATCTCAAATTCACACCATAACATTAAAAATTATTTCGACAAAATTTAAATATTTATTGATAAAATCTGGGTCTCACAATCTCCCCACCTTATGGAATTTCGCCTCGAAATTAGTGGTACGCACTGGTATGATAAGAGGTGAGGATACCTTGAATACCTTTATCGTTGAAAACATTAAATTCATCTTTGCAATCCCGTGAAGATATTCATTAACAATTCATCTTTGCACTACTGGTGCCAAAGATATACAATCTGTAAAACCAATAATGTTGAAACTCAAATTTTAATAGTATCACGACCACGAATTATCCATGCCTTCATTGGCGGGGATATTCGTGTTTTTAATACTGACCATGATTATACCGAATAATCCTTGGTCATAATCATACCAAGTCTATCAATGCACTACTACCAAAGATGACTTTTACCACATCCATGAATTAATATTTCATTGTTGAGACTCATTTCAATAATTAATCCATATCATCGAATTATCCATGCACTTCTGGCGCCAAGGATATTCATTAGTATCACGACCACGAATTATCCATGACTTTACTACCAAAGATAATCGTGTATTCATTAAGTATATCCGACCACAAATTATCCATGCACTACTACCAAAGATAATCGTGTATTCATTAGTATCACGCGTCCACAAATTATCCATGTATCTACGACCAAAGATAATCATGTATTCATTAGTATCACGACCACAAATTATCCATGACTACTACCAAAGATAATCGTGTATTCATTAGTATCACGACCACAAATTATCCATGCACTACTACCAAAGATAATCGTGTATTCATTAGTATCACGACCACAAATTATCCATGCACTACTACCAAAGATAATCGTGTATTCATTAGTATCACGACCATAAATTATCCATGACTACTACCAAAGATAATCGTGTATTCATTAAGATCACGACCACAAATTATCCATGACTACTACCAAAGATAATCGTGTTTTCAATTACGGTTATGATTATACTTAGAACAATCCTCAGTCATAATCATACCAAGTCCATCTATGCACCACTGAGCCATGAGATGACTTTCAACATAATATAAACATGAGGATAATGATATAAAGAATCAATCGATGAGATAAAGGATAAATATTAAACATTTATAATATAATTTATCCGAGATTCAAGAATATCCCCATGTTATCAATCACTTAATAATCTTATAATCTAATATCATTAATATTATAACAATATTTTAATCACTTCTTAAATTTATAAACAATTTATCTCAATTGTTTACGCTTTTACCATATAATGCATTTAATCATTCAAAATGCCATACTCATAAGATATCATCACCAATTATCAAATCCTCATAAAAAAAAATACGATATACTCTATATACAGGATTCTCTAAGCCATAAAATCCTATTTTCAATTTTGTTACTTCACATAACATATTTAACTCATATGTTTCGTAATTAAACTATTTTCATGAAAATACCAAATCAGTCCCAAAAATATTTCTTTTCTGGGATTTAGCATAATATAGTCCCATAATGAAAATATATTTTTCTCGAATTTTAAAATTCATTTACTATTTTTCAAAAATCAATTTCTAATTAATTCCTTAAGAAATTTGCTACCTCAAGTTTAACTCCAAAAATTTCGAAATCTTGGCAGGATCTTACTCATGTTAATGTGAGCCTCCAGTTTAAATTTCATGGTCATCGGAGTTATAGAACTCCGGTTATAGCGTTTTTCGTCGGAAAAACCTAAATATTGAAATAGTCATAACTTGCTCATTTTAAGTCAGAATGAGCTCGTTTTTGGACAGGAGGTACTTTATACCATATACCTTCATGTCCCAAAAGGCCAGAATTTTTCTCATAATTTAAGTGGTAAAACAGCCCCTCTAAAATCATGGCAATGAACTTTTTCAATTTTTTGCAGCTTTGCACTCCTTTGCTAAAATCAGTCCACACAAAAATCTACAACACCTTTTTCAGTAATTCCACTTGGATTAGTTAGGTAACTCATAGATCTAACTCTAGGACTTAACCACACTCAAAAATTCAAAATATAATAGGAGATATGGTCAATTGAATTTCATGTTACGTTTTTCACCAAAATCTGATTTTCAACTCTTTGTGATTTCTAAGAAACTTTCATGTTTTCACATAATAACCAACATAACTCATCATAACACTTACTAATACTTCATATACCCATGATTTTCATTAGTCCAATGCTTTTATTATGACTTTCATCATAATCCTCGTAAACAAATCCTTTTAGTTAAAGAAATATTTGAGGGTTTAAGAAATGAGTTTTTGTACTGGGGTCAATACAAAATTCGATTTCACGTTCTAGGGTAGGCTAGGAAGTCTTCAAAAATACGCCAAGAAATTTATTAATGATAGAAATATCATTCAAAACTGTTACTTTCATCCAAGACTTGGATAGTACGTCACATTAATACCAATCGTGACTTTATCCCTTAACCCGGATAAGACCTCACAATGATACCTATCAACTTGCCATCTTGATCACGACGTCGCTTTCTGAAAGTCCGGCGGTGCATTCCACACAAGAAAGTCAACAACGAAAGGATCGGGGCTCTTTACTTATGGCTCGATATAACTTGGTGATTAACTTTTAGGGTTTGGTTACTTTGAATTCATATAACGGGTTGGTTAGGAATATGAAAGCTAACAACCTTACAAAAAGAATAATGAGTAGTTAATCAATCATTTTCAAAAATTACCTCAAAGGCAAGTATTTTCAAAGAGATAAGATCGTGAAAGTGTTTATTTGAAACAACAAGATTAATAAAACAAGTGGAGGTAACGAAGGTTTCTCCCAACGAAGTTTCAATAGATAAATCAAAGTCTAATTTTTTTTCGGAGTCAAATTTAAACATTGAACACAACTAGGTAGAATAAAAGAGTGGGTATAACTTGTATTGAATAAAGTATAGACTTCGCAATAATTAATTTACCCGTAATAACTTCGTTCGGGTTTTCTCGATAAACGCCTCGCTTAAATTACCGAAGTTTGACTTTACTATAGGGTACATTCCACCCTTAAGTGCTTCTTCATATTCCGATCCATGATTTGAATCATTATTCTCCGATCCATATCGAATTCGGGTTGACCGCCATGCATGTGGTAATTCGAATTCGATGTTCGGTTCTCCCAATTCTTGTCCAAAAAGCAAAGTCCATTTCATCTATTTTGGCTTTATTGGATCGGACGTCTTTTTCTACACTATCAACGCTACAGGCAACTTTTACCCATGCATCGCTTTATTCTCCTTCGTTCGCTTGTTTTTCTTCTTTGGTGATCTTTGATTTTTAAATTCTCGATTCCAACTTTAATATCTTACACACCGCCAAAGCGTGATTTTGTTCGAGCATCACATATCGGGTAACCAAATTTTGAATTGTTGTATCCCTTTGTTCCACTAATCGTTTGCCGTTCTTCAACCTGTTCTTCTAGCTCACGAACACGATTTTGTAATTCTAAGTTTTGATCATAAACTTCTTCTAACCAATTCTCCTCGTGTTCCTCTTCTTCCTCTTCTTCCTCACTCTCACCGCTACCCTCTGCAAACTAGCTCGGGTGTAACAATTAGTTCTTCATTCACTACGTGGATATCTCTAATTTGTTCTCGTCTCGACTTCGCATTGCTTTGATTAGTGATTAAAGGTGTCACAACGGTCACATTCACTCCATTGTGAATATTTTCAAACCGCCATTTCAAACAACGCCCACAACACGAGGTTAATTAATATATCAAATATTATCCCTATACTCACCACCCACCAATTAAATAACAAATAAACTTAGGTAGATCATACTAGCGAAGGAATTCCCGTCTCTCCCTCCTAGTTCTTATCTCAAGATCTTAGCCGGGGATCATATCCCTAAGCTCGATACCAACCGTGACGCCCCAAAATTAGGTATCGTCACCCATCTTGGTCGCCACTTACATATTGGTACATAAATTCAAATACAAACTTAATTATACATCCGTCAGTGTAACATACGACAATACATAAAGCCGAGAGTTCTAATAGGAATATTGTCATTTAGACAATATCCATACTCAAGGAGTCCTCATTACATTTATTGTTACTTTATTTATTTAATAGTGAGGACTACTAATGCTTTATCTTTGAGACCATCACTGCTTTTTCCCGACTCGTCCAAATTTATATTCTCATTTTACAAGAGAAAGCGGTGAAAGAAAGGGTGAGCTCAACTAGCCCAAAGAAGAAATATTATAACTAAGATAATGCAGTAATAAATTATCAATAGTCTTCAACAATGTTAAACTGATAAAATACAATAGACAACCAATTTAACTGCAGCAGAATATGCAGTCCATTAAAAGAGTCAAGTAGAAAATAAAATCTACTATCTTAGCTTTAATAAATATTCCACCACATCTAATCATCCCTGTACCACGGTCAAGGATTTTCATTAAATCATCAATGGTCATGACTATACCGAATCAACCCTGGTCATAATCATACCAAAAACTATCCATCACTGCTTTCGTGCCAATCGGACTTTTATCACATCATTTATAACGGTGTCATGATTATACCGAATGATCCCCGGTCATAATCATACTAAGTTCATCTATGCACGTAAGCCAAAGCTAACATAATATAACGTGAGGATGATGACAATGACATAATAATTCAATAAAACAAGTTCAAGAATTATTTAATCCAGGAATTATTAACGTCCAAATTGTCAACATGATACTGTTTTGTAGAGTACAATTCAAGAATAATCGGAAGAATATTTCCATGAAAGATATTGGATGAAACGCAAATATCAAAGATATTCTACTAATTTCATGGAGTATAAGTCAAAGTTTTAACTAATTTGGGTATAATAAAGAATGGAATAACAAAAGAAATCACCACGCATGCGATAAAACCATGCGAAGGAGTTATTCCAACAGAATAATAATAAGCGGAACCAAAGTCGGGTGAAATTCACACCGCGCTGCGGGATGTTCCACGGAGTAATAATAAATGCGGAATAATAAATGATGGAACCAGTCCAGGCGTATAACATGATGTGATATTCCGAACGAGAATAATAAAGACGGAATAATAAAAATGGAACCAGTGCAGTGTAAAACACACGAAGACGAGGATATTCCAAATGTAATAATAATAAAGATTTTAACCAGTCCGGTGTAAAACACATGATGTGATGTTCCAATGAGAATAATAATAAGAATGTCACCAAGTATAGGTAAACCACATTATCACAAAGTTATTCCAACAGAATAATAAAGAAATGGAATAACATAAGTTCTCTTTTGAATACAAAAGAATAATATCCTCACCGTAAAAAGACATTTGGATATCAAAGTAAAGTGAAGCACTGTAATACTCTTCTTCTTTCTCTCTATAGATTTTCTCTCTATATGCTTTCTCTATAATTTCTCTCAGTAGAGTTTGGTGAAATCGTAAGAAAATAATGAAGGAATGAGCTTCATTTATAGGAAAATAGAATGCATAGTAATTAATCCATTAATCGGTCAGATTGATTTACTTTAATCTGACTATTCCATATTTAAAGTAAAATCTTTTAAATAAAATATCATATATTCTATTTATATAAAAACATTTCTTATCTGCAACACTACGCAACACTACGCATAATAAAATATAATATATTCTATTTATAGAATAACTTTAATAAAGTATTTCATTTTATATAAAAGATGTTTCGCATTTTATTACGTTAATAAGCGAATAAAACAAAACGTCATTATCGTTATAATAATTCATATTATTAATCGGATAATAATGGAATCGGTGAGTGACTTCTCACATAGCGATCAATAATCAATACTGGTGCTACTTATCAACCACACGACATCGTATTTCTTTTACTACTGAAGTAGTTCAACAAGATCAACCGGTAAAACTTCCGCCGTTATTTCAATAAAATATTTTTGTCGCTTTCAATCCGACAATAATTACATTGTGGGGTCCACCAATGATTGGTAGTTGTCAGATTTAATATTCCCTCGCTAAAGAATATTAAAACCAATCGAATATAATATAACCACTGCATACTTTGCAAAATTTATAAATACTACCCACAACTATAATATTATCTCAAATTCATACCATAACATTAAAAAATTATTTCGACAAAATTTAAATATTTATTGATAAAATCTGGGGTCTCACAAAAGATAGAGAGAAAATAGAAAGAGAAAATGAGGTAGAGAAAATAAGATAATTATTGATATATTGTGACATAGTTTCGAGAAATAACCACCTCTCCCTTTCTCCCTCTTTATAATATAAATGATATTTGCTCTAACATGACAATATCATCTTAAATTTATAAAATATGAAAATATATTTTTATAGAAGAAAATTAATAAATTAAGTTTATGTCATTTATTGTTACGAGTAAATACAATGTAATGATTTGTGAATTTATACAATTAGTCAAATTATTAATTAATTTCTACTCATAACAAAAGTCAACATTTTTTATCTTAAATTTGTGTTTGTGGAGTTTTTGTAAGAAATAAAATAGAATAATATTCACTTTTTTCTTAAATAAGAAGATTTGGGGTAATAGGTTAAGTACTTTCGTATATTGTAATAAAAATATATCGACTTTTATTGTGAATAGATACAATAATATACTCCTTCCATACCAAAATAATAGATGTTTTGGGAAGAAAATTTATGCTATCAATTAATTTTAATTTATTTATAAAATTAATAATAATCGTATTTATTGTGACCCTATATTTGTCATTTTTAAAACTTAACAAAGTATAATATTAATTTTAAAATTTAAAATTTTACAAACTTGACTTCAGAATTTCAAAGTATATGTGAGTTTAAAATGAAAGAAATGTAACTCTCTTTGCTCGCACTAGTATCTAAATTCCTTCATCCAAAACTACTTAATTTTGCCCAATCACTCACCCCATTACAAACAACAATCCACATGATAGAACATAAGCCGCCACCCAGCGCACGTTAGCACCGGCAGCTCTCACCCCATTATCACTCGGCGGCGTATTAGCGGCAATTGTGACTGGCGGAGACTGGCTGTCATCGCCAGATGATGGAGGCTCCACGTACGCCGGCGGCGGAGGCTGGTTAAGGCTCGGCGGGAGGCCGCTGCCGTGCTTCACATTGATCTCAAATGCCATGCCTTGCTGACATTGCATTCCGTCGTCGGCATCAGAGAAGTAGTAGTTCGGTCCCTCGATGGTCAACGGGACGGCGACAGTCAGCGACTGGCCGAATTGGTTGCTGCCGGCGGAGTATGAGAAAGTGTCGTCATCTTCAGATTCATCAATGGTGCAGTTGCGGTAGGTTGTTTCGTTATAAGTTTGGATCACACTTTGATTCGTGCTCGTATTGAATACTACACAAATCAATTTCTAATATTGTAAACCAATTTATGGAGAATGACAAATCTAAAAACATTGCTAAGCTAAAACTTGATTGGGTTTGAATTTATGATAATACCAAGGATGGATCTTACATATTTAGAGTTTGAGACTAGATTGTTAACGTCATTTTAAAATAATATTATATTTTTTATATTTTCACATATATTTTTAATATTTTCGCATTTATATGAGTATAGAGTGAGTTTTACCATCATATAAAAGATAATTATGTAAAAATATCCAAAAATATACGTAAAAATATCAGTTCTCAAATAATTATATGAAACATAAATTAAGATAAAATAGAAAACATAGTATAATAGAAAGGGAAAAAGTTATCTACTTAAGAAGTGTTTGTTTATAGTTGAATGAAATTGAATAGCTGAATCGGTCAACCATCTAGAACGTTTATTTTTAATAAAAATCGTCTGAATGACTGAATCGGTCAAATTTTTGGACTGAATGATCAAGTGTATTTTTTTTAGTTGAATGACTACTGAATGAAGTATTTTATATTATATATATTTTTTACAATATTTACTATTATATTAAGTAATATTAAATAAATTTATAACAATTTTGAATTTTTTTTAGATGAGTAAAATAATAAAATCATTAGAGAGAGATAATTTTTAGATACGCGTAAAATAATTTTTATTTTATTATCAATAAGATCAATTTTAAATTTTTTTTAAATTTTAAAAATTAAAATATTAATAATATTTTTATAATATTTTAATTATATTGACATTCCAATTTTAAATTTGAATACGTTTTTTAAAAATATTTAATTTTATAATTTAAAAATTCAATATTCAATAAAGGTGTATTTCATTCAATTTTATCCCCCCCCCTCCCCTAATTCATAACAAAAAAAATGACATTTTTCATCATTTACTTTTTCTTTCCGTCCCATTTCTAAAGGACATTACCCACTTAATCCAATCGCTCAAACAAACATGCTCAATGGGATTTAGCAAAAAAAAAAAAAAGCTCAATAGGGTTCACAAATTATTTTTTCTTCATTTTGTGAAAAAGTTAGTTTTCAGTACAATCTTATAGGAAGTATAAAAGTAATAAATATATTGCGACATTCAAAAATGAAAAAAAATAGATGCATTACTCCTATTTGACACTAAAAATAAAGAAAATCTTATTTGCTCTATTATACAAGAATTAAAGCTCTTTCTGAAAATATATATTGGTAAATGAGAGTTTTTTTAGAATAAAGAAAATATTAAAATGAGTCCCCTATAAATTGTGATTTTTTTAACTAAATTACGATTAAGAAAATATTAAAATTAATTAATGATATTAGAATAATTATAAAGTTATTGAGAATAATTATAAAGTTGAGAACATTACTTTCTCCTATTCGTATATTAAATGCCTGGATAGAAAATTTATTTTATTACATATAAGTCATTGTTTTATAACTATAAATTATAATAAAAAAAATAATCGTAAGAGATATATCATTTTCCTGTTAAAATTGAGGAGAATAGGTAAGTGTCAAAAATTTAGTTTGGTTGATGTCAGAATAAAACATGGACAATAATTATATTAAGATTTATTATTCTATAATTCTTAAATAAATCATATATGTTTTAAATTTTAAAAAGTCTCAAGTCAACTTTCAAACAACAACAACAACAACGAGGTTTTTAAATTAATACGCAAATTCTTTATTTTAAATTATAACATCAATATTAATATTTAAAAATTAATTTTAAATATTTTAAAACTTAAAATTAAAATAAATTTATTTAATTCATGTCAATATCATAAATTACCTAAAATCTACTAGTTATAAATTTTATTATTTTAAAAATTAAATCAGTTATGTTAATTTTAAATTTAAAAATATTTTAAATTAATTTTTAGAAAGTCAATAACTTAATATTAAAAAGTTTTGTTTTTATTTCCCCTTCAAAATTTCAGGAAGGGAAATTAACAGTTCCAATTGACCAATAAAAATAAAATGATGACACGTCACAAGCATATAGAAATCAACTTCCGCTTGTGTCTCAAATTTAATTTCATTTTAATTACCCCGCAAAGTAGATATTCAAAGCAACTATTTCTATCATACATCAACATTTTCTAGGGAAATGGAATCAACTAAATCAACAGGATGTAATTAGAATGATGAAGAAATTGAAATCAGCTCAAATTTATCTGTAAAAAAAAGGGGAAAGAAAAACAGAGGATTTGATTTGAACTTACTGAGAAAGTCACCGAGATTGAAAGTTTGATTAGCGGCCCAAGCAGAGTAATCGGTGGAGGAAGTGTTGGTTGTGGTGCTGAAGAACCACCCGGCGGAGCCACCGACGGTGTGATTGGTGTATGCGGCGGCGGCAGGTTGCGATGCGGAGGCGATGAGGATGAGAAGGAGAGAGAAAATTAAAGTCAGAGAAGCCATGGTCTTGTTGGTTTCCATGGCTGTTGCAGAGAGTGGATGGTTTTTCAAATCTGAGTGATTTCTTTAGTTGATATAATAGTAATTAACATGGAGTATAAGAGAGAGGATGTGTTTGGCATTTTAGGAAATGTTAGTTGAATGACTTAGCATGGGTATACGAAAGTGCGGTGCTCTTGTGCATTTTTTACTTCTATCTCCTTGCTGTGGGGCACATGGGTGGATCCCACATTTCATGTCAATTTTTCTTTTTTCTTTTTTTTTTTTAATTTTCTTTTACATTTTTTTTTTGAGAACTTCTATTATTACAATTAATTCTTAACAAACTAAAACTCAATGACACTATCTTTTTTAACTCTTCTATTAAAAAAATTCAAAGATACTATTTCTTTTTTTTTTCCATCAATCTGATAAATAAAAGATAAAGCCATTATCAATGTTCTATTGAGACTTCAAAAACAAACTTTCCATGTTCCATATAATATATTATATGACGTTTTAGAGTCGTGTACAAAAATTAAGAAAATAATTGTATATTATTAAATATAGTAATAATTGTCTATAATACCCTTTATTATATACTTATCTCATACTCTATCTTTTATTTGTATTATTTTTCCACGAGAGATAATTTTGAAAAGATTGTAGTTAATTCTCCTCGATAATATAAAACATCAAATAATTTGAAAAAAATAAAATCATCAACAACGTCATATATTATGGGACGGAATGAGTATTACAGTAAACATAACATGTTCTAATAAATTTTAAATTTTACCATTGTTGGATCATCAAATTCACTTTCTTCAAAAGTCCAAATTGACATCATATAAACTTGTTACAGGTTCATCATCGGTCCAAATTTGGCACCAAAACCTAGGTAAGCAATCATCGTTGGCTAAATCGTTTTTGGAATTTTGGTTTGCTCCATAATTCTCCATGTTTATAGTTCAAATTCTACTAAAATCAAAATTTTATAATTAGCAATAAGATGGAAAAAAAAAAAAAAAGGATGAAAAAGAAGCTCTCCTAAACTATATTATGTTTCTGCGTAACTCTTACAAAGAATACAAATGATTCAGGCAAACTAAATGCATAAGAAACAAATCATATAATAAAAATGATTCAGGCAAATTAAATGCATAACAAGCAAATAAAAAAATAAAAAATATACGTATGAGAAATTCAAAACTATTAATATTCTTTCTATATTAGTAGTAAACTATGTTAAATTTGCTCCCATTGTAAAATGACACAATATAAACATACCTGAAAGTATATTCTAAATGAGAACTTGACTGGTAAGGAATTTTCAATCCTTATTTTATTTGAGTTCCAACTTTTAAGGAAACAATTCGGATTAATTTCAACTTTTTTTTTTCTTATTGGATTAGTTTTGATTTTCTTTCTTTAAGAAGATTGACTTCTATCCCAGTATGATAAATATGATGATAAGCCTACATTGTTAACTTATTATCCCGACGGTCTATATTTTTGTGCATAATTTAACGCATTGTTTGATAATTAAACGCGTGAATTATTCTTGGCGTTAACACCAAATTAAAAAAGAGAAAATACTTTAATTTAGGTTATATATGCGGAAATATAAAAAAGAGTAGTGGAATTCTTTTTCTTTTTTATTATATATATATTTTGAAAAATATTGTTTTATAATTTTCTTTTATTCCAACCTTTTCAAGTTCTGGTCATACCATAAATAATAATAACAATAATAAATAATATTTTTGAAAATTAATTTAAAATATTTTTAAATTTAAAATTCAAACAATTTATTAAAAATTAAGAGACAATAAATCTTATTATAGATTAAAATATTTATCATTGAAATGATTAAATTAAAGAAATTATTGCCAGTTTGAAAAAAATCTTTAAACTTATTTAATTACTATTCACATTTTATTTATTTATTTACTATTTATAACTAACACAAAAGCCCTATAAGTTGATCGGCCATTCTCTCGCGCGCTCAATTCGCCACCTATTTCTACACTCTCCGATTTCTTCATTTCAATTCATCTGATCACAAATCATCATATTATTACTCTCATCCCACTTTCTCTCTCCTCAAACTTCAATTCAAGCAAAACTAACACACACTCGAAGAAGCATTTCCGATCCAAATTTCAAAAAGGTAATTAAAATATTTCAATCAATTATGATCCATTATACATTTCTGCATTCTCTGTATCTATATTTGATTATCTGAATATACACACATATATATATATATATATATATATATATATATATATATATATATGATCCATTTAGTTTAATTTTTGAATGTGAGAACTGATCGTTCAAAGCTAATATTTCCTGAGCTAGATCTATAACTGAATGAAAAATTACTACTTCGTACGGAATTTTGATAATCATGAATTGGGATTGATGGGTGTTTATTTAAAAAAAATTATATATTTATTTGGTGCTTATTGCATTTGTTTGTATTATTATAATCGTATGATATGCACACCCTATTTGTGTAAAAATAAAATAAACAACAGTTAAAGAAGAAGAGGTTATGAGAGAGTGGGAAGGTAAAAATAGCAGTGACACAGCTTCAAGAATGAATGAATCAAATTCTTGCTCTCCCTTAATAATAAGAGATTTTTCTATTTGTATGCGGATAAAAAAGGTCTAAATCCAACACCAAATAGAGCAAAAGAAAAAAATGTAGCAATTAATTTGCACTATACATAAAGTATTATTATTTTAGCTGAATGCGAGGGTTACTTTGTTGACAAAATATTACTTAACAAGGCGTCAAATGCAGGTAACACCAAACCCTTATTTGCTGCTTTATTAAAGTATAGGTTGAAACTTTGGAAGAAAAAGAAACCTGGGATTAGTTCTCCAAAGTGATTAAAACCCATGAGCAAAAACAAGAGAGGAAAATAAAAGGCTGTATTAGTCTCAGTTGATTGAATAATTTAATTTTTGATATATTCGATCATCTCATGTTGAAAAAGTTAATTTATTTTCTTTTATAGGGAAATGTCTTTGCCAGAGTAGTATGTGTTACTCCCTCTGTTTCTCCCAATTTTAAGTAACATCTCTTTTGTCCAGGGACTTCGTAAATTAAGTTATCTATTTCACATATGAATGTATTAGCTGTTCAATCTGACTGTATCACCCTTTTATTTGTTTGAAACGTTAGACCTTTAAGGTATATTGGGAACAAAATAGAACATTGTAAAGTACTCATTTTTCTTTAGGTATATGCCAAGAATCCAATCTTTCCATCCTAATATGCTGCCTGATTCTTTAATGCTAATTTATTTATGTTATTTCGTGTGGAATTGTTGTTTGCACTAAGGAGTTCACTAAATTTATTTTAGCTGATGTGTTGGACTTATTGGCTATTTGACATGTGGGTTTTGTTAATTTTGCTGGAATAATCGAGTTTCCAGTGCCATTTATTAGTTTTGTGTAACTTACGTTAAAGTTTGATTTTTCAGGTAATGTACTGTATATATTTGCAGGAGGATTTATTAGGTTAGTAATGGAAGGAGAAGAAATACAAAAGAGTAAAGAAATTTTAGGGAAAAATTCAGAAATTTTGGAACAAGGTATAAATTTGGATGATAGAGTAGGAACATCGAATATAGAACATGTTGATATTAGTGGACATAGCTCAGATTATGTAGGTAGTAATGTTAATTTGCAAGGGGTTGGAAATGTGAATAAGGCTGTGGAGGATGGCCTGTTTGAACAGGTGTGTTTAAAAAATGTAGACAAGACTGTTGGGAATTCTCAGGGACTTCATGTTGATTCAGATCAGTCCTTGAGTTTAGATAATGAGAGATACTCATCTGGTGGTATTGATGAAGCATTTGAATATTCACTTGAGAAAGTTGCCTCAGGGTTTAATTCTCCACCTCATGCCAATGTGCACCATGATCGTAAATCGAGTCCTGGGCCTGATAGACAATCGATTGGTTACATTAGACAATCCTCCTCTTCAACTAGTCTTGATTCCTCCTTGTATATGTATGGGGATGGAGGATACTCTGCTGTTGGTTCACCCCAAAAGCCCAAGCCAAAGCCTGTTATGCCAAATGTGTCTCCAGAGCTCTTGCATTTAGTGGATTCTGCTATTATGGGGAAGCCTGAAAGCATGGATACTTTGAAGAATATTGTGAGTGGTGCAGAGATTTTTGGTAATGGAGAGGAGGCAGAGAGTATCGCTTTCTTGGTAGTCGATTCGCTTCTTGCCACGATGGGAGGTGTTGAATCTTTTGAAGAGGATGAGGACAGCAATCCTCCTAGTGTGATGCTAAACTCCAGGGCTGCCATAGTAGCAGGTGAGCTTATTCCTTGGCTTCCTTGTCTTGGGGACTTAGAGGGTTTTATGTCTGCCCGTACTCGGATGGTTAGAGGATTGCTGGCCATATTGCGTGCTTGTACTAGAAACAGGGCAATGTGCTCCACAGCTGGTCTGTTAGGAGTTCTTCTGCGGTCAGCTGAGAAGATTTTTGTTCAGGATGTAGGTGTAGGTGAACAACTGAAATGGAATGGCGTTCCTTTATGCTACTGCATCCAGTACGTAGCTGGGCATTCCCTCAGTGTGAAGGATCTGCATAAATGGTTTGAAGTGATCACAAGAACACTCACCACCGTATGGGCAGCTCGTTTAATGCTGTCACTGGAGAAAGCCATGAACGGGAAAGAGTCAACTGGTCCAGCGCGTACATTTGAGTTCGATGGTGAAAGTTCTGGGTTGCTTGGTCCAGGAGAGAGCCGTTGGCCATTCATTAACGGCTATGCATTTGCAACATGGATCTACATTGAATCATTTGCAGACACTCTAAACACAGCCACTGCTGCCGCTGCAATAGCTGCTGCCGCTGCAGCAAAATCAGGGAAATCATCGGCTATGTCAGCTGCTGCTGCTGCTAGCGCACTAGCTGGTGAAGGCACTGCACACATGCCACGATTGTTCAGCTTGTTATCTGCTGATAATCAGGGTATGGAGGCTTATTTTCATGCTCAATTTTTGGTAGTTGAAAGTGGTAGCGGAAACGGGAGGAAGACTTCCTTGCATTTTACTCATGCTTTCAAGCCGCAATGTTGGTATTTTGTTGGTCTGGAGCATACTTCCAAGCAAGGGTTACTTGGTAAAGCAGAGAGTGAAGTAAGGTTGTACATTGATGGATCCTTGTATGAAAGTCGCCCTTCTGAGTTTCCCAAAATTTCCAAGCCACTTGCATTTTGCTGTATTGGGACTAATCCACAACCAACAATGGCTGGTTTGCAACGTCGTCGTCGTCAATGCCCTTTATTTGCTGAGATGGGACCTATATATATTTTTAAGGAACCAATTGGTGCAGAGAGAATGGCGCGCTTAGCTGCTAGAGGAGGGGATGCACTTCCTTCATTTGGTAGTGGAGCAGGGTTACCATGGCTTGCCACCAACAACTATATGCAAACTAAGGCAGAAGAAAGTGCACTATTGGATGCAGAAATTAGTGGATGCCTTCACCTGCTCTATCATCCTAGTTTACTCAGTGGGCGTTTCTGTTCAGATGCTTCCCCTTCTGGTGCTACAGGTATTTAAAAATTCTCCTATGTTACTGAGCAAAACTAAAACACACTTTTCAATTTTATTTTTTGTATAATTATAATTTAAACAGGCAAGCTAAATATTGATTTTTTTACTTTTTATTTTTTATATTCTTAAGGCACAAGGTTGTACATGTAAGTCTCCTGGATTTTGTAAAATTCATTTTCAGGGCATAGAATACTGGAGATCTAAAAGTGATGTGACAATAAGAAAATCTCGTTTTTGTTTATTTCCCATCATATATGTTTTTCTACCATCTAAATTCTCTGCACCTCCTTATCCTTCTCTATAGTTAAGTTCCGATGTTATTTCTAACCCTTTCAAAAGATTTTGAAATCTCCAGTAGCCTCCTTGTGATTTTTGTGGGGGAACCAATCGAAGGGCTTGAATTACTTCTCTAGAACTTTTGTAGACAGCGGCGGAACTTGGGGGGGGGGGGCATCTGCCCCCGGTAGCAGGCAAAGGCAGAACTAGGGGGGCGATGGGGGCGGCAAGGGGGAGAAGGTGGTGGCTTCCATTCGAGCTTCTCCATTTTAGAGAGAGAAAAACTTTGTGGATAAATGCGCCAATGCCCTCCTCCGTCTATTTGTGGTTTGACTTGTGCTCCCGTATTTCAAATGCACATGAACAAGCATTTCAGGTGGACTTAATAGTAAGGAGGTGGACTTAAATTTTTAGGAGATAATGGAATCATGGAGAGGAGAGAGAAAGTGATGATGATGATGTTTTTATTGAGTTTTGAAATTACTATTTAAATAAAATTAGTTTTTTAATTTTAACCCATGCCAGGCGCATGGCTATTTTGTTTTATTTAATATAATTAATATTTATACATATTTAAGGTGTTAATTAATGTTTTGAAAAAAATTAGTAAGATTTCCTTAAAACAATGATTCGAGTAACAACCATAACACAATAAAAAATACAAAAAATAAGGATAAAAATACATGATTGAACCATGTACCGGTAGGTGTAAAATTTGTCTTTTAAAATTGTGCACATGTTATGTTTGATAAATGTTCTCTAAGAGGTTGTCAAACCAAAGGACCTTAACTCCGCTCCCTCGTCGCTACAACCTACACGTCGCTGGATCCGGACCTCCGGTAACCACCCTCAAATTTTGCCCCCCCTCACATTTTGTTTTGGTTCCGCCACTGTTTGTAGAAGGGGCCTAATATATTCCTTACTAAGGGTTGTCTTGTTCTGGAATTCTTTGGCATATAACTGAAGATGTTGTTCTCGTTTCTTCTCTCAGTGATCAGGGCCTTAAAAAAAAAATCCAGAGATAGCTTCTATAATACCTTAATAATTGTTTGTACATTTCAGGCATGCTCCGAAGACCTGCTGAAGTTCTTGGGCAAGTGCATGTTGCTACAAGAATGCGACCTGCAGAGGCTTTCTGGGCACTGGCCTATGGAGGTCCCATGTCTTTACTTCCATTGGCAGTAAGCAATGTCCATGAAAGTAGTTTACAACCTCAGAAGGGGAACCTTTCTTTATCTGTGGCCACTACTGCTCTTGCTGCTCCGATATTCAGAATTATTTCCCTGGCCATTCAACACCCTGGAAACAACGAAGAGTTATACCGAGCAAGAGGGCCGGAGGTTTTATCAAGAATTTTAAATTATCTTCTGCAAACTTTTTCTTCACTTGATGTTACAAAACATGGAGTAGCAGATGAGGAACTTGTTGCAGCAATTGTCGCTTTGTGCCAATCTCAGAAAAGTAACCATGTACTCAAAGTCCAGCTTTTCAGTACATTGTTACTGGATCTAAAAATTTGGAGCTTATGCAGCTATGGACTGCAAAAGAAGCTTTTATCATCTCTTTCAGATTTGGTATTCACAGAGGCATCTGTAATGCGAGATGCTAATGCTATTCAGATGCTTCTTGATGGCTGCAGGAGATGTTATTGGACTATTCGTGAAAAAGATTCAATGAATACATTTTCTCTAGATGAAGCAATGCGTCCTGTTGGTGAATTGAATGCTCTGGTTGATGAACTTTTGGTCATCATTGAACTCCTAGTAGTGGCAGCTTCTCCTTCCTTGGCTGTTGATGATGTCCGTTGTTTACTTGGGTTCATGGTTGACTGTCCACAACCAAATCAGGTAACGTCACATTTTTTTGTAAGTAACAATATATCATTAAAAGCTAAAAAGGTGTTGAACCCACATTTACACACAAGTGTGCAAGGAAACAAAAACACCTATGCCTCACCAACTGAAAGCTTTTACTCCTCTACAATGGACTACTCAAAAGAACTACAGTAAGTTTCCAAAGCAAACTCTACCAGAAAGTTTACAAATGATACTACATAACTAGGAATTATCCATTACTCCAAATACGTAACAAGCTCTAAAAAACAAAACAAAAGCAAACTCATCCTAGATATCTTCTTATTCTTAAAACACCTACCATTCCTCTCTTCAAATGGTCCACCAAGGTCAATGTAGAGATCCCACTATCTTCTCCTCTCCTGTCCTACCTTAGTCCCACACCACATTCATTGTGATGCAACCACCGTATCCGGCATTACACACTCCGTGCTTCACAGGGGAAACACCTAACGCCACAAATCTCTAGTCACTTGACAATGAATGATTAGATCCTTGATTATGTTACTAATTGGTTATGAACATGTTATATATACGTTGAGTTAGCTCTTCCTTCCTTTTTTCCTTCCGTTATTCATTATAAAAGAAAGCTCATTTTTCTTCTTTTCCATTGAAGATGTATTCCCTCTGTCCAAATTTATTTGAGCACTTGAAATGCACCCATAGCCTAAGTTAAAAGGACTCGGATGGAGTGTCCAGTTGGACACGTGTACTTTGAAAAGTCCGACATGGTACTCGATACTTTTGTATGGAGTACCCGTGCCATACTTAAACTAAAATGAAGTGTTATACCTTTGTCCAAGTGTCGAGGGTCGGACATGGGTATTTCAAGGCAAAATGAAGACTCCATGTAACATAGCCCATAACATAAGGAGAGAAAAGCGTAAACATTGTTTTTCATAGATGCCTTTTATGCAAGACTTTCTTTATTATTTTTGTGTAAGGGTAATACAGGACATTCTAACAAAAAGTACAATAATTTTGAAATCCCATATAAAATTGGACATCCCAAAGCAAAAAGGAGGCCCCATAAAATATTGGAGTAAGATAGTTGTGGAGTACTATACACTTGCATATGTTAGATATTTGCTTATGGACTATGGAGTGATGACCTTATGATTTATCAATATACTGGACAAGGAAAACTCTTCTTTTCTTATATCGTAAGATATAGTATGCACTTGAAGCGCTCACCAATATTAGGAATTAATATGTTTGTGTTTTCGGCTCAAGAGAATTCAGAAAAGGGAAGAAAAGGAGTCCTTTAGCTGCATATAAGTGGAGAACAGAAAGAATGACTGATGTAGCCACTACCTGTTAGTCTATGAACATCTGAGATAATTACACCTATAAAAAGTCCCCATAGACATTATAGTATGCTGTATGCATTTGCACATACCTGACTGATTTATCTTAAATCTAATTTTTAAAGGACCTGCATCATTGGAAACTTTTAATAAGCTAGTCTGGAAATTGTCTTAAAGATTGATGTGTTTCACTTGTGTGATTTTTTTAATCACCTGAATTTTTGCACTCAAAACACATTGCAGTTTGACAGTGGCAGCTTGGCTGGCACTATCCTCTATAATATATTGATAGAGATTTGTTGTATAAAAATTTACTTTTTTCCTGAAACTTATCTTAGCAATGTCTGATTTTTTTTGCTGGGACTCATTCCTCTCGTTCTCTTCTTCCAGGTTACAAGGGTATTGCACCTGATACATAGGTTGGTGGTTCAGCCAAATACTTCCAGGGCTCAAACGTTTGCAGAGGCATTTAAATCATCTGGCGGCATAGAATCACTTCTTGTCCTATTGCAGCGTGAAGCAAAAGCTGGAGACACCAATATTTCTGACCCTTCAATTGAGAACAATATAGATTTATCTGTCCCAGGATCTGAATGGAAAAATGGTGGCGAGGTTCTAGAAAGTGGTCACGCCAATTATGTAGGTGCGGAGGAGAAGGTGTTGACTTCGGTTGAAGGATCTCCTGAAACCAAGTCTCACAATATTGGTAGAAGTTCAATTACTATTTGTGCAGGCTCTAATAGTGAAAGGACGACGTCTGCTTCTGAGAATTCTTTGTTAAGAACTCTGGACGGTATACGGATCTCAATAAGTGGTGAAAATATGAGGAATAATGTCTACAATGTTGATAATAGTGATGGTATCCTTGTTGCCATTATTGCCCTCTTAGGTGCTTTAGTTATATCAGGGCATCTAAAGTATTGTCCACATACTCCTCCGGATGTGGCAGGCAACCTTCTGGGTTTACTTGAGGGAGGAGGTACCATGTTTGATGATAAAGTTTCTCTTCTACATTTCGCTATACAGAAGGCTTTTCAAGCAGCACCAAACAGGCTTATGACTAGCAACGCTTGTATAGTTTTACTGGGTGCATCGGTAAACGACATATCCCCCCCTTTTTCCTACTCCCTCTCTCTCCACTTACCAGCAACATTAGTGGTCCATCTCAGTTAAATAAGTGAACACCAACCATGTCTTCTCAAATAAAATTCCTCTGAAGCTTCTCAAGCGTCCTCTTTACTGATGCTAGAATTGGAATAGATTGTAGGTTACCTTACTAGAGAGCAAACACTTTGCTTAAATAGGTATTACTTCATCAACCATGTTAATCTTCTTCTGAACTTATCCCAGCCAAACTCACTACACAGCAGGAGTTAAAGGAAGGGCCTAAAGGCTAATAAATAAGTTTAGGGAAGTTGACCACTGAACAACCCAAATTAGCTGTCCAGCCACCGCTAGCGTAGAAAAGTCTGTATTTTGAGCAATACTTACTTTATTTTGCAATCCTAATTTTAAGGGGTTGTCTATGTTGAACTGCAAATCTGATAGGGTCTTGTTTATTTTTCAGATAAATGTAGCATCAACGGAAGATGGGATGAACTTTTATGATTCTGGTCATCGCTTTGAGCATTTACAAATTTTATTGGTTCTTTTGCGTTCACTTCCTTATGCATCTAAGGGACTGCAAAGTCGAGCACTACAGGTACCATCTTCTTTTCCAGTTCCCTTGTTAAGTCGACCATATTTCCTTTCTCTATAAACTCTAGCGTGGTTACTAGTGCAAATAAGCATACCACATGCATGTGCTGTAATTGATTTCATATATAAAACTATTAGTTAAAAGTCCTAATGATCCCTGGTTGAGTTTCATGTCCACAAAATCTATAAGGAACCAAATTGTCCAAACTCCTAAATGTTAGAATAAAACTTAACCAGTAAACACTAGATAAACTGAATTCAGAGTTGGGTATACAACCCTGAAGAAAGTACAACCTCTATCATAGACAAAATTAAGTCTTGATCCCCCATTTTTGGAAGCATCTTTTTCAAATGATCTCTTAATACACTTTGTCCATGGCCATGTTTTGTGAGATTATGGTTGAGATAAAGTAGATGG
Source organism: Panax quinquefolius (assembly GCA_020205615.1). Taxonomy (NCBI): domain Eukaryota; kingdom Viridiplantae; phylum Streptophyta; class Magnoliopsida; order Apiales; family Araliaceae; genus Panax; species Panax quinquefolius. The sequence continues at coordinate 4,508,586 of CM035165.1, forward strand.
TTTTGATTAATCGAAACATGGTAATTTAAATTCGTTATCCAAATGATAAAACCATCCCTTAATACACTTTGTCCATGGCTTCTGTAGATTATGGTAGAAATAAAGTGCACGGGGAAACTAGATTGCTGACATCATTCTTTATCCAATTGATATGAACCAGGATGGTTTTGATTAACTCGGAAACATGGTAATTTAAATCCTAACTTTTAGTAAAATGCTGGAAGTCGTATAGATTGATTTATACCCCGTAAGCTTGCCTTATGAGATGTTTAGCAACTATCTTTTCATTTTTTGCATTATTTCAAGAGTTATCAAGTTTGTTTTGTTTGATCTTCGTGTAGTTTAGGGGTAGGAGGGTGCTGTGTTGATGATTCAACTCTTGATCCACAATATTCCTAATTTTTTTCAGGAAATATTAACATTAGATGTTACATGATGTGAATTAAAAATGAGAAATATTTTCATTTGTTTCTACATTGCACTGTGATGTGCAGTTTGTGAATTTATTTTGTTATTTTTTTTGTTTGTGTTTGTGTTTGTGTTTATTGGTTAGGATTTGGTCTGTTCTTTGTTGTTCGATTTTGTTCACATGTCTAGTATCAAGTTACTTGGTTGAAAGTTGACGCTGCTGCTTTTGCGTCATTGGCTTTTCTTAGTCCCAACTCCTTACCATGGTTTTTATGAAATCATTTTAAGTTGCTTATCTGTTCCTCTCTGTTTGATTTCAGGATCTTCTATTTTTGGCTTGCAGTCATCATGAAAATAGAGCCACTCTTACTCAAATGGAGGAATGGCCTGAGTGGATTTTGGAGGTTCTTATATCTAACTATGAGGTAATATTTTGTTTTCAATCTGATAAGTTTACTTTTAACTGTTCTTTTTCTTCTCTCTCTCTTTGTTGGTGCTATGAGAGGGAAAATTATGTACAACTAATGGTGAAACTCTTTACATTATGATAGTTGGTGTAAGATATGAAACCCATTTCCTTATTAGTAGGTCTTCACATGTTTTTATAATGTATTTCTCCCTGCAGACGAGAACAAGTAAAGGGTTAAATTCTCAAAGCTTTAGAGACGTAGAAGACCTTGTACATAATTTCCTCATAATCATGTTAGAGCATTCGATGCGCCAGAAGGATGGATGGAAGGTTGAATATATTTGTTTCTCTTCCTCTTTTATTCCAATATATTATGTTTCCCGCCTATCAAATTTTCTCAGTAAACCTATTATGCTTTTTTATTAGCATCAGAATTCCTGCAATCCTTTTTGGGCTGTTAACCAGTATGTTTTTGTTGCTTTGTTGATGCTACTAATGTGATACTTATTTACTTTTTTACTTTGTGGAGCTTTGTTGTATCCATTTGGGCCATTTCTTACTGGGTCTAGTGGCTAATTTATTCCCTGTTTTCATTTCGGTTTTGAAACAAATATTCTAACCAAATCTGTTGTATTGTATATAAAGTTACTAATATTACTCTCTCTTTATTTTTCTGAAAAACAAAATTTGGAGTATTTTGTTGGATTAGCATGAAGTTAGTTTTGTGAATTTATTTAATCACACACACACACACACACACACACACACATATATATATATATATATATATATATATAATTAAATATGCACTTATATTTGTTTCCTAGCACCCCGAAGTATCCCCATGCCAAGCCTGGCACCCCTATCCCTAGGCATAACTTGTATCCTTGTTTCCTAGCTGTTGAAAGACTCCTCACCACCTCATAAATAAAAAGCAAATGATTTACTTTCTCTTTCGCCATCCTGCACATCACACAGCTACTTGCTAGTCAATGCCCTCTATTTTGCAAATTTACTTCGAGTAAGGATTGCACATAAGGCTGCTGTGCAAGAAAGGATTGCTATCTTTTAGGGATTCCCCTATTTCCCATCCTCAAGATGGTCCAATATGGCAAACCCACCCCTTAACCTTGTAGCACCTTGAAATTAGAATGAACTAGATCTTTTTCTAATAAAATTTATTAATTTATGTGCAATATAAGGAAATGATGGAATTTATATAGTAAGATAATAATTAAGGGTTTGAATATAGCTTGGTTGAGTGGAAGAAACTGTGTATGCCGATATGATACGGATGGTTGGGCATTAAGGACTTTCAAAAAAGAAGAAAGCTAATGCATGTGGTTGGCACAAGCCTTCCTATTTCGATTGGTTACATGACTCATGTTTTGCAGTTATTTTGATCCTAAAACAGTATTCGTTTGGGCTCGATCCATTTAGTAAGCTATGAATTAGATTGAAAACTGAAACTGTTAGAGATTTTCCAACAGTGAATATTAAGTATTATCGACCTCTAGCTTAAGTGACCTGTCTCATATATGCAGAGACAAGCATGTAAACAGTACAAAGCACAACTATGGAATACTTACATATATAGAACGACTTGAACTCGAAACCTTATGAAGCCAAGGTTCTTATATCATTTATTTTAAGATAAAAGGTTCTGATATTATGTTAAGCCTACCCGTTTCTCAAAATCAAGCTTAGAGTACGAACCTAAATATGTCATCAAGTTTTCGACATTATTTAATTGTAACAGTTCATTCTTGTTTTGCTTTTTCCTCTCAGATGTTCATGGAATAAATCTCTCCAAGTCTTCTAATTATATAAGTTCATTTATTTTTATCTGGTTATTATTTCCATTGACAGGATATTGAAGCTACAATTCATTGTGCAGAATGGCTTTCTATGGTTGGCGGATCTAGTACAGGAGACCAACGAATCAGGTGCTTTCCTATTTTATGAACATCTGTACTGTGGAAAGTTTCCTTAATCTGAAAATTTAAGAATTTCCTTACAGTTTAAATATACCTATCTTGATCCTATATTTTTTAAAGCCAGAAAATCTGTTGAAAGAATTGTATCAATACACAGTCCATTTCTCCTGCATCAAAAAAGAAAAAGAAAAAGAAGAAGTGTATAATGACATCATTTGCTTGAAATATCTCTAATTGTAGACAAAATAAGTTAGTGCTTTAGTTCAAACCATGACCATTGGTAGAAGTGAGATGGGATTTATTTCTAGATGGGTCTTTTTATTCGTTTTTGTATGGACCTCTGCCATGGATGATAAAGGGTATTTTTGATATGGGAAGCTACTCTCTTTTGAATATCTTTTTACCCACTTCTTATAGGTGGATGGACTTATTATTCTTTCTTCGCTTGTATTCACATTCTTCATCTAACAAAATTTCTTATTTCATCCCTAAAGAATATATAGACCATATAGAGATGCTGACATGAATCCTGGACAGTTGGATAGAGTTCACCAGGGTCAAGATGATAGCCATGTAGTTGTAAATATATATAAATCTCAGTAACGCCTTTTATCCCATAATAGTTGGGGTATACTGTATTTGTAAAAATATCAATTATTTTAATACACTTCAATTTAATACCATCATAAAATTTCTAAGTTTCCAATTCTATAAGCAAGAGGAATAAACAATTGGTTTTTGATGAAACATTTAACTCAACCAATTGCAATAAGTGGAGTAGCGGCAATAGCCTATTGGAGTTAATTATTAAGTCTCCAGGTCTTATTTGTGTGGGACTTTTTGCATCTCAACATGCCTTCTCATGTGGCATAATATCTAGAGCAGTTTTTTTTCTTCGTTTTCTCGTAGGTTTAATTTTGGGTAGCCTTTTTGGAACTGTTAGGTTGTTTTTTTTGTAAAAGTTTGATATTATTTTCGGAAATTACTTTGTGGACAGTGATTTGGGGGAGGGAGCAGATTGATGATGGTGAGGGTTTAAGTAGGTTTTTGAGTCTTTTGACTGTTTCCCCCCCTTTTTGGGGTTAAAGCCATCATGTGGTGTCAGTATAGCGATGGGTCTAGATGACGAAGAATTTGGGACAATGAACTTGTACTGTAGATGAACAATACTCTGACCATTTAAAAAAATTATTTTATGGATAGATTAGGACTATGGTGACAATTTTTGTAGCAGATTGTGCTTTCATCCCATGAAATTGGTGTCCATTTTCTAGCAAATTCATACACAAATAATGGAGGCCAGAAAATTTAGTTAGGAAGAAAAATTAGGTAAATCAAAAGATATCAAGAGTTTTGACTTTGATACCAAGTGATGTAGGACAAAGAAAAAAAGTAGAAAATAAGGATTACAACTCATAATTCATAATTAACGTTCATAATTGATAATCCGAGTAATAACAAGGATTACAACTCTTTAAGTCTATGACTTATCAATCATGTAAAATCTGTAATATTAAAAAGGAAATAAGTTCTAATTTAAATCTAAAACTATAATTAACGTTCTAAAATAATATAATTAAATATAATTATTATCACAAATTCATTTCTAAATAATAATATAACAACATGTTTCATAGTTGGATCAGACTGGACGATTGGACCATAATTGTCACGGCATCGCGCAAGAGCAAGCAACAAATCATACTAGCCTTGTGAGAAGTTGTCAAGGCGCTTGCCTTGGTAGCTAGGAATCCACAAGTCGTTGTCGTCGAGGACGCCTAGTTGCCTAGACGAGCGTCATGGTAGCTTGGTTGAATTAAAAGAGAACTCTAGAAACTTCTGCCGACTTGGACTTGGACTTGCCGACCCATACGCAATAGCACACGAGAATGCTTGTGTCGCACATGCAACAATTGCTATGGAATCTTTTGTTGTAGTAGAGAAAAAGGAAAAATACAAAGAAAAAGAAGAAGATGAAGAAGAGGTGAAAAGAAAAAGAACAAGAAACTGGTAGGAGAAGAAGAAAGAATAAAGAGGCTTTGACTTCTTGATTGCTATCTGTCACCAACTAGCTACTTTTGTTCTCTTTTTTTTTATTTGATTGCTAGCTGTCATCCACTAAAGGTTTTATGTACTGATTCATTGCCCCCTAACAAAAACAAAGTAGTTTTATTACGCGTTGGTTCTACTAAGCCATGATTTTTTTAACAAAATAAGAATAATAAAAAAATTTCTTTCATAAAAAAGTAGTAAAATAATTATTATGTTATTTTAAAAAGTAACCCTTTCTCCTTGAATTATTAGCTGTAACATAGTTTTATTGCATGTAAAATAACCCTTAAAAGTTATAGTTTTGACCACATAAATTATATAAATTCATGTAACTCCAAATAAATATACAGATAATATTTTTTTCCCTAAAATTAAATATATATTTCATATTGGTTTAATATATTTTTTTGGTGCAAGACACTAGAAAAAAACATGAAAAAATTAAATAATAATTTTAGTTCAATGTACTTTTGAATTAAAAGAAATACTGTATAAATTGAACACTGAGAACGACTTGTCATCGTACGGATGCCATGTCGGGCCCCTTATCGCCTAAGCGTCTTAGTAGTCAACTACCGTTGTACCTTATCGTGGCGTTGTGACAACTATGTATTAGACTGGTTAAATTGAGACCCAACCAATAAAACGTTAAGCCCAATAAAATGAAAGTCTTAAAAACCGGTTCAACTCAGAGAAATGGTGGTCCAGACTCCAGACCATTCAAGTTGGCAAATTAATGGTCGGTCGGTAATTTAAACTGGTTTGCAGCCATAAAAACAACAAAATAACAACCAAACATTCAGTCAGAACTCTACAAACCAAAATCAAATAACTTTGGTGGGCTTCTCCTCTTTTTAACAATCATGCTTGTGTGGTAAACACGATTGCACATGTGTACTAGGGGATGATTTAGGGGTTGGGGGAGAAATAAAGTGATAAAAGTTAGAAAATAAAATGGAGATAGAAGAGAAGTGGGTCACATATGAGTCTCACGTGTGAACTATGGGTCTCTTTGTTTTAAATCTAGATCGTATGTTTAAGGCGAGATGCGTGGCTAAAAACGAAGACATGTACTTATCACATGGTTAATTGCTTTTATTTTTGGTTTTTATGATTTTAAAGTTTTTTTTTTGTTTTTATTATTTGTATTCAAGGTTATTGAGTTAAGATAAAGATAGCATTAAACTTTTAATAATAGTTAAAATGGTGTTTTAATTACCGGTCATTATATTATACACACACATATATGTAAATTTAAATGGTTATGTAAATATACTCCGATAATATTTTAGGAGTATTAGTTGTTTTTTTTGCATATTTAATATATATTGAATAAATTTTAAAGTAACTATAATATATTAGTTATTTAATATCTAATTTAGAAGTCACCAGTTCAATAACAGTAAGATCACTCGTTAAACCAGTGATCCATCCACCCTAAGTTTTCCGGAATGATGACTGGTCCAAGTATAAAAATATTGATATAAAGTAACTTATTAATAGTCTTTCAATTCCTTTGTACTGCTCTGCATCATATGAGGAGTCCTTCAGGGGTACCTCTATGGCTGATTAATGTAGAGACTGGAAGGCTACACTTTTTAAAGTAGTTTGGTCTTATTTATCTTTATTTTAGTGTTACTTTAGAAAATCTAAGATTCCAACTTTATCATTATTTTGAAACAAGAAAACCCTAAAGTGGGGTTTATTGGAATCTCTACATCAATCTCAATGATTTTATACCAATTTCAACATTTTTCTTAAACTGCATGAAAGTATGTAATCATTGAAAACCCAATGGCAGCACAGCAAGTTTTTTAGTTATTGTGCTGCATCTTCAGTAGATATTACTATTGCTTTGATCTCATTATCTATCATAGTAATGCTTATAGAGTATATTGAGTGATTAAATCTTTTGTGTGTTACGAAGACGTGAAGAATCAATGCCTATTTTCAAAAGAAGGCTTTTGGGAGAATTGTTGGATTTTTCTGCCAGAGAACTGCAGGTTCAGGTATAATCTCAATGTTTCCGTCCTTTTCTTTTTTCCCAGTTAATAAACCACATAAACATAAATGTAATAAGGAATGAGCATCAGATATGAAGGATAATTGTAGTTTTAGTTTAAGGTTCAGAAGTCAGACAATCTAAAAGAGCAGGCTGAAGATTGAAATAACAACCTGAACATGCAAGACCAATTTTTTTTAAGGGTTCGTGTTTTACATAGGAGCACATATGATGCTCATAGAGGACATATCATCATTATATTTAAAGGGGTTCTGATCACTTTTCTACAATAAGGGAGAGTTGTTGCTTAATTTTTTAATTTTTTTTTAGTCGGGAGGGTTAATTAACTAGCCAGAACTTTACAGCTTACTCAATTTCATTATTCTCACTATTGTAGGTATACAGTGTTTTAAATGGGTTTCCCCTCCTTCAGTGCTCTCTAGATTAACTTAACAAAAAGAATTGAAAATGCCATTGTTTTTCTTAACGTTTTAGTTGAGTTTATATTCTGGTTATAAGAATTTCTTCTCTTCACAAGCTTTTTGTATCCCCAACTCTTACTTCCTTTTGTGTTTAAGGTGATCTTGCTTTTCCTCAGATGCTCTTATATTGAATAATTTCATTTTTCATTTTCCTTTGATTCATTATATAAATTTGAGAAGATGTTTTCTAGGAGAAGAAAAGTTTAGTAGAATAATACATCCTTCTTGTCTTTTGCCGCAGACACAAATTATTGCTGCAGCAGCTGCTGGTGTTGCATCTGGGGGATTGTCACCAATGGATGCTAAGGCAGAAGCAGAAAATGTGGCTCAACTTTCGGTGGCTTTGGTAGAGAATGCAATTGTGGTTTTAATGCTTGTTGAAGATCATTTACGACTGCAAAGCAAACTATATAGCACTTCCCGTTTTCCAGATCCTTCTGCTTCTCCTTTGTCACGTGTACTTCCTGTGAGGAACACTATTAATAGAGATTCATTCAGTGCAGCACCTTTAGAACCTGTGGCTGAATGCAGATCATCATCTAGTGATTCTGGAGGACTTCCTCTTGATGTATGTTTTAGTTTTCTTAGCTCATGCATATACACAGTTTTTTGAAATCTTGTGGATTCAAGCCATGACTCGGGCAGATCATCTAGTGCCTTCAAATAAAAAACAAAAAAGGCGTTGTGGAGAGGGTGGTTTCAGGCCAACCTGATGAGTGGACGGTCTTTTGAGAACCAAATATAAAACTTAAAGAAGTTGGTTGATGGCATAAGCTAGCAACTGCTGAGAAAAGATAAATGCTTTTGTTAAAATATTGTATCTATATATCTAATACCATATATGTCAATTTTATGAAGACCTGTGTACCTTTGGAAATATTAGTGGTAAAAGCCTAAACCTTATCATCATAATGGGATGGGGTGCCTGGTAAAATTACTCTTGAATGAGTATCGATTTCATCTATATATACACATACATTCAGCCACACACACTCACGCATTTTAACCTTAGTCTTGAGTATCACGTAGAATGCATCTCATAAAAGAAAAGAATCACTATTAGGTGTTTTGTATTTGCACTCTTAAGGTACTATTTTACCGTTGTTCATAAATGAATGCATATATGAAGTAGATATAGTAAGGTGTTCTGGGTTTATAAACTATGCTGATACTAGCTTTATTTCGCCATGTCAATATAATAAGGAAGTTGAGAAATATAAATGAAGTAATTTTAATTATCTTAGGTGTCATGTCTTAACTAGACATGCATTAGTTTTTTCCCTTCCATTTACTTGAAATTATAAACTAGAAACTAAGCTTTTGTGTTGAAAAGTGTATATATATATATCTACGTGTGTATTAAAAGAGTGAAACTGGAATACTAAAAAATAGGAGATGAGAGATAATGGGAGAGAGAAAATAGATAAACTGAATAAAGAAAGTTCGAAGGTTAAAATAGGAAAGTAAAAAAAGCTTCATTTTTTGTTGACACCAAAAAAACTGGCATTCCTTCCTCACGCTTTTATATATATATATATATATATATATATATATATATATATATATATATATGGGAAAAGGGAATATAAGGCATGCCTTAGCCAAGTTTGGCAAGCTCGTCTTTCAATTTGCAGTTGGGCTTTCTTTAGTTGGTAGTAATATACATATATATATATATATATATATATATATATATATGTATGATGTATGTATGTATATATACATATTTATATTTTTGCTGTTTTTTTGTTGTTGATATTTTGTTGATGGGCCAATATAATTTTAATAGCAATGAGAAGTTATGGGTAGTCGACTATTTCTAACTACATGAGGTACTATGGACTAAAATTTTGCCTTCCTTTCACCTTCTCTTTCTTTGAGCCTGCTTCAAAAGATGGTAACATTTTTAAATTGCTCTAGCTTAAATAATAGCATCTGATTGATTGTTAGAACTTCAATAATCCATCTTTCAGTGTTTTGGTTGTGTATCCATCAGGTTTTTCATTTTGTTTCTTTAAGGGGTTTTCTTTGACATAAGTATCTTTTGTTAGCTTGTCGACGAGCATGATGCATCAGTTAGTTTCTTCAGTTTGTTGTGAATATTCTTCAAAAACATGCAATCTTCATGGACATAAAGCCCTCTTTATGACAATAATATCATTAATGCTTGTTTATTTGGCAATCGCTTGACTAGTATTTCCAGCTTTTGACAATCTTATATTTACAGTCGTGGGTTGGGTGTGTAGAGCTGCTCATCAATTTCACATTGAATTTAATAGCAAATGTATTATTTGTTTGTTTGATTGTTTCTCTATGTTCTGTTAAATTTTTTATAGACCTTTCTTCTCGTAGCTAAATCTATTTTAAAACAATCAGGTACTTGCTTCAATGGCTGATTCTAAAGGACAAATTTCTGCAGCAGTGATGGAACGGCTTACTGCTGCAGCTGCAGCTGAACCTTATGAATCTGTTTCCTGTGCTTTTGTCTCATATGGGAGCTGCGCTATGGATTTAGCTGAGGGTTGGAAATTCAGGAGTCGATTGTGGTATGGAGTTGGGCTTCCTTCAACAACAGCAATTGGTGGTGGTGGAAGTAGCTGGGAATCTTGGAGATGTTCTTTGGAAAAAGATGAAAATGGAAACTGGGTTGAACTTCCTTTAATAAAGAAATCAGTTGCCATGCTACAGACTTTGTTGTTGAACGATTCTGGACTTGGTGGTGGCCTTGGCATAGGAGGAGGATCTGGTACTGGGATGGGAGGTATGGCCGCGCTGTACCAGTTATTGGACAGTGACCAGCCATTCTTATGTATGCTTCGGATGGTGCTTGTTTCAATGAGGGAAGAAGATGATGGTGAAACTAGTATTCTTCCGGGGAATGTAAGCATTGAAGATGGTTCATCCGGGGGGTTACATCAAAGGGCTAGCAGCAATTCATCTCTTGATAACACTAGTCGAATGTCAATACGGACACCACGGTCAGCATTATTGTGGAGGTAAGTGCTGTATTTTCCTTACTTTGAACTTTAAACTCATGAACAATAATTTGATTTTATGTACTACCATGGACCAACTATTACATATGATTCTTCCCATTGCAGTTCATTGAAAACAAGAAATACCTTCTGTGATTCCTATACATATATGAACCTTATCGTCTCAATCATATATATGCATGAATTATGTCATCTTTTGTATTTCTGCTGTTCACAAGAGCTGAAAGTCTTGTGGGACATTACTTCACTTTATCTATATATATATATATGTTGAGTATGACAAAATAAAGAACCTCATATCATTCAGATGACAGCTAATATTGTTGGTGTGCCCACTAGTCATTGCTACAATCAATATTTTACACAAAAACAAGTAAGTGTTGTGCCAAAATACTGATGTTTCAATATTTCATGTTTAATCAAATAAAGTTTAATCATAATTGAGAAAAGAAAAAGAAATAAATTAGGCTATATCATTTTATAATTATAAATTACATTAAATAGCAAAAATTTTCATATAAATATAACATAAACATCATTCTCAAGACAAATTTTATATATTCTCAGCTCAATTCAACTATGCCTGCAAAAGAATCACATGACAACAAAAAAGTAGAAATAACATAAAATAAATTAAGTTTACGTGAATAATTGAAAATGATGAGATAAAGTACATAAAGTGAAGGGTAAATATGTCATTTAGTGGGGTCCATTAGTATAGAAAATAAAAGTACTTATCACTTTATATAATCTTGTGGGGCCACTGAGGATAAATTTAGAACTTTTTTACTCTCTTTCCTCTACTTCTACTTGTACTTTGCTCATCCTTTTAGGGACAGAGAGATAGTGAGTATCAAAATAAAATGAATATACATCACATCAAAATAAAATTAATACCAACACTCTACTTGGTCTCCATAAAAAATAAATTAAAGTTTGAATTCTTACATAAATAAATTAAAGTAGGACCCTTCTTAAGTATAGTAAGGAAATAGAGACTCAAATATTAATGGCATTATGCCAACCATTTCTATATATTCCATCAATCGAACTTTTATAAATAAAGATGAATTTTCTATAAATATTAAATGGAATAAATTTGACAAGTTGTTATAAAATATTCGTTTGGTGGGGAATAAAGTTGGTATTAGTAGTTAAAACGACAAAATTATCTTTCCTGTTGAACGTGGAAGATGTATAGCATTTATACTCAATTATTCTACGATGAAAGATATTAAATCATACGTATAATAATTAAAGTTATAAATGATTAATAATTGTTGAAAGACCCTTGATTAAAATAAAATGATTTGTGGTAATATTTATTCAATCGATGTATATATATCCGTTTGTCATCATCTAAAGTCCCTTTGATTTACCTTTTATATGTATGTAATACATCTAATAGTCCCTTTATGATAGTATTTACGCCATCGATAGTAATTACCTTCGTGAATAGTAATTACCTTTGTGAATAGTAATTACCTTCGTGAATAGTAAACCTTCGTCAATAGTATTTACCTTTCGATAGTAATTATAATAGTAATTACCTTTTGAATAAGAATTAGTAGTTAATTCCTTCAATATTACCAAGATAGTAATAACCCCTTCGCAAATAGTAGTTGTTTGATAATTAGCTTGCCTCTTGATTGTTTCGAGGGTGTGTAGTAGCCACCCTCGCTTTTTCTATAAATAGAAAGCTCATTCCTTCATTACTCAAATATTACTTTTCCAATATTGATTCTTCAAGGTAGGGAATATTATTTGTTGTATCGTAAGGGATATTATTCCGTTATTCCATTCTTTATTTTCATTGGAATAACTCGATATTCTATCTCTGGCCATTCTTATTTATTCATATTCTATTATTTTATTATTCCGATTGGAACCATTCCATCGGTTTCGTCTTTATTAGTCTCTTTGCATGGTGATTTCTTTTGTTATTTCATTCGCTATTATACTCGGTTGGTTAAAATTTTCGACTTTATACTTGAATTTAGTGGAATATCCTTGATATTTTGCGCTTCATCCGTCGATATTTTCATGAAAATATTTTTACGAGCATTCTTGAATTTTACTCTACAAAGCGATATCATATTTGGGCGTTATTAGTTTCTGAATAAATTAATTCGTGAACTTGTTCCTCCGTTATATTATGTTATAGATAAACTTAGTATGATTATGACCGAGGATCATTCGGTATAATAATGGCTTGTTATAAATGATGTGATAAAAGTCCTCGGTGGCCATTGATGATTTGATGAAAATCCTTGACCGTGGTACGAGGATGATTAGATATTGTGGTTTATTCATTTGAGTCTTAGTGATGATGAAAAACTTTTAAAACCTAAAAGATAGTAGACTTTATTTTCTACTTGACTCTTTTAATGGATCAGATATTCCACTGCGATTAAAGTGGTTGTCTATTGTATTTATCGGTTTAACATTGTTGAAGACTATTGATAATTTATACGCATTATCTTATAATAGACTCATTTCTTCTCACTTGAGCATCTAAAGACCTCTCGGGAAAAAATATGACCAAACCATCTCAACCTATATTCTCTGATAAATTTCTCCTCAATAAGTGCTACCCAAATTATTAGAACTCTCGGTTTATGTACAAATATCATCCACGGATGTATTTAGATCTCCTATTCATCCTTGTAATGACAACACATCCACCTTGGCATTCTCTTTCAGTCTCACTTGAGCATTCTATCTTATGCTCATGTTGATTTTCTTAGTTGCATAACATTCAAATATCATCCTTATAGGCTCTATTATAGCATTGACAGGCATATCCGATCTTCTTATATTATTTTTCTTAGATGTAGGACAGAGTGTTGCAATCTCCCCCAGTTAAATACTTGATGTCCTCTTCAGAACCAAACACGTAGTACATAGTCCATAGCCTCTACCTCTCTAGCCATTGTGGAATAATACATGCGGTTTTCGTGTCCCGATGTTTGACGCATCCTCTATCCATTATAGAATAATACTAGCCGCCTTCGTGTCCCCACCTTCAATAACCCAATTGTTCCAATATGATCTTCTTGTGTTATCTTAGCCTACCATAAACTCACCTAAAAGGTCATGATTAGAGTTACTATTGGTAGTAACTTAATACTTTATATACTAACAAATCTAACCCACATGTTCTAATGTGGGATTGGATGTCTTACAATCTTGTAATACCCCAACCAACATCTTGTCATGCATTTAAGTGGGGTAGATTGTTCCCACATCAGAATGTGGATTAATTTGATATTGATATGTATATAAGGTTCCAAGCTACAATCAAGATTCCTTCCAAAGAAATATTTGATACCCCTTTTATATTCAGGGTGGATTACAACTTAAATGGAAAGTCAAAACTAAAACTAAATACATAATTTAACTCCCTAAAATTATACCTAGAATCTCCCTAATTGATACTAATTTAAAATTCCTTATTAGAGCCTCAAAACTAGCTTAAATTAATTCTATAAAACACAACAATTAAAATATGAAATTACAAGTTAAAAACAGTGGAAGTGTAGAGCGTCATATCTTCCTCCATCAAAGCATGATATAGTAATTACATCATACAAAAAGGCTCTTTTTACATTTTCATCATATCAGTGTAGTTCTCCAGCAGTTTTGGCTAGCATGTCAGTCTCATGTTTTTTTAAATACCTGAGAGAACTAAACCTTAATTGGTGTACAGTGTGCTTTCACCTGTCCTCAACATGCCGATTTCTGAGTCCAAGAGACAGAGAGTGCTGGTTGCTTCTTGTGTTCTATATTCTGAGGTTAGTTCCACAGAAGAAGTCTTTCTTGGAATTATTTAGTGGATTATGCATACCTGTTTCATTGTCTTCTTTCCTATGCTGGAAGGCTATATTATTAAAGCTCAAGGTGGTCTTCACTTCGTAGTATGTGGTCACACTGTTTTTAATGTTTTTTGTATTTCAATGGAATGTATGTTTGCAGGTGTGGCATGCTGTTGGCAAAGACAGAACTCCTCTTCGTAAGCAGTATCTTGAGGGTATTTTGCCACCATTTGTTGCTACTTTGAGGAGGTGGCGACCCCTATTGGCAGGAATTCATGAACTTGTTAATGCAGATGTTTCAAATCCTCTTGTTGATGATGACCGTGCAATGGCTGCAGATGCTTTGCCTATAGAGGTCAACCAACTTTTCTACTAATTCCCAAATAGCAAATAAGGAAACATACTGCCCATATTTCTGTGCTTTCCACCTTTGCATTGTTAATAGTTGGTTTTCGCCTTTTGGTACTTTTCACTATTTAAATCCCGGTATAGTATAACAGAAAAATAATGCAAGAAAAAAAGAATTGATCAAGCATAATCCCAGCACAAAATTATCCAAGCCCCTTCAATTCAATTAAAGAGAAAGGGAAGAATAAAACATTAGTTAATGAATCTCCAAGCTGTCTTGTAATTAGAAGACTACTACTGTTAAAGTTCAATCTAAGCCCTTAATTTAAACCGTCCAAGATAAAGTAAATTAATGATCTTAAAAACCCATTTGATACAGTGATGTGAACATTGTCGAGCTATAGTGTTGTGAACCAAACAAAATCAAAAAAAGAATCTCTAAACAAAATCCTGAAATAAATTAAGTTTTAGTCTTCCTCGGGTGCTTTTCTCAGTCCTTGTTATCCATGTATGGTAGCTGGCATACATCAGTTTCTAATACTATAAAGAAGCTGTGGTTTCTGGGTGGTTTGTGCTGTTTCTAAAACTTGGCAACAAAAATAATCTTTTGTGAATGTTAATACTTCTTTGTATGCAATTTATGTTTTACAGTGAACAGTATGTACGCGTATGCACACACCTGCACATTAAATGTGTGTATTACACAAAAAGTATGCATCCTGATCTGAGTAATAATCATTTGAAACATCCAGTCGAAAATAATTATGGAAGCTCTTTGGGTGTCTTTTATGGTGTCTCTCTTTAGACGTTGGTGATGGGAGTTTTTTGGGTGGTAACTGCGTCTAATATCTATAGGATTCGGGGGGCTGTCCTTTGTTAAGGACATTTATTTTCCAATACTTGTCGTTATTTCTGGTGCTGCTTGTCCACCTCTGAGGTTTATTTCTTTTCTTATAAAACTATTCTTTCATAATAATTCAGGCTGCTCTTGCTATGATTTCTCCTGGATGGGCTGCGGCTTTTGCATCACCTCCTGCAGCTATGGCATTAGCAATGATTGCTGCTGGTGCTGGCGGAGGAGAAACCCCTGCACCTGCAGCAACTGCACATCTCAAGCGTGACTCCTCGTTGCTAGAGAGAAAAACAACTAGACTTCATACATTCTCAAGCTTTCAAAAACCTCCTGAGGCTCCAAGCAAATCACAGGCTGTTCCAAAAGACAAAGCTGCTGCAAAGGCTGCTGCCTTGGCCGCTGCACGCGATCTTGAACGCAATGCAAAAATAGGTTCTGGACGAGGTCTCAGTGCAGTGGCAATGGCTACATCTGCACAGCGGCGAAATAACAGCGATATGGAACGAGTAAAGAGATGGAATGTTTCTGAAGCCATGGGAACTGCCTGGATGGAATGCTTGCAGTCAGTTGATTCGAAGTCAGTCTATGGCAAAGACTTTAACGCTTTATCCTATAAGTTTATTGCTGTCCTTGTTGGAAGTTTAGCTTTAGCTAGAAACATGCAAAGATCGGAGGTATCATTGTCTCTTGTCCTTGAACTTGTCATTGACTAATGAAATAAAGTAAATCAAGTATTAAATTTGTTTTATATGTTTAGGTTGACAGGCGCGCACAAGTGGATTTAATTGCTTGGCATCGTCTATGTACTGGCATACGTGCATGGCGCAAACTTATCCATTACTTGATAGAGATGAAATGTCTCTTTGGGCCATTCACTGACCATTTATGCAATCCCGAGCGTGTATGTTGATGTTCAGAACCTTGCATATCATTGATTAAAAACTGTTTTTAGATTTGAGTTCTATAATTTTTAAAAAGTTAAAACCTTGGATTCACAGGTTTTCTGGAAATTAGATTGCATGGAAAGTTCTTCGAGGATGAGGCGATTTTTGAGGAGGAACTACCGCGGGTCAGATCATATTGGAGCTGCTGCAAGTTATGATGAAAAATTAGAGTCTAAGCTTGACCAAAAGAATGTGATTAGTCCATCTAAAGAATCTGTGTTGGCTGCGGAAGCTATTACAATGGATGTAGTAGATGAGGAATATGAACAGGGAGACGCTATTAATTTAGAGGGAAGGGAAAAAGGTGCAGAACATCGAGATGAGACGCTGGTGAGGCTGTCCGAGACTGCCGAGCAGCCCTTGCAGGTTCCTGTGGAATCTGCCGAGCCTCAAGTTACTAGCGAAGAAGAGTTTGTGGAAACCCCTTCAGCTGTTTCACCTCGTTATGTTCCTAGTGAACATGATGAAAGAATTCTTTTTGAGCTTCCAGCTTCAATGGTCCGGCCACCAAGGGTTATACGAGGAATGTTTCAAGTAAGTTCTGCATATTCTTGGCATTGGTGTTCGTCTTTGTAGATGCACTTTTTGATGACAATAACGATTGTTACAATTCTAGGCATCATAGAGCCAACTTCTGTGAAGAATATGCTATTATAACAAGTTAAAGTTCTGCATGGAACTAAGTGAAGCAATTAAGAACTGTTGGTTGTACATGCACTATTACTTTTAAACTAATGTAGATATTCAAGTATTCAACATATCTTATGGTTCCAAATTATAGCAAATAGTATTAATTGTTTGAACATTTATCTTCCAGATAACAACAAAAAAAATTAATTTTATTGTTGATAAAGCTGAGAGCAATATGAGGGATGGATTAGACTCTATTGAAAATCGAATTCAAGAAAAGGATCAGAGCTGGCTGATATCTTCCCTTCATCAAATATATAGCAGAAGGTGGGAAAATATTTTGCTTATTGAGTTGAATCTGTATATGGCAGAATTCATTTGTTTGGGCACCTTACTCTTGCTATTCTTCATTTTTTCAGGTTTCCAATAATTGCATATTTGTACTGACATAAGGATATAAATTTAGTCAAATGTATGCATTTGTTTTTTTTCTTCTTCCATACTATAGTTTATAATTAGATTTCTACTTGGTAATAATTTGTTATAGAATGCATACTTTGCTGGGCCTTTCATCTAATACATAGCTTTAAACCAATTGGCAGTGTAACATGGTGTCAGAGCTTTTGCTCTACTAGGTCTAATATTTTAGCCTTCATACTTATAAATGGTCCCCAGTTCTGTTAGTGCAATTTGAATTCTCAGTTCTTTCTCCATGTGCAAGCAGGGTTTGAACATCAGATGGCATATAATTGGATGCTATATATTCGTCATTTAGGTCAACTGTAACTTTTAACAAAAAAGTTTTGGTAGGTTACTTTGGTCTGTAGGATGATAATTTTCATGTTTGTAATCTTGCATTTGGGATGATAATTAACTACGTTAACTGTAAGTTTCTATGGTTTCTCTTGTTGTCCTTTATTGAAGTTTTGTGTCTATTTTGTTTTTGGTACTCTACTTTTGTGTCTTTGACTAGTCATGATTTGTTTAGGAATTGTGCAGTTTGTGCTCGTCTGCTCAAGTTTTTTTTCTTTTCTCCTTGGCAGTTTATAAACATCCTGTGTACATGGGAGCATCCTCTTTTTTGGCAGCCACATATATATATACAGGGTCCAGGTTCTCATTAGTTAGCCATATATATTAATTGGTGATCTGAGACAGTTCACTCATGTATTTTGAAGAATTTTAGTAGGAAGTAGAAAGAAACATGAAGGTTATAAGCAATCCAACACAAGTAACAAAAAGAAGTGGAAAATGCATGCCAACAACCCCTTAATCCCTATGAATATCTGAAATAGCTACCCCAAAACGCTCTCATTGCCGACTCCCAAAGAGCTGCTAGAAAAGGCATGTATTCTAAAGTAACAAATAGAGAGAGATGTATCTGTGAAGATCTATTCATTTCTCTGTCCACATACCCCAAAAACTAGCAAACAGCGCTCATCGCGACAAAATTTTGCCATCTTACTTCTCCCGAAACCTCTAAACCTGATATGCAGGAAACTGCCAAGAGAACAAAGGAAGTCTTGTCTGTTTGCTGCAGGATAAATGATTAGAAAAGTCTTTTCTTTTCCTAATTTTCTGTTGTGTTATATGAGTGTGGTTTTAGAAGGGAGGTTTTGTCACAAAAATTTTCTCTTCCCTACTTGCCAAGGATATGTTTTATACTTGGAAGAACTGGATGCACAAGTTCATAGAAATTCGCTATTCCCCCTCCAAACGATGATCCCAATTACACAAATTTTACATGAAAGCTATACACTATCTAGTATCTATCATCTTACGCTGGATATTATTTTCTTCAGTATATCATTTTATTTGGTTTCTCAATGTGATAATTGCCTTCACGGAATATAGTTGGTAAAACTTTCCAAGGTGTAATCAATTGTTTTTTCACATCCCCCTTGTCTGAATCCCACTATTTTGTTCATCGTTTAACTGTTATTACAGATATCTCCTGAGAAGAAGTGCACTGGAATTGTTCATGATTGACCGGTCAAACTCCTTCTTTGATTTTGGGGTATTACTTTTAAAAGATGTGTTTGTCTAATTTTCTTGCAGAATAATGTTGACAAATGCCAGCTAATCTGTTTGTCTAAAACTTGCTCCAGAGTACCGAGGGAGAAAAGATGCATATCGAGCTATTGTTCTAGCGCCGTCCTCCTCGCTTAAACAATATTTACCTGGCTACTCAGGTGTTTCTTCTCTTTGTTTTAGTTATGTTATTAAAACAACCTTTTGATTTCATAGTTAAACAATATTTATATGGCAACTCAGGTTTCCGCTCACTTTGTTTAGTTATATCTATAAAACAAACTTTGTACATCTGATAGTAATTGACCTGTGGAGGACCAAATATGTTTGATGAACTTGCATGTCTGCATGCCCACTGATGTGGTTCGCAAGTTCAGTAATATTTGAATCTTGCATGATTAGATTTATGGCAATGTTATGTTTATTCATGGATTGTTTGTAATTAATTTATTTTAGAACTAGAATGATAGTCTTATGTTTTCTTTAGGTGTATGACATTTCAATTTGTGTATTAGGATTAATTTTTGTCACTAATCGTGGTACGGCTGGCATCTCAGCCTAAATTTATTCTTATGGTGTCTTCAAGTTAATAGAATTGAATGTTAATATGTGTAAGGCTGCAGGCTTAAGGCTGCGTGCAATTGCCTGAGGCATTGTGAATTTTGGATTCACTCTTTCTTATACATCATTTACAAATACAGCTTGTGTCTTAAACAGTTCAAAATTATGAATCACATGGCTTAATTATTTATAATACTTACAAACTAGATATTGTTTTTTGGTATAGAGGCCCGACCAACTTCTGAAGAGAACTCAACTCATGGAACGTTGGGCTAGGTGGGAGGTACAATTATGGTTTGAACTTGGGATATATCTTTCGTCTTACCCTTGTTGCTGCAATTTTAATTGTTCCATGCTCTTTTGCTCAAATGAATCCTTAAAATTGCTAAAATACATAATTTCCAGATCAGCAATTTTGAATATCTGATGCAGCTGAATACACTGGCTGGGCGTAGTTATAATGACATCACTCAAGTAAGCTTTTCTTGATGAAAGCTCTTGTTATCTCACGAAGTCTTTGTTTCTGCTAATAAGTTATTTCTTTTATGCAGTATCCTGTTTTTCCATGGATTCTTTCAGATTACAGTTCAAAGACCTTGGATCTTTCTAGTCCTTCTTCTTACCGAGATTTATCGAAGGTGGCGTAATTTTAAAATTTTCTTTTCAAATCTTTATTCAGCTTTGCTCTCATTAATAAAATAGATCATTGTACAATTTCCAGCCTGTTGGTGCATTAAGTCCTGATCGGCTGAAAAAGTTCCAGGAAAGATACTCCAGTTTTAGGGATCCAGTCATCCCGAAGTTCCACTATGGTTCACATTACTCAAGTGCTGGAACAGTATGTTCTCCTATGATTTTATTTACTACTTTATGTTCGTAGTATGAAATTTACGTGTTGCAAGTTGTGATCCTGTGACTGCACTAAACCTTCCGGTCCCCTTTCTTCTATTACTGGTTTCTGGCAGTTCTTTGTATATGTATTAGTGTTGATGTGGTGCTTTAATATTGCTTTATACATGTACTCATCATGCAGTATAACTGTATAAGAACTAACAGTACTTTCCTGTACTAGTTGTGCTAAAGTCGTACTTGATTTGATTATACATGTATTGATGTAGAAGTTGAGATTAAAAGATAGATAAAGAAGAATAGGGGGAAGTTGGAAATTTGATGCAGTCCATAAGAGACTTAATAAAGAGCATGCTCAAAGGGGGGAAATTTATGTATGCATATACATGTATATATATATATATATATACATATATGTACATATGTATATAGGTATATGTATATGCATATGGTGTGTCCTTGTTCATGTCTATGGTCCATCATGTTAAGAATCATCTTTCGTCTTTGTGATATGCAATGATTCTTAAATTTAGTTGCTAGGCAACTCCTATCACTATATTTAATTAACCAAGCTATATATTTGTAAATGTTAAATCAGTTTTATGAGCCTTAGTTAGATTGCATGGATGAGCATGTAAACTGAATATTCACTGGCTTACTTCTTGTTGCTTCGATGTAGTACGTCATGATAGCTAGTTTAGTTTTCATTCTGTCAGATTGATGTTTGTCTAATGTTCTGTGTTTCAATGATTTCTTTGATGTCAGTTTATGCACATACAATATGGGGACAACCAAATGTTAAAATGCTGAGTTTCTGTTACAGGTGTTATATTATCTCACTAGAGTGGAGCCGTTTACTAATCTCTCAATTCACTTACAAGGTGGAAAGTTCGATCATGCAGACAGAATGTTTTCAGATATTTCTGCAACTTGGACTGGCGTTCTCAAGGACATGAATGATGTGAAGGAATTGGTACGAATCTAGTTGACCTTACCGCCAAAGAGCTTCCTTTAGTTGAAATAATGTTGGACAATCTTTGAAGTCTTCAATTGGCTATCAGTGTCTTTCTCAGTCTTTAACATACAAAATAAAGTTATTTACTTTTCCATCTTAGGTTCCTGAGCTATTTTACCTTCCAGAGATATTAACTAATGAGAACTCAATTAACTTTGGTACAACACAGCTGGGAGAAAGACTTGGTATGCATGCCATTCTAATTTTTGTGTCACAAGTACAATATTCTCTCCTAGACAATGTGAACTGCTTTTCAACATTTATCTTTCTCTTCTCTCTCTCTTTTTGTTCTTCCTTTTCATCTTATTGCTCTACTGTTTTTTTAACTATTTCAGATTCCGTTAGACTTCCTGCTTGGGCTGAAAATGCTGTTGATTTCATCCATAAGCATCAAATGGCTCTCGAGAGTGAACATGTGTCAGCACATTTGCATGAGTGGATTGATCTTATATTTGGGTAAGCTCTATTATGTTGTGAATGTTGGCCCTTGGTTCTAATTGTTTCCACCTTAAGGTTGTGATTTTCTTCTTGCTTGCTGGTTATGATGAAGTTGTATGTAATTAATGATTTCTTTTTGCAAATGGTTGGCATTTTTTATCCTGAGAAAACTGGTTATCTTATTATGCTTTACTACATTTTAGATATAAGCAACGAGGAAAAGAAGCTATATCAGCAAATAATGTTTTCTTTTACATCACCTATGAAGGCATTGTGGATATTGACAAAATTTTGGATCCTGTAAGTTTACTTTGTTTTATTTCTTATAATTGTCTCTCTTTTTTTAAATATAACTTGTACTCATTTTCTTTACAAATCTCCAAAAGGTTCAACAACGTGCTACACAAGATCAGATTGCTTACTGTGGACAAACCCCATCCCAACTTCTAACCGTCCCTCACTTAAAAAAGATGCCACTAGCAGATGTTCTTCATTTGCAGGTACTTCTTGATTTATCGTTGCTGAATCTAGTTTCTTGGGGCATCTGGTTTCATTTATATGGCCATGCCTGTGTTTTTCAGCTTCTGATTTCCTTTTCCCCTTTTAACCTGTTTCTACCGGCTGTATTAAGTATGTGCTGACACTTATTGGATTGTAAAAATAACTGTTTGGCTTTACTACTGAGCCAATATATATTTTATGGTTGCACTCACGTTATACCATCTTGAAATTTATTCATGATGTTGCAAGTATGTGGTACTTATTCGTGATGTCACAATATGTGGTCTATATACGTCATTATGCTATTGGATAGCTTCCCTTGAAACCTGCTGAATTTTCATTTACTCTGATTTAAAATAATTGCATGAAAAGGTTGGCAATTGATTGTTTAATTATGCAGGTCCCTTTTTTTGTTGATAAAAAGATTTTATAGATGAAAAAGTTAAGTCCATAATAGACATTGTTTTGCCCTCTCTCTAACATCTTAAGCTTTTGGAGCAGTTTCCAACTTAATACTCATCGCCTTTCTCCTTGGAACTTTGTAGTTATTTGGCTCTCACTCTCTCATTAATCACACTTAAAACCACCCGAACACAGTGTTATATCGTAACATAGTAAGTGACTTGATGATGCATATACATATTTCTTGGTTAAAAAAAAGACACTAGTCCTTGGAAGTGACTTTGGCATTTTCCTTTTGGAATCCAATTTTCTTTTGACATAATGTGATTAGAAGCCAATTAGCATGCATTGAAACGGCCGGATGCTAATCCTATTCATGGTGTCAATCATTCTAGTCCCTGAAAGTTCATCTCAGGGGATGAGTTCCTTCTTGTCCTTAGTCTATTGTGGAGTAATTGATGTAATTTGTATATTTTATTTATTAGAGAGGATTTAGGATATTATTATTTAGTTAGGGTATTTTAGTTGTTAGTACTTTTATTGTTCCCCAAGTAATATTAGGGTGTTAATACTGTATAAAAAATAGTGATACAATGCCCACAAGATTTTCTATTAGACATACTATTTATTATTGATATTAATCTATTTTTCTACGGTCGAGAAACCCTTGGGTAATGGTGTGCAGAGCATCACTAAGTAAAAGATCCTTGGGGTCCTAAGGTGCAGAATAAGTTAATTTTCCGGCAGTTGTTCATCTCCAAAAGTTGTCTTACATCATATTGGTTTCTCAACTAATTTCTCAGTTATTGGGTGATCTTGGGTTTGAAAAAAACAAAACCGCAAAACACCGTTCATCAGCACTACTCACGAGATTACTGTTTGCTGAAGCTGTTTACGAGCTCACTGTTCATCGGATTAGACAGGGTCATTTTCCTGGCTTCTTTATTGTCTTTAGTGATGGTGCGTTTAGTGGGATATTATGTTCAGACTTGTAGATGGACTCTAGAGCAACCCTCTTCTAAGGGCTTTGTATTTTCTACTCTAGTTTTTGAGGATTTCTCATCCTCCGGGTATCATTTTGGTATCTCTCATTTCTAATAAAATCTTCTTTTTCTACTCTGCTGCTTCAGTTAAAAGAATAGTCTGCAGTTGACGTATTATGTCCACCCCTATAATAAGGATGACAGAAAATATAATTTTTCTTTATACAAGTTATTACCCATGTAGAACGAGTGATTGTCCAAAACTAGAAAGGCAAAATAATGCTTTCTGGATTTTTGCATGTAGACCACCATCTTTCGGAACCCCACAGAAGTTAAACAATATGTTGTTCCATCTCCGGAGCAATGCAATTTACCCGCTGCTAGTATATATGCATCCTCAGATTCTATCATAGTTGTTGATGTCAACGCTCCAGCAGCACACATAGCAAAACACAAGTGGCAGCCAAATACACCTGATGGCCAGGGCACACCATTCCTCTTTCAACCTGGAAATGCCAGTGCGAACTCCTCTAGTGGACTTATGCGTATGTTCAAAGGATCGACTGGCTCTGGTTCTGAGCAGTGGCACTTTCCCCAAGCACTTGCATTTGCAACTTCTGGAATCAGAAGCTCAGCTGTGGTCTCAATCACATCCGACAAAGAAATTATCACTGGTAAGGTTCTTTCACCTTGGTCACTTATTAAACTTTGTTTGTTTATTATAAAGAAATTAAGGTCGATAATTACTTGTTCCAACTTTTGCCATCACATCATTAGATACTTGGATGCATCTTGCCTGCTATAAGTTTGTCCATTCTTTCACATGCAGATTGAGCTCAATGGAACCATTCCACCCTTTTCTCCTCTCAGTTTGCAGCAATTCATTTATGTAGTCAAACTATGGACCAAAAATATTTATGTAGTCGAAGAATAATCTGATATATTCATTGACTAGTCAATTTTCATCCAAAATGATGCGTCTTTGCCTCTTCCGGAATACAACTAGAACTGCTATATAAAATAATATTCTAAGAGACTGAACGTATTACCTTTGTAATTCATGATAGGTAACGCTTCAGAAAGCTGTATGACCCCCCCCCCTCCCTTGGTAGAAAATATGAAATTATCTTTTATCAAGCATTGTGCTTGAACAACGATGATCATATGCAGTATGGAATACTAAAGTTAGTTTTTCAGAATCAAAACACAGAAAGATCACATTAAACACAGGTACAAAGATTGAAGTTATTGCTAGAACATGGTACAGAACAAATAGCAGAAACATTATCAGCTCTGATAATATATCACAAGCCAGAATAAATGTTGACAAAAAACAAAATGGTAGAATTATAACTTACTGTTTTCCTTTTTCATTTGAAATCTTGTTTGTATCAGTAATATTGTAGTTACATTATTGACATATGCAGCAGCCAACTAGTGAATCATCAATGAATAAAGCTGTAGTGAAGCATTAGAAAGTCAAGTAGTTTTGAACAGCATACTTTGTGTTTGTTTTCCTTTTAGCTTTTATTGGCCTAGGCTTTTTTTTACCCAGAAAAATACTTCTTTCTCAAGAAATGATATTAGCTTTCTCTTTTCGGATAGCCCACACAGAGTTACTGTGCATGAATATAAGAGCTGTTGACTGAATTTTTGTTAGTCTTTAGTGGCTTAGTGGAATGGATCTTGAATAAAAAAGTTATACTGGTGATGTTTAAGCTTGCTGACTGAGGTCTTTACCATTTTCTTTTGCCTCTGCCAATTAGCATAACTTCTCACTTTGAAATTTTCAACCTATGACCAGGTGGGCATGTGGATAATAGTGTCAGACTCGTATCATCAGATGGAGCAAAGACGATGGAAATAGCCAGAGGACATTGTGCTCCAGTTACATGTCTTGCTTTATCACCTGATAGCAATTATCTTGTGACAGGATCCCGGGATGCTACAGTACTTATTTGGAGGATACATCGTGCATCCACTCCTCTCTCAGGCAGCTTGCCAGAGCTTTCTAAAGGCTCAGGGATGGCAAGTCCAGCAAGTGGTATCGCAAGCAGCTTAGCAGACAAAAGCAGAAGGCATCGTTTTGAAGGTCCCTTACACGTCCTTCGGGGCCATCATGGCGAAATAATTTGTTGCTCAGTCAGTTCTGACCTTGGTGTTGTTCTCTCTTGTTCCAACTCAGCTGATGTTTTGGTACATTCAATAAGAAGAGGACGCTTGATCAGAAGGCTTGTTGGTGTCAAGGCCAATGTGGTCTCCCTTTCTTCCGAAGGGATTGTTATTGCTTGGAATGAATCACTACATACTCTCAGCACCTTCACTCTTAATGGGACTCTGGTTTCTAGTGCACGACTGCCTTTCTCCTCTAGCATTTTTTGCATGGAGGTTTCTACTGATGGACGGAGTGCTTTAATTGGATTAAACTCGTGTTTGGATAATGATGGAGTATGTGACAACGACAACAATAGGTTGAATATTTCTTCGCCTTCGATTTGCTTCTTTGATCTGCATACTCTAAAGGTATGATGATGACAAATAAAAATAGCCTTCTATTCTCGCTTTCATCTTCAAATGAATTAAGGACTGGTAATAACACTGGGTTCTTACCCTTGGGCTATGTTTGTTTGCAATAAGGATGCATAAGATTGAACTATTTTATCCTTAGACTAGTCCTAAGATTACAATATATGGACCATATTTTTACTCTATGTCCATTTGATACCTCAAAAGGGGGTACTATTTAATCTCACCTTCCTCCTTGGGATTACATAGTTCCTCATAAATAACCTTACAAACAAAAATATAGTCCATGAGATTGTCATCTTAGAACTAATTCAAGGATAAAAAAGTGCAACTACTATAAACAAGTACAAATAGCCCAATCACATGCAACTAAATTGCAAACAAACATCGCCTTAAAGATTTGCTAAAAACAATAACGTAAAAGGTGCCTATAATGTGTAATCTTCCTATTAACAGGAACCTTCCAAGTCCTAGTACATTCTCTAAAATGCATGTCACTTACAAGCAGATGCCCTTTCAGGTATTTCATTCAATGCAACTGAAAGAAGGGCAAGATATTACAGCTCTGGCTCTGAACAAGGACAATACAAATCTTTTGGTTTCAACTGCCGATAGACAATTGATAATCTTCACTGATCCTGCGGTGAGTTGACTCTGGTTTTCTCTTCTTTATGATTCTAACTCGGTTACTAGTATTGGTGCATAATTGCCCGTTAAAATTGCTGTAAAAGGAAAAAAAATGAAAATTTATTTTCCTCAACTACAAACTATAATACATCGGTGTAGTAAAGAAACAAAGAAAAAAATAAAATGGTTGCGAACTATGGGAAATCAAGTACAAGTATAAAGTCAAAGGTGGTATGAGTTTGCTTAAAGACAAGTTGCCAATGGAATTGTAGTTTTTAAATATTATCTTATCTTGGCTTATGTTCTTGTTGCTTGTAGCTGAGCTTGAAGGTTGTAGATCAAATGCTCAAGCTTGGTGGTGAAGACAATGGGCTTAGTCCCCCCATAAAATGATGAATTTTGGCTCAACAAGTTGTTATTTGCCAGAGGAAGACAATTTTTTAAAGCGATCCCATTGAACTAAAGTTACAATAGCAGCTTCCTTTGTGGGTGTAAATATGTTTCCAAGATGAGAAAAATAGAGCTTTATATATATACACATAACAAAGAGTGCCATCTCTTATATTTATGAGTAGGGATGTTCTGCAAATTTTGACTCCATTGAGTTGTAATAGGGTTATGAGCTTGTAAATGTTGTCCATTCTTTGATATCAAAGTAAATGAAAGTTCTATAGTGCTCACTTGTTTGTTTGTGCTTTTGCCTTCTGAAGCTTTACATCTTGATATGAAGAGAGTTGCATATTTCTTTACTTTTGTTTCTGTAATTACAATTTATGAAGAATGTTTTCCTTAACACCCCGGGTACCCCCCACTCCTCAAATTTTCTGCAACTTTTGGATAGACCTGGCAATCAGTAAAGTTTACCCTTCAATTTACCCCCCCTACCTCCCTACCCCCTCAAATTTTCTGTAACTTCTGGGCTACTAAATATTTGATTGTATGTAAATTATCCACTTACAAAATAAATAAGGAAAAATAGTACTTTCCTATGCCCTTATAATTTTGGAATTTTGAGCTACCCATTTTATGGTGTATATAACTTGGAGCCTGACATGGTAATCTGTTTATTTTTGTTCTCAATTTATATATTTATGAGCTTTTGAACCAGTATAAAATTTTTTAAATATTTGGCTTTTGGTCCTAATTAATTAGTAAAACTTAAAATTTAAATTATGATATGAATTTATTTTAATTTTGAAGTCACAATGATACTTAATAATATTTTTTAAATAATTTACAATAACACCATTACATTAATTAAAATAAATAAATTCACATTATTTTAAGATGTTATAAATCAACTTGGTAAAAAAAAATCTATCTTTTTTTCTTTTTCATTATTTTTTTTTGGAGACGGGGAGAATTAAATTATACTTGGGCATTAACTGTGCAGCCAAACACATCCCACAACCAAAACCGGAAAAACCCCAGAAAGATTTGATCAAACGAAGAGGGTGTAGCTGTTCAAGACTTCAAGTAACACGAGAGAGAAAGTTAGACAGAGAAATGGGAGGAAAAGGAAGGAAAAGGAGAGAAAAGAATTACAGAGCAGCTCATGGAGGGCAGGCTCGTCGTCTTCCCCCTGCTCCTGCCGCTTCCTCCATTGAAGCTCTCCCCTCCAAACTTCGTCAAATCATGACTTTCACCCGTTCCTCCCAACCAGGTCTCTCTCTATATATATGTATGTATATGTGTATATTTTATTTGTTTATACAACTCATATGTTTGTTTTTCAGGATTTCAAGGCATAATTTTTACCTCTTGCAGTACAAAAAGGGGTTCCATTCTGAGTTTTTGAAGTCAATTCCCAAAATCTTGAATTTAAAATTAATGTGAATTCATTTAAGTTTTGAAAATGACAAAATTTTGTAACTAGACTTTTTAAATAGTTTACGTAGGGATTAAAATCAAATAAATTCATATCAATTTGGTGTTTTAGGATTTTGTGAACCGTCTTTAAAACAGTCAAATGGGGCTTCTTTTTTTTTGGGGGGGAACGGAGGATGAGGGTAGTAGTATATAGAAATACAAATGTGTGGATGTGAATATTGGTAGTTGCTTAGCTAATGGTTAGCTCCATATTATTGAATTTTTCCACTATTATATATTATTTGTTTCTGCTGAATAGGAACCTCTCTTTCTCTGTGTAATTGCGAGCAGTAGGATGAGTTTGTGTAGTAATTTGTTGGAAGTTCTTTATCTGTTATTTTTATTTTGTTTGAATGAGTGTTTTGTTATGCTATTTTAGGATCAGTAGAAGTATCAATGGATAGTGCACAGAGGAATAAAGAGGATACTGGAGGCAGTGGTGATCGAATTGAAAAGGTAAGCTGCTATACACTGTTCATCCTCACCATGTGTGAAGGACATTCACATACTATTAATAAATGTCAGATTCTGAAGGGATAAGTATTCCCTGCCTTTTCTGTTTCCTAAAATGATCTGATTGTCAGTTTTGTGTTACTTGGGATTAGAGGCCTCTTATATTTTAACTGCAAGCTGTGTTTATCTTGCTGTTAAGGATGTATGGAGTTCTAGATTGATGGGTAACAATTTAGAATTCCATCGTGGAGGAAGTCTGGAAGTTTTCTGCAGACTTTTTACTTTGTAAAGACATGAATTGTGAAAGCTTTACCCCATTTTTTTTGGGTGGAAGAAGTTGTGTTTGTTGGTAATATGATCTTATAGGAAAATTTGGAGAAGCAAAACAGAACTCAATAAGTTTAATCTTGAGTGCCAAAATCAAATAATATGATGACCCTTTTGTTTATATTTTCTCGTGTTCACTTTGTAAATCATTTTAAAAGAGAGTCCAAGTTTCATTGGCCTAATGTTTTTGGTGGAGCTTTAGAAATCTGTGAAATCCTACTATTTGGGCGACTAACCTTTCTTTCCTTTTATTTATTTATTTATTATTATTATTATTTATTTTTTTTTTGGGGGGGGGGGGGGTGCAGGGGAGGGTATATGTACTTTATTTTAATCTCAGTCATTTTAATTTTTTTAACTAATGTGCAATAATATTCTGAGTTGTGTGCATTACTTTCAGAAATTTCGTTCTGATGAGAAATTAGAGTTGAAAAACTCTGGTGTCAAGAGGAAAGGTCATGATGAGATTGAGAAAGAAAACACACATGAAAAGAAAAAGAAAAAGAGGAGAAGAAAGGGGGTAGATGACCTTCGATTTGAGACAGGGGAACTAAGTGGTGTTGGTTCAAAAAGAAAGGAGCGTAAGAAAAAGTAACTCTCTCTTTGCTTCTCCCTGGTTGATTTATGTGAACTGCGAATTCTTTAAATCCACTAGATGATGTTTTTATCTCACGTGATCTTGTTTATGTATTTATTTAATGTCCAATATTGCGAGAAATGTTCTTGAGTAAGGGTTCCTATGAATTTCTCATATTGTAATCTCTTCATATAAGATCTGTTGTTGTCGTAAGCTCAAAAATGACAGGCAGAAAAATATGATGCTTAGTTTGGCTTCAGCTTGTAATCAGTACTAATCAGATTTAAATTCCATGCAGGCGTTTGGAAGAAATGAAAAAGAAACACAAAAAAGTCAAGGCAGAGGAAAATCTGGATTTCCCTGCACGTGAAGTGATAAAATTTGGAGAGGTCGTTGAAGCTCCACCAAAGTTGGTCTCTATTCCAAAGGTATCCTTAAATTTGAGTATATCCTTAATTACCATTTGTCTGTAATAGACAAACACTTGCCCCATTTCCCAACAAGAGGCTTAAACCTGATACGTCCTCTCTGAGGGTAAATAGGAGATACCACCCTGGCTAACATTTGGTCTTCTGAAACTTTCATGTACATGACATTAATTCTCAGTTTTATTTCGTATGCTCTTTCTGTCATGAAGGGAAAGAAGTCGGCCCAAGATGCTTCAAAAGAGAGGCTTCGTCTGGAAGCAGTTGATGCCTACAGGAATCGGAGAGGATGGGCGTCAAGGCCAGGGATCCTTCTCCCTCCACCCGAAGTTACATCTCAATCATTTTAGCTGGTATCATTCTGTTGTCCCTCCTGTGAGCACTTGCCCCATCTCAATTTGTTGGTACTTGATTACAAGCAAAGGCCTGTAGGGTCTCTGCAACCTTATCAAAGTAATCAAAGACTAAGGATGAGAATGGAGAAAAATGGCCCATCTCCTTAGCTTATTTTTGGGCACTGGTGCCATAGATAGTGCAAGCAAAAGCCACAAATTACTGTTCTTGTTACTACCTTTAATGTTCTATTATGATTATGGACAGCTTATGTTAAATTATAAACTTGCATCAATATTATCTCGATTTAAGTCTATCTAGTATCCTTAGTTGAAAGTCTTGTTTATTTGTATGC
The DNA here is from genome assembly GCA_020205615.1 of Panax quinquefolius. Taxonomy (NCBI): domain Eukaryota; kingdom Viridiplantae; phylum Streptophyta; class Magnoliopsida; order Apiales; family Araliaceae; genus Panax; species Panax quinquefolius. The sequence continues at coordinate 4,539,734 of CM035165.1, forward strand.
TTGTGGGTGTGCAAATTTCAGATCGAACCAGCATGTTGTGAGGAAGAACTAAAAGTTCCCTCAGCTAATTAAAGCAATGTAAAAACAGACGGCAAACTTGCTAAATATTGTCTGAAAAGAGGTATTTTAGAGTAATAATGATCTTTCCAACTCCAGAACATTTCAATTTTTACTTCTGCCAAAACCAGAACAAAACAAAATAAAATAAAAACTGAATGGTAGGATTGCAGGAGAAAGGAGTGTATTAGTTGTCAGGGGAGCCCTTATAATCAACCTATTCAGGTTAACCAATGCCTCTATTTTTCAGCAAACAATCAATCTTGCAGTCTCTTTATACTGCATGTGTAGTTCTGCTTTGCAGTTTGGATCTGACTAGAAAATTCACCAACCATCTTGCAAATAATGTCACTTGAGGGTTTTACTTTTGCGGTGGAGATAATCGCAAAAGTAGTATAAACATTCATCTCATCCAAAAATTACTCACCAAAATATGGGCAGAAATATAATTTTTGGGGGATAGATGCAATCATTTTGAAATTCTTCTGCACTCATTCATAAAATGAAACCAAAAATTGACATTCAATGCAGCATAAAGTTGTAAGCACAACTTTTAGGTTGGAGGATTCAGAGTGCATTTTGCAGCTTGAGAAAAAAGAGAGAGGGAGGGAGGGGAGGAGGAGGGAGCATTACTATTTTAAAGTGCTTATGCAAACACCATGTCAGACAGCAGGTTTATTCCTCTAGCAACTGTGCAAACAGTGAAATTGAGAACAAGACTTTTTGCCCATTTTTTTATTATTTACAAACTCAAGAATGGGGAGCAACTATTTGTTAATAAACACAAAACAGGCATTCAAAAGAAGTGCATGGTTTCTTTGAATGTAAGTAACTACATTATTTACATCATATAAAACAGCTGATGAAGAGAGAGAGGTAAAGACATTCACCGGAAAAAGAAAAAGTTAATATTCTAGCCTATGGTTTGCAAAACCACTTGTGCAGCTTCAAGGCCTTGTAAATGGAGTAATTCTCACAGGAATTTGTTACTGATAAAACCAATCTTCTTCTGACAGCACCACATTTGCGACGAACCAATTAGGCATTTCTAACCTTGATGTGCTGGTTTACCTTTGTCTGAAATCTACAATGAAGGTGCGAATTTCCATTGGGAAAAGTTCCACCACCAGCTTTTTCGGATCAACCGGACCACCTTTGAACACCTTTGCTCCATCACAAGAGCCCTCTACTTTCCATAGCAGTCTTTTCTTCTCCATTTCTGCTCTTTCTTGATTAGCAGATAAGCTCATCTCGGAAAAATAAATTATCTAGAAAAAAAATGTTTTCCGAGTGATTGAAATCTTCAAACAAAGAACAGAAATATTGCCTCATGTATAACTTATATCCAATCAAGTAGATGTATTTTGTCTTAGTTTGCTGCTTCTACCTTTCTATCTGGGAACAGTTTGCAATTCTACATTTGCCATACTAGAGAGATCCTTGTCCTCGCCAATCTGGAATCAGATACAAATAAGAATTATTTTCTAACTATTGTATCGAGAAAAACATGCTTACCCGAGTGCATAATTTAAAAAGAAAAAAGTTTAATCCATGAGTTTAGTACTTTTTAATGCCACAAACAGTTGACATATTTTTATGCCACATGTGTGCATGATACCTTGGTTTTTAAATCTGATTGTTCGAGCATAGAGAAAAAAAAACAGTCCATATATGCTAAATTAATGGCCCACCCGCCTTCCCGATTTAGCAGAATTTTCTTATGATGACTTGGTTGAGAGTACGACATCAATGTAAAAGATTGAGTCTTCTATCCTAGATTCCTAATCAGCAAGTTTTTTCATTCTTTTTGTGGGTAACAACGGGCTAAATTAATATTTCTTTGTCACTATTGCGAGAAATTGTGGGCACAAGGATACCTCTTGCAAGAATAATGGCTTTTTTTTTGGGTATACCGCTCCGTGAGCAGAGCGAATGAGTCAAAGAATTATCCAAAATGAAACTTAAGGCAAAATCTTTACAAATTTTTAGATCCATAAAGGATCTTTATGATCCCTCGTTCTCCTTCCCCTGTTATATTTCAGGATTTATCCGATGAACAAGTCACAATTGCCACAACCAAAATAGATGGAATTGGGCCTAAAAAGTCATTCAGGTTCGTTATTGATTAGGTATCAGTGGGAACATAAAGCTAAAAGAATTAACTAACCAATTTGCCAATTCGTGTAAGATTTGGGCATTAAGGAGAGAAACCAATTTGCCTAACTTTAAAGTATAGGAAGAAGAATCCGTGACAGAGAATGGAATTGATGCTAAGCTAAGGAATCTCCTACTAATCGGAAGAGGGGAATTGGGGATTCAAAAGTGACTATTCTATATTCCAAGATGTGAAGGGCAAAGGAGACGAAGGAAAGATATTGAATCAGGAGCTGTTATCCTTAGGGGCGAAGGGCTTGTTACATTTAATCCGAAAGTATGCATATCCGTTGTTCTGTTGGCAAGGAACTGACATCTAATAGTACACAATAGGAATCGAATGCGCTCTTTGGCTCTTTGTGGGTTGTGACTGTTAATCAAATCAATAGTACAAAGAATGCTAAAGACTAGTCGGATTGATACTGTGCCAATGGTTTGAAAGAGACTTCCTTCTATACAATAAAGTTGTGGAACTTGAGGAGTAAAATATGCTGCTTGAGTGAATGAAGTAGGAGCCGCTAATGAATTTCATGAAGCAAGGGATGGATCCTCTATTCTCAACTATTTTAAGGCATTACTGACATCTTGGAATGGATCAGTTGTTGATCCACCCATTTCTTCACGGGTGGACCTTTTACAACTAGCCCATGACCCAAAGGTGAAGCAAGGTCAGAAATAATGAATCTCTTTATGATAAACAGATCCATTTTGCAAGCTCATTATTACGGGTAGTTCCTACAAAGGATCGGACTAATGACGTATACAATACTTGAATTTTCTGTGTAAATGCTACATAGTTGGTTCTCATCCTTTAGAGACTACGAGTGTAATAGGAGCATCCCTCGACAAAAGGGTCTAAACAAATACCAAGAAATTTTAGGATTTTCAAAAAGATTTCTGATATATGATTGCAGAAAAGAGTCATCTCCTCCATTAAATTAAATGGAATGATAATGTCACTAAAAACGAAAAACTTTATGAGGAACTAGATTCTTTATCTGATCTGATAAAAGAAATAAGAACCTCATATAGGTGTGCCAATCGAAGGAGAACCTTTCCATTTTCTAGCTCCTGCAGTAATTAGAAATGAGGTTTCCATAGGAGGAAAGTATCATTTAATAATACTGTTACGAGACATTAAGAAACTTGCAAACACTCTTTAAGAATCATTTAGAGTTCCATTTGATAGATTAACCTGTAAGGTAATTAATGCAATATTATCTGGGAGACTGTAGGAAGTTTCCATCCCTGAAAAGTTTGGCATTGGAAAATTTGCCCATTTGTCGCCATCCTGCAAATGTAAGAATAAGCATGTAATAGAGTCTCTAGACATGAAACAAAACCATTTTTAAGGTATTTTCGTCACCTGTTCAGTGAAAGCCAAGAGAAATGGAGAATAAATCTCCTGACCAAATGACCGACGCCACTTAGCTCCCTCGCCAAGGGAATCGATTCTGAGATAGTACTTCCCTTGGATCTGTGACAAGTATGTTATTTAAACAAATAGACATGGCTTCCACAACATACACAAATATATGAAACATCAATAAAGCATAACGCAAGATGAACAAACATGTGAGGAAATGAAATCAGTAAAAGCCTCAAGCGTCACAGTTGGCTATAAGTGAAAATTTTTACACTTCAAACAACAAGAGCCTAGGAGAAACTATTATCTTCTGCATGCATTCAAATGCTCCAATTGTGAAATTGATAGTTAGGTATATGCACACTCTAATCACAACTTGGAATTGAGTAAAGAAAATTCCCTAGCATTAATAAATCAATTTCTCGAAGATTTACAAATTGCCAAGGAACAAAACAAGCAGGGACATATATACACAAGACTTCACCTTGCTTAAGTAACAGTTTCTTCTGAAGATAATTTAACATTGCTGCCATCTTTAAGTATAGATGTCATGAAGAAATAAATAGCATAAAAATGTTAGTGGTTAAGCATCATGATTGGATATGCTTACACTTAATCCTTGGCATTCACTGAGAATGCAGACTGTTTCATTTAGTTTCCCTACAACCCCTCTAGAATCATCATGGATCAACCTCCTACACAAAGAATTATTCAGATTATCTACTTTGAAAGTGAGTAATTTGATGAGTAGCAATATTGTTATTCAGTGTCAATATTTATAATTAGGATAAATGTGGGATAAAAATAATTAACAAAAAAGAAAAGGAGAGGGAAAAACCTATGAAGCATCAGTTCCAATTGGCCATCAACAATGCTTGAACCCCCTACAGATCTATCTACCAAGACTGAGAGCTCAGTGCTGTCATCTTTCAAGTAACATCCAAGAGTAATCTAAAAGGAAAACTGGATTGCTGTCAAAATTATTACTCCAAAAAGACTAACCAACTGGCATGTTAAATTTCAACATTACCCTACCCTATTACGAGGACAGCTCCTCTATGAAAAGTTGAAAGTTGTGTTACATGTACTCTTCTGTTGAGGGTGAAGTATCAAAACGGGGTGTGAATGTGGAAGCTAGACACTCCAAATAGTGAAAATTAACGAAGAGTGTTCTAAAAAATAGGGGAGTTGAGTGTCGGGCAATTCTCCTGTAATACCGCAGTCCCACGTCAGAATATGTGGCTTGGACTAAACTGTATCTATAACCAAGAGTACCACGAACTTATCATTACTTTAGGGTCAAATATGTATCAAATCATAACCTACCCGACTCAATCCACTGTTCCAATAATATCCTAAAAGGTCATGAGACCTGAAGATACTATTGGTAGTAACTTAATTTTTACATACCGACAAATCTAAGCCCTATTATGCCTATACAAATATCAAACATAATGGTGACAAAGATGACACCCTATTTAGGCATAAAGCCATATAACATGCATGCATTAAGCCAAAAAAATATCACAAAAATTTCTAAAGATCAATTATCAATAAAGATGAGTTCAAGTATAAAAATATGAAAAATAACAATTTAATAAACAGCATCCAGTTTGTTCCAGCTATGAGTATACAAACATACAGGATAGTAATTTCCCGCAATAGGTTGGTTCACTTCAAGGTCCCAATCAGCTCTATAATTTCGAATCTGCACGTATATAAAATAGTGGTGATGCAAATTCAGTTATGGGCATGTTTCTAACAACATGAATATTTAAATAGTATAGTAACAGTTGTGTAAGGTAATGAATAAGGCCTATAATATATTGGGACCAAGTGAAAGATGCTTTTGAAAGTTGGTGCAACATACGCGTTTAAGGAAATCACGTCCATTGGAATCTGTATAGAAGGTGTTATTGCTTTTCAAGGTAGTTGTAATCTGAGTCACAATCTCTTTCCCAATTCCATCATCTGTAGGTATGGGGCCAGCCTGAAGTTATAATTATCGTTGATCAAAGGAGCACAAACACAGGGATAAATGGCGCAGGGAAAATATTACATACTATAAACTCAATTTCAGCATGCTCCTTTCCCTTGTAGACTCTTGTGATCTGCAGGCATTCAATTTTTTGCATAAGAATTTGACACAAATGGGATAATCTACTAACCACATTGCTGAACTATCTCTTTACAGATTTTTATCATTTCATCAGAATATAAATATGGATATGAACTTGCTTCTTTTTCTAATATACCTCTTCAGAATTTTCTGGTTATCATTGTGTCAAATTTTTACTATTAGAGAGACCAAGAGAGATGATTGGTCAATAACAAGATTTTAATAATTTGTTTCTTCTTCTTCCAACTATAGCATAAGAAAACTTTCCAGAGACATGTTGCTTTTCATTAAATGAGATTTCCCCAAGCAAGAAAGGTACGTTTACACCACAAAAAGGTAGTACAAGTATAGCTAAAAATGTAGTTGTAGATGTTTTATTTATATTGAGATAACCACGACACACTCATTTCTCAACCACCTGCTAACCTTCTATCTTTTTTAGGACTTTCTTGATTCTTATGCTAATAGAGATAAAATGAGATTTCCCCAAGCAAGACAGGTACCTTGACTTAAGAAGGTAACTACCTGATATATCCATGAATTAATCCTTTGATGAACTTCATCATAAAGTGGACCACGTAAAACTGTTAAAGGAGTCTGCATTTCAGTAAACAGATCTGTATTTAATCATGAAATAAATTTCTAGGTCATGAACATGGAGCAATAACTTCAGAAGGAATTACATACCTGCTCATCAGAATGTATAGGATATGTACCATTTGGACGGAAAATGTATGCTCCAGATGCCTTCAACAAGTAATATAAGTTGTGAATCAATAATTTTCTTATACACAAACTCAAACCATACACATAGCACATCTAGACACATACACATCTAGACATATACACTGAAAGTACCAATATCTCAGGAAAGTGAATAAACTATTATCGTAAATATAACTTGCAGAGGGAAAAAAGGTTTCTTTACCTCAAAATCCATGCTTCCATCATTTCCAGAGTAGTAGCTGAATGATTGCTGTACAGAGGCTTTGATCTTCAAGTATGAACTAAAAACAGGTTAATTGCAAAACCCCAAATAATTTCTTCTAAATAAAACCAAGTAAGGTATGAGCCCACTAACATACCAAGCTTCTGCTATTAACGTACTGAGCAAGTATTCCTTCATTCCCAGAATAGATAAGCTTCAAGTTCCCTTGCCCTACTTCTATAGTGTCATTCTCACTCCCCATGTACTTGTATAATGTTTGCCTCCCTAATGCAGCAGCTTCATCCACTACATGGGGCATAAATAGAAACAGCGTTCGGTTGTCATTTCGAAAAATGAAGTCAATTTTTTTCTACAAGTTGCATGAAAATTTTCATAATATGGAAGTGAGATGGTTAACCTGTCCGATTAGTGCTGGAGACGACATAAGTGTTAAAGGCCAGAGGTGGAACAGATGCTGTAAAAGCAAGCCAATATTTGGGGTTTGCACTGGGGGATTTCCCCTCATATGCAGTAGCATAGAAGTTTCTTATCGCTATAGATGCATTAATCACAGGAAAAAGCTGTGATGTAATTTCTTTCCCACTGGAGTCCTGAACAATTACATTCCCATTGACAACCTGTTGCAACAATGATGTCGACAAAGTTCACAAACAATATAACAAAAAACCGGTTGTCCTCCTCAAGAAAAATATATTTAGGTAATGCTGTTTTTTATTTTTGTACAAAGTGCATCTGTTTATTAAAGGCACATAACCAGATAACAGTTTCATAGAGTCGTATGTACCTGTGGTCCTGTACCAAAATGTACAAGAATGAAAAAACAGGCAAGGACATAAATTTGGTTGCACGTATATAAGTGGCAAAATGTTTAAAAAGACATGTAGGTGTTGATGGATGTGGTAATAAAATAGAAGGAAATAGGAAGCCATTTATAGGACCAACTTAGACCTCAAAAAACTGCTTTTTTTAATAAATATTATTAATTCGTGGATAGTTTACCTTTTCTGTAACTTATGGCATGATGCCACATCCAACCCAAACATGTATCTGTTAGAAAATAGAATGGATACTATATATATATATATATATATATATATATATATATATATATATATATATATATATTCAAAGCAGAAAATAAGCTAGTACTTGGTATTATGTCCTTAAGACAATTATGCCCTCCTTACAGTGCTCAAAGTTGATAGCACTCGTCTCCCAAGATACAATGACAATGTATACTATAGTAGCACTCCAAATAGTATACTCAACGAACCAAAATTATAATGCTCAGAACTCTCTCTCTAAATGAACTATAAACTGCTAATGAAATGAAGAAGAAGAAGATTTAGAATGCTTAATGTTTGTGAATTTCAGTATTCTAAAAATCCTCGCCTAGGTGCTAGGCCCCGGTCCCCCTGGCGCATCTAGGCCCAAGGCGGCAAAAAAATCCCTCCTAATTTAAATTAGGCGGGGTCTAGGCGGAGAGTGTGAGACCCCAGATTTTATCAATAAAGATTTAAATTTTGTTGAAATAATTTTTTAATATTATGGTGTGAATTTGAGATAATATTATAGTTGTGGGTAGTATTTATAAATTTTGCAAAGTATGGAAGTGGTTATATTATATTCGATTGGTCGGGAATATTCGGTTTAGCGAGGAATATTATTCGTACAATGGCTCAATCATTGGTGGACCCCACAATGTAATTATTGTCGGATTGAGAAAGCGACAAAATATTTTATTAAAATAACGGCGGAAGTTTTACCAGTAATTCTTGTTGAACTACTCGGTAGTAAAAATGCGAATACGTGTGGTTGCGTAGTAGAATACCGGTATTGATTATTGATGCTTATGTGAGAAGTCACTCGGTTTGATTCCATTATCATCGATTAATAATATGAATTATTATATAGCGATAATGACGTTTTTTGTTTTATTCAGATTATTAACGTAATAAAAAGCGAAACATCTTTATATAAAATAGAATACTTTATTAAAGTTATTCTATAAATAGAATATATTATATTTTATTATGCATAGTGTTAGATATAGTGTTTTGCATAGTATTGCATAGTGTTTGCATAGTAAAATATTTTTATATAAATAGAATATATTATATTTTATTTAAAAGATTTTTCTTTAAATATGGACCGTCGATTAAAGTAAATCAATCTGGACCGTTCATGGATTAATTCTATGCATTCCATTTTCCTATAAATAGAAGCTCATTCCTTCATTATTTTCTTACGAATTCATTGAAACTACAGAGAGAAATTATAGAGAGAAGCTATAGAGAGAAAATTATAGAAAGAAGAAGAGTATATACTACTTCACTACTTATATATTAGGTTCTTTTTACGGTGAGGGGTGTTATTCTTTCTTCTTGAAGAGAACTTACATTATTCCATTCACTATTATTACATGTTGGAATAACTTTGTAAAAAGTGACATACCCTATACATAATCTGTATATGCTGGCATATCCTATACTTGGTGAAATCTATTGTTATTCCATTCTTATTATTACATTGGAATAACTTGTATCTGTGGTTTACCCTATACTTGGTGACATTCTTCTTATTATTACATTTGGAACATCACATGCATGTGTTTTACAGGACTGGTTCCGATTTTATTATTCATTGGAACATCACATGCATGTGTTTTACACAGGACTGGTTAAAATCTTTATCATTCTCATTGGAATATCTATCGTGTTTTTTTACAGGATCCTGGTTCCATCTTTATTATTCTGTTGGAACATCACATCGGATTGTGAATTTCACGACTTTGGTTCCGTTATTATTATTACATTGGAATAACTTTTATACTAAATACCGCATGCGTGGTGATTTCTTTTGTTATTCCATTCTTTATTATACCCGGTTAGTTAAAACTTTGACTTTATACTCCATGAAATTAATAGAATATCCTTGATATTTGCGTTTCATCCAGATATCTTTTCATGAAAATATTCTTCGATCATTCTTGAATTTTACTCTCACGAAAACTTGATATCGTGTTGACAATTTGGACGTTAATAATTCATGGATTAAATAATTCTTGAACTTGTTTTATTGAATTATTATGTCATTGTCATCATCCTCATGTTATATTATGTTATCTTTGGCTTACGTGCATAGATGAACTTAGTATGATTATGACCGAGGATCATTCGGTATAATCATGACTTGATATAAATGATGTGACAAAAAGTCCTCGGTGGCTTGTAATGCGGTGATGGATAGTTTTGGTATGATTATGACCGGGGTGATTCGGTATATCGTGACCATTGATAATTTGATGAAAATCCTTGGCCAGGTAATGCGGGGATGATTAGATGTGGTGGTTTATTTAAAGTGAGTCTCGGTGATAAAAAAAATTGATGAAAACCTTTTAAAACCTAAAAGATAGTAGACTTTATTTTCTACTTGACTCTTTTAATGGATTACATATTCATTGCTATGATTAAACCGGTTGTCTATTGTATTTTATCGGTTTTTAACTTTGTTGAAGGCTAATGATAATTTATACGCATTATCTTAGTCATAATATTTCTTCTTTGGGCTAGTTGAGCTCACCCTTTCTTTTCTTTGTTCTCTTCGTGAAATGAGAACATATTTGGGACGAGTCGGGAGCAGAGTAATGGTCCGGAGGATAGCATTAGTAGTCCTCACTATTACGTGAAATAGTGTGATAATAGTTGTAATGAGGACTCCTTTTGAGTTTGTATAATATCTAGTACAATATTTGTATTCAAACTCACAGTTTATGTCGTATTGCATACCGACGATTAGGTTAGTAAGTTGTATTTGAATTTATGTACCGTATGTAAGTGGCGACCCAAGATGAGTGACGTATACCTAATTTTGGGGGCGTTACAGAGAGGTTTTTTTATTTCTTTTAATAACTACCCAAACCAGATCTTGATATATTTATTTTTCTAATTATTTACCATATTCATAATGCAGATCAGAAAGATATCAAATCACACAATGAAGTGAACAATATCAAGTCAAAATGGATAATTTTATTATACTTATAATTTTTTGAACTTGTATCAACTTCAAATTATATAAATGATGATACATTTGTAATATTTAGTTTAATTCAATATAATTCTTAAATTTATGTTTAGTTTCTTAAGTTTTAATATTGAATTAAATTCTTGAAATTTTAAATTTTATTATTTAATAGCAATTTTGTTTATAAATAAAACTAATACGTTTGAAATATGTTTTAACTTTGAACAATTGCATGTTTGTGTTTGAACTTTGATATTAGCAATATGAATGTATTCAACTTTAAGCAAAGGCCTTTATTATTTTTAATATAGATTGTTTTGCTTTATATTATTGTTTTGTTTGGATAAATGTAAGATAAAATATTAAAATTGGCTTGGAAAAAAAAATCTCGCCTAGGCCCTCTAGGTCCTCCGGCCGCGCACGCCTCCCACCTAGCGCCTTTTAGAACATTGGTGAATTTGAATAAATGAAAGGTTGCCCCCTCCTATCTATTTATAATAGGGTTAATGATTTCATCGGAAAGGACACTGACTCAATTTGTAAGACCGAAATTTTTTAAATAAAAGGAATTTCCTTTATTTATTATTTTGAAATAGTAAGGGTTGATTTGATTAATGTGGATAGTTAAGGGTTAAATCATGTAAATATTTCAAAATAAGCAAGTGGTTATAAAATATTCATTTTGTCGGGGAATATTCGTTTGGTCGTGGATATATTAAATCTTGTCGGGAATATTAAATGCTGACGTAGTAGCTTGACCATGTGTGAGCCCCATAACGGAAAGCGATTGGATGAGGAAAGCGACAAAGTTTGGGTGGTTATAAATAGCTTGGCGTAGTTATTCTGAATTAAAGGCATTGGAATGCCGATTGGTTAAAATCTGATGTCTGGCGTGGTTTTGCGATGGCTTTGCGGTATTATTGCGATATTGTTGAATTATTGATCCTTACGTGAAGGCCTTACTCGATAATTTTCACGATAATTCTTATTGATATTTTATTTTATTGATTGATAATTCTTTGCGTTGATATTTTATATTATTGTTGTTTGATAATTGTCACTTTGCATGACGTATTTCCCATTATCGGATCGATAATTCATATTATTTGAATAATATTATTAGATAACATTATTAGCGATGTCTAGAAAGTTACATACAGGAGAGGTTTGGTCACCTAATTTGGCTTGTGATGAGAGAGATCCTTATTGGAAAGCCCCCTCTTTCACAGGAGCGACTGGTTGTCGTAAATGTGATTACGTAATATTATTTGTGAATAATTAATTATTGATTCATATGATAAGAAATATTTATTTTATATGAATATAAATGATGGATTTATTTATGTGGTTATTAATGAAGGAATTAATGTTGAGGTGTTTTATCGGTATTTTATCGGATTGGAGGTATTAAAAATCAAATCGGGGTTTTGAGATATATTGCGGGGTTATAATTTTTAATCAAATAGTTGGATTGTTAGTAATTTTGGGTATGTTATACATACATAAGTTGAGTATATGTCCACAAATTTTGAGCGAATTAAAAATTGCGAATGATTTGTTGTGAATTTTAAGAGGTGTCGGATTCGGAAATTAGGTTTATAATTGATTTTGGTGGAAAATTCTAGAATTGAGTGGGCCCCACTTGTGGTTGGTGAAAAAATGTTTGAATTTTATTTCAAATGTGGTGGGTGGCAATAGTAGCGAGGTAAAGCCATCGGTGCTTGGTCGAAATGCTGCTTGGTGGCTAACATTTTCTATAAATGAAGGCTAAGTTAGAATTGAAAATCACACGAAACAAAGTTTTCTCTCTTTCTCTCTATATTATTGGCGTATTTTGTGAGTATTTAGATACTTTGAGAGTTCTTTATTGGTCTACAAGTTTCATTCGACATCACTTGAGCCTTTCCTTAGAAATCTTGATTCTTTGAGGTAAGGGTAAGGGATTATTTTTTTTTCGTAATGATATTATTTCTTGATATCATTATCTTTGAAATATTGATTGGAACTTTTTATCAAATTTGGAACTTTTTCATATCGGGGTTACTATTCATGAGTTCTTATTCACGATTCTTATTCATGAGTTCTTATTCACGAGATTCTTATTCACGAAAGTCTATTAAATGAAGCGTGAAGATGTTTTTTGTGGAATTTCTATCTTTTGGTGTCGGATTTATTATTATTCGGTCTTATTCACGGCTCTGACTTATTCACGTATCTGACACTATTCACGTATCTGACACTATTATTCATAGAAAAATAAAATTTCTTCTTTTGTCGTCAAAATATCTATTTTGGATACTAGCTTTGATTGTATCCATGTTTTGATCATTCTTGAATTTTACACCACTATGATTATTTTTGAGGTATTTTTGGACATGGATAAAACCAAATACGAATCCTTAATCCTTAATCCTTGTCATTTTGTTTCCTTTGGATTCGTTCTTTTAAAATATTTTTCATCATCCTCGGTCTTAAATGATGATATTATTGAATATCTTTGGCTGTAGGTGCGAGATGAATGATTCTGAAGAATATCTTTGGCACATAGTAGTGAAGATGAGCGGTGTTTAAATGAACATATTGAAGTCGATGAATATCTTTGGCTTTGTAGTGCAAAGATGAGCGGTGTTTAAATGAATGATTGGTGATGAATATCTTTGGCCTTTAGTGCGAAGATGAGCAGTGTTTGAGATGAACATGTGGAGATTGATGAATATCTTTGGCCTTTAGTGCAAAGATGAGCAGTGTTTAAATGAACATATGGTGATGAATATCTTTGGCCTTTAGTGCAAAGATGAGCAGTGTTGAGATGAACATAATGGATTGATGAATATCTTTGGCTGTAGTGCAAAGATGAATATTTGATTTGAGATGAATATTGATTGATGTTACTGAGGATAAAATATTGATGATGGTATTAAATTCATAGATTATAGTAGATTTCATTCTCTACGTAACTCTTCATGAATTATTATTTCATTTGCGAATATTGATACGAAACTTGTTATCTATTGTATTCTATCAGGATTTTTTCCTGTTGGAGACTAACGATAATTTGTTGTATATTATCTTAGTCGTAACATTCTTCTTTGGGCTAGTTGAGCTCACCCTTTTCCTTGTTGTTCCATTTTTCTTCTCGGGAGGCGAGAATGTAGCGAAGTCTTAGTCGGGGTATGGAATGAAGGTTACAGAGAGAGTTGTTTAGTAGTCCTCACCATTATTGTAAAATAATGTATCGATAAATGTGATGAGGATTTATTTGAGTATAAATATTATACAGAAGATAATATTTGTATTTAAACTCTGATTTTATTGTTGTGATAATAAAGTTGTAGTTGTTTACATACCATGTATTTGGCGACTCGAGAATGGGTTGGATGGAATGGACCTATTTTTGGGGTCGTCACGGTTAATATCGAGCTTAGGGATATGATCTCTGGCGGAGATCGGGGAATAGAACTAGGAGGGGAGGGAGGCGAGTAAATCCTTCGCTAGTGTGTCCTACCTAAGCTTATTTGTTAGTTATTCGGTATATAGGGATATTATGTGATTGATTTCCTTAATTAACCCTTGTTTTATGGCGGTATTTGAGAATGTCATTGAGAATATTAATAGTGTGGAGTAATGAGGCCAGTGGAGATGCATGTACTTACAACGAGGAGAGCGTGCTGTGGTGGCAATGTACCTCCTGTGAATAACACCTGCTGGCGAGATGATGAGCGAGGGGATGTTTAGAAGCTTTTTGCGTTTCATACAAAATCGGGCGAGGAGACTTCGTGTTCAAAATCTGAGGAGGAGATGATAGCGATTCACGGGTGGTCACGACGAAGCGATTGAAGTTGGGACCACGAGTGCAGGGAAAGCGGATCCGATCATGGCGGAAACATGGGTCAAACAAATTACCAAGATATTCGATGTCTTGGGATGCGGAGAACAGAAAGTTCCATTCGCTACTTTTATGTTAAAGTGGCGGCGGTGATTCTTGGTGGGAATCGTGAAGCGTACCCATTCATTTGCACTTTCGGCGTATCGTGGGAGAGCGTTTGAAGCAGTTGATGACAAGTACTTCCCTGAAAGTATTCGTCGTATGAAGGAAGTGGAGTTTATTAGATTGGGCGAGAATAACATGGCGGTGTCCCGGTCTGGCGAAGTTTGCGGAGTTATCGAGTTTGCACCTCATTTGGTGGAGAATGAGGAGCGTATGGCCGCGGATGTTTACGAGAGGTTTGAAACCCGGCGTCGTCGATATCTCATTTCTCATAAATTTTCTCTCTATTCGGATGTTGTAAGCGAGGGCTCGGTTGTTAGAAGCGAGATAACGAAATACGTTCAATGAGGGACCATAACCGAGGATCGTACCAAAGATAGCGATCATCGAATAACGATAACAAGTGGAGAAAGAAGAATACGGACAAAAGCGGTAACCACTCTGGTGGTAATCGTGGCCGTGAAAATAGAAGAAGCGAGTTGGGAGGAGATTTTAAAAGAGGAGATTCAACAACGACCGTGTGAAGGCGTCGGCGCCCGATGCAACTGGGTTCGAGGAGGAGAAAGACCATCGGTCGTATGTTACAAATCTTGGGAAGAGGACATATCACCCAAGCGCCTACGAGTTTAAGGTATGCTATAATTGTGGAAAAAGAAGGACATATCGCTCGAGATTATGCGATATCGAAACCTAGTGCGGTGGAATGGTGACTCAAAAGGATGTCGAAGAAAAGTCAAAAAGTCGGCGATTCACGGAAGAAGCGTTTTGTCGTGGCCGGTCAAAATCGAGGAACCCGACGAAGTTAGCACGGGTTAGTTAATTATAAATTCTTGCGAAGTTTATACCTTACTGAATCTGGGTTCTACCCATTCTTTTATCTCTCTTGCTTTGCGCTCAGCGTTTGAACTTGACTACGGAGAAATTAGACTTTGACTTATTTATGGAGACTCAGTTAGGAGAAACTTTCATTACATCAGTTGTTTAAAAAAAAATCTTGTTTGATTGAGTTGGCACCATTATTACATTACTGTTGACCTTATCTCTTTAAAGATACTTGCTTTTGATGTGATTGATTGGTTAACTACTCATCGTACCAAAATTGATTGCTTTTGTAAGGTTGTTAGTTTTCATATTCCTAAGCAACTTTGTTATTGAACTCAATGATCAAACCATTGTAGTCAAACATTTTCATATCAAGCCATGAAGTCGTTCGTTTATTACGGATGTCAAGTTTTCTTAGTCCGTGTTATGGATTTGAATAAAAACACGTCGATTTGAATAATATTCTTGTTGTTATTGATTTTTCTGGCGTATTTCACGAAGAATTTCTTGGCTTACTCCCAAAAAGTGATATTAAATTTTGTATCGACTTTGAACCCGGTCAAAACTCATTTCTAAAATCTCATATCGAATGGCTCTATTGAACTTGAGGAGTTAAAAATTCAACTATAAATTTGGTACTGAGCCTTTATCTTGTGACTTCCTTTGTGGAATTCACTAAGCGAGACTCTCTGTAGGGGCGTCGTATTAGATGCGATAGTAAAGCGATAGGTGTCATTGTGACGTCTTATCAAGGTTGGGATATGAGTCGCGATTGAGAACAACCTAAGTCGATAATCGAAATCGTAGCTTTCAGGCTTAGTTGGTTATTATCGGAGATTCGTTGAAGGATATTCTCGAATCGCTATTCCATTAACGTGGTGACTCGTAGAGATACAAAATTTGAATGGAAGCGAGGAATGTGGGAAGAGCTTGAAGAACTCGAAAGAGGAGACTCATTTGGCATATGTTACGACCATGCCATCTGGAAAAGCGAGCGTGGTAGGTGGCGTGTTGAGTAGAAGATCGTATCTGATCTGAGTACAATATTATCAAAGACTCATTTTCAGTATAATATACAAATAATAGAGATGGAGATGAAAACTCTAGGTACCGGCGTGATGATATCTGATGCGTGATGATATCTGAGTATAATCGACTTTAATCGATAAAGTTAAAAAGCATTGATTCAAGCTACACTGGAGGTGATGAATTTGAAGAAGGAGGTGCGAAGTTGTTATTTTAAAAGCGAGAATCGGTGAGGTGAGGAAAGCTCGAACCTTGATTTATTAATCCATTTGAAATTCTCGATCGAATAGGAGCTGTGGCTATAGACTCGTTTTACCACCAAGTATAATGGCGTGTTCATGCGTTTTCACGTATCGATGTTACGTAAATATGTGGACGACCGAAACACGTTATTGAGTTAGAAGCCGGACGAGATAATAAGAAGACTTAACGTATGATGAGGAGGTACTGTCAAGATTTTGGATAGGAAAGAACGTGTCCTATGTCTGGGGTTATACCATAAGTTAAAGTTTTGTGGAGGAATCATGCTTTATGAGAAATGACACTGGGAGTTGGAAGCGAAAATGAAAGCGAGGTATCTTTACCTTTTGAAACACCAGTGCGTCACGTCGATTTCGAGGACGAAATTTCATAAGGAGGGAGGTTGTAAGACCAGAAATTTTTTAAATAAAAGGAATTTCCTTTATTTATTATTTTGAAATAGTAAGGGTTGATTTGATTAATGTGGATAGTTAAGGGTTAAATCATAAATATTTCAAAATAAAGCAGTGGTTATAAAATATTCATTTTTGTGGGGAATATTCGTTTGGTCGTGGAATATTAAATGCTTGTCGGGGAATATTAAATGCGACGGTAGCGACCATGTGTGGGCCCCATGTGAGCGATTGGATGAGGAAAAGCGACAAAGTTTGGGTGGTTATAAATAGCGTGGCGTAGTTATTCTGAATTAAAATTTGTTGGAATACCGGTGGTTAAAATACTGATGTCTGGCGTGGTTGCCGCGATAGCTTTGCGGTATTATTGCATGTATTGTTGAATTATTGATCCTTACGTAAGAAGGCCTTTACTCGATAATTTTCACGGTGAATTCTTATTCGATATTTTATTTTATTGATTCGATAATTCTTTGCGTTGATATTTTATATTATTGTTGTTTGATAATTGTCCTTTGCTGATATTTCCCATTATCGGATCGATAATTCATATTATTTGAATAATATTATTAGATAACATTATTGGCGATGTCTAGAAAGTTACATCAAGGAGAGGTTTGGTCACTAATTGCGGCGCGATAAGGAGAGATCCTTATTGGAAAGCCCCTCTTTCTGAGGAGCGACTGGTTGTCATAAATGTGATTACGTAATATTATTTGTGAATAATTAATTATTGATTCATATGATAAGAAATATTTATTTTATATGAATATAAATGATGGATTTATTTATGTGGTTATTAATGAAGGAATTAATGTTGAGGTGTTTTATCGGTATTTTATCGGATTGGAGGTATTAAAAATCAAATCGGGGTTTTGAGATATATTGCGGGGTTATAATTTTTAATCAAATAGATTTGGATTGTGGTAATTTTGGGTATGTTATACATACATAAGTTGAGTATATGTCCACAAATTTTGAGCGAATTAAAAATTCACGAATGATTTGTTGTGAATTTTAAGAGGTGTCGGATTCGGAAATTGGGTTTATAATTGATTTTGGTGGAAAATTCTAGAATTGAGTGGGCCCCACTTGTGGTTGGTGAAAAATGTGCTGAATTTTATTTCAAATGTGGTGGGTGGCAATAGTAGCGAGTAAAGCCATCGGGTGGCGGTCGAAATGCCTTGGTGGGCTAACATTTTCTATAAATAGAAAGGGCTAAGTTAGAATTGAAAATCACACGAAACAAAGTTTTCTCTCTTTCTCTCTCTATATTATTGAAGCGTATTTTGTGAGTATTTAGATACTTTGAGAGTTCTTTATTCAAGATTACAAGTTTCATTCAAACATCACTTGAGCCTTTCCTTAGAAATCTTGATTCTTTTTAAAGGAGGTAAGGGATATTATTTTTTTTTCGTAATGATATTATTTCTTGATATCATTATCTTTGAAATATTGATTGGAACTTTTTTATCAAATTTGGAACTTTTTCATATGGGGTTACTTATTCAGTTCTATTGAGTTCTTATTCACGAGTTCTTATTCATGAGTTCTTATTCACGAGTTCTTATTCACAGTACTATTAAGTGAAGCGTGAAGATGTTTTTTGTGGAATTTCTATCTTTTGGTGTCGGATTTACTATTCACGTGTATACGGCCTTTATTCACGTATCTGACCTTATTCACGATATCTGCACTATTCACGTATGCACTTTATTCACATGAAAAATAAAATTTCTTCTTTTCGTCAAAATATCTATTTTGGATACTAGCTTTGATTGTATCCATGTTTTGATCATTCTTGAATTTTACACCACTATGATTATTTTTGAGGTATTTTTGGGCGTGGATAAAACCAAATCACGAATCCTTAATCCTTAATCCTTGTCATTTTGTTTCCTTTGGATTCGTTTCTTTAAAAATATTTTCATCATCCTCGGTCTTAAATGATGATATTATTGAATATCTTTGGAATAGTGCAAAGATGAATGATTCTGAAGAATATCTTTGGCTTTGTAGTGCAAAGATGGCGGTGATTTAAATGAACATGAATAGGTGATGAATATCTTTGGCACTGTAGTGCAAAGATGAAGCGGTGTTTAAATGAACATTGGTGATGAATATCTTTGGCCTTTAGTGCAAAGATGAGCAGTGTTTAGATGAACATGGCCGATTGATGAATATCTTTGGCCTTTAGTGCAAAGATGAGCAGTGTTTAAATGAACATAATGGTGATGAATATCTTTGGCCTTTAGTGCAAAGATGAGCAGTGTTGAGATGAACATAATGGATTGATGAATATCTTTGGCTGTAGTGCAAAGATGAATATTTGATTTGAGATGAATATTGATTGATGTTCTGGGGATAAAATATTGATGATGAATTTGTTAAATTCATAGATTATAGTAGATTTCATTCTCTACGTAACTCTTTATGAATTATTATTTCAGCTGCGAATATTGATGCGAAACTTGTTGTCTATTGTATTCTATCAGATTTTTTTCCTGTTGGAGACTAACGATAATTTGTTGTATATTATCTTAGTCATAACATTCTTCTTCTTGGGCTAGTTGAGCTCACCCTTTTCCTTGTTGTTCCATTTTTCTTCTCGGGAGGCGAGAATGTAGCGAGTCTTAGTCGGGGTATGGAATGAAGGTTCTAGAGAGTTGTTTAGTAGTCCTCACCATTATTGTAAAATAATGTATCAATAAATGTGATGAGGATTTATTTGAGTATAAATATTATCTAGAAGATAATATTTGTATTTAAACTCACGATTTTATTGTTGTGATAATAAAGTTGTAGTTGTTTACATACCATGTATTTGGCGACTCGAGAATGGGTTGGATGGAATGGACCTATTTTGGGGTATGTGGATTCACTTTAAATAATTAATAAAGCCCACTTTAATTTTGGCTCAAATTCTAACAGTCTCTTTCATCTAGGCTCTTCTTTACCAAGGAAACAAGCCAGGTTGCTCGATTGCAATGTCTTAAAAAAGTTTATATTTCCAATTGATGCTATTACCCAGAACATCAAACCAAATTCTATATCTTTCTTATTTTTCATGTTTATATGAACAGGAACTAAACAACTTCATACATATTAAATCTGATCCAAAATATATAATTCCGGACTCATTAATGGGTTTACAGTTTTTTGTAGTTACAGTAAATCGATATCGCGGATTAGCATGTCCAAAATGAACTGAATATAAGTAAAGAGTCCATTAAGATCTAGTAGGTAAATTTCCTTTAAAAAGATATCAAGCAGCAATGGTCAGGAGGCATCAAACAAAAGTAAAACTAGGTAACTTAATACACTTTTAATGATTATTACATTGTACTTAATAAATACTCACAGGAATTTTGATGACATCCTCTCTTTTCCAACCCAGAGAATTGTAAACAACCACAACCTACAAAAAAGAATGTACAATAAGCTAGATCAAGTTAACTGATTGGTGATCCACCTATAATAGGAGGCTTCACAGAACATTAACTTATATTTAAGCAGTCAACTATAACCTACACATTGCAAAAGTATATAGAAGAAATAAAATGAATATCACGACTTACCAATTTCTTTCCAGGTGGTAGATCAACCTCAGTTGGAGGGCAATAACTTATATTCAGGAGAGGACACTGGATGAGGATGAAAAACAGAGGTTTTTAAATCCAATGTATATATGCTCCTTCACATCATTTCAATTAAAATTATACATATTCTCATCAACCAAGAAAACTCAAAAAAATTTAAAATAAAATAAAATAAAATAAACAAGCAAAAATTAATTGTAAATGAACTCTAGAATTCAATCCACTCGATAAGCATTTAGTTTCAATTCTCTAGGGACCATCCAAAAATCGATATGTAAATGATGCATGATCCTATTTGTAACTTCCAGCGAGGTTTTCATGGAGTAACCATTAATACGAATCAATGACTCACCAAAAGAGACGTAAACTTAGTTGTTGAGAGAGAGAGAAGGGGGGAAACATCCAATTCAAAGCAAGTCCTAGTATATATTCTAAAAGGCAGCAAAATCTAGAAAATATTATATTGGAGTTTGCAACTATCTGAATAAAATTATTTTAATTACTAAACTTTAAGTCATTTAATGTTAGACCATATAGTGGGTTCACACAGAAACAAAAATATAAATGGTTGTTGAGGCTATTACAAACAAAGCAAAACAGTTCATGTTTGAGTGTCATTGTTTCTTTGCCTGTTGGAACTTAGATGACAGACTTCCACATCCAGATTTTGACGCAGACTCCACCATGCAAGCCAGTGATCCTGCAACTAATTCTTCAGCCTGCAAAAAATCTTAAAATAATGCAAATCATTTCACATAGCTATAGGGAAGCCAACATATAGTTGACGTAGCCTAAAAAAAAAAGATGCACTTTTCTAGTCAATACTTTAATATAAGCACTTTGATTGTAGAAAGGAAAAATAGAGAGAAAGGTGGAGACAGATTCTAGAACTTTGGCATAAGGTTTTAAATAAATAATTGTGTCTAATGGCTTTTACATAGGCTCTTGAGAAGGAAACACCGTATCCAACATCAAATCAGTAGCAAGGAGATATTATTTTTCTTTTGAAAATTGAGGGTTAATTAAATTTCATTTTGAAAAAGAAACTGGAAGTGAAGAAGATGATGAATCAGAATAGAATGTGTCAAGTACTTTTACAGGTCCCCTAAATTGAGACATCCAGAGAAATCTTCACCTCCTTGTAGCCTATTGACAGCCGTTTGGCATAGTCATTAGCCACATGCTGTTGTTCTGTACCAGTAACTGCATCATGATGTTGAGCAATTGCCAAAGCATCAGCCAAAGTGTCTGTAGTGGGTCCCGCGCTACACCTTCCCTTAAAAAATTCCAACTGTCTTGCTGCCTGTAAGGTATTGAAATCAAATGTGAATGACGTTTTCCTAAGTCCGCTAACAGCACGAAAATGCACTAACCAAATAACCATAGAGAATTACATTGTCCTACCAAATAATAGCCACTCATCAGTCTAACATAGCCTTTGAGGGCAGGCCTGCTAGTAAAATATCTGGTATAGTAATGATTCACACGATCAGCATATCTGATAGATGCATATAGCAATAAATAAATACAAGTCGAGAGATCAATTTCAAGTGTAATGTTTCCAAGAATTTCAAGATTTGCACTCACGGGAAGAAGTCATCCATTTTGAGTTGCCAGGACTCTTTCTCAGCATACTTAGCATCAGTGTAAGAAGATGGGGTGGAATACAGAGCATTGACACGGCCATCCTGCATATGTAACCAAATAATCAGATTAACAGGAACAGGCGCTGGGTAGTACAATGTGATTATTAGAAAATGAATAAAATCATAAATTGATTTGTGTTGGAGAAACTCTGATAACAAAGTACCCCATACGACAATGAATAGATCTTATTGATATGGCTAGTTCAACTATAAGTTAGCTGATATTATAATTATCTACTTTATCAGGATTTATGATGCCTCAAACAGAAAAATCAAAGCAACAACAGCATGTGGTATGCATCTCAGTACATTTTGTTGTTATTATGAGTCCACAAACTTAAGTTGTGACAGCCAAATAAATTGATAAGAGATTGGAATCAAAGATTGAATGCATATACACATAAAACAGGTCATTACAATAACTTTGGGAAAAGAAAAAAAACTAACTTCATTGACATAGTGAATTAGCTTGTCCATATTCCGGAACCATGTGTGAGTATATTGATAGCTAAAATCCGCCCCCATGGTCCACATTACGTGATTCGTACGAGTTATGTTCGCCTGAAACATAAAACAAATATCTACATTTAATATATTTGATTGAAAATTTTATACCAAGTTTAAAATAAAATTGCATCCAACAGAGGTCATTTTCATCCCATTCAAAGAAATCATTTACTCCAAAATTTAAAAATTGCATGTAGAATCAATTTAATTGGTTGCAGGATGCAGTTGTGGTTATGGTATACATGATTGAGATAAACCATAATTAGTGGTTATATTACTTCAATTTATATCAAAAGTTCTTTCTTGGTCTGGAGATTTCACTTCTGCCTGACATGGCATTATGACATTCCAAATATCTCAAAATAGATACAGATTTATGAATCTATGGGTAATACAGATAACATCATTTTTTTTGGCTGAAGAACTATGAATTTATAGATACACAATCCTTGATGCAGCTACAAAGGCTATCGAAGCAGAGAATATTTGACAGCATGCATTCCAATTGCAAGAGAAAGATAAACTAGTTACATACTCAAAGTGATTAACACCAATAAACTAATCTTACCTGTGATAAAGCTGCAGCTACAAAATCATTAACACGCTCTTGGACATTGTAGTCAAACAACTTGGAATCATCCTACAATTTATTAAGATGTGTAATATCATAATGTACCAAAGTAAATGTGTTTTAGTCCATCAACGTTCTTTTTCTAAGAATTTACCTAGACAATGGGGGAGTCATCATTAAATTCAAAAAAGAAACCATTTGGAGGCTCATAGTGCTCAGGGAATGCACCGGCAAAGATCTACAAAAAATTTAAAAGTAGATGAGAAGATCATTTCAGCAACAAATGTTGGGAATAAATAAATGTTAAAAATAAGAAAAGATAACAACTAACTATCAGATACTTTGAATATCTTTATTATTTTCTCAAAATATGTACAGACCATTATAAACTCACCCGTGCAGATGAACCAAGACTTTTAGAACCCTGCCAAACAACCTCAAGATTCTTCTCATTTTTCCGCTTAGCTCTGTCTTGGTAGTCTATTCGTGCAAAGAAAAGAGAGTCGAATCCAACCTAAACAAAGAGGGACATAGCTCAACCAACTAGAAGATACACATGTAAAATGGGATTTCTTTGTTGGTCAATAAATGTATGCATTGTGGTTGCCTAAAATTTTATGTAAACATAATCTTCAAGTATCAAGCATAATTGTTGCTAAACAAGGTCTGACCGATAAATCAGTATTAATGATTTTCTCTTTTTAAGAGTCAACCATTATTAATGTTTAGAACCTATATATTCCATATACAGACAAAGAGTTTATACCTCTGCCCCCAATAGGTAAGCTTGCACTGCAGAATGTCCAAATGGATCAATTTGCCAACCAATTCTTGGAGTTACATTGAACTCTTCCTTAATAAATCGGTGCCCCATTGTTGTCTGATCTATCATATCGATGTAATGTGGGGCCGCCTCATCGTGCATGCACATACCCCCATTTCTGCATCCACCAGAAAAAAACAGTTGATTCATAACTTCAACGAATATATGTAGATCCCAAATCCTTGATGAACATGCTAAATCCAAACCACAAGTAATGAAAATCAACTCATATTTACTTTGTCACCGCCAATCTATATTCCATACCAGAGTCTATACTAGAGCAAGATGACTTACAAGAAATGGGGTTAGATTGTGATAGCATAAAATTTTCCTCCCTTCTTTTCAACAAAGAAGGTTTGTAAATTAGAAATGTTTCCCCTTGAAAAATGATTCAGACTTCACCCATGACCATAGTCAATGTCACTTCATATGATTCTAGTGCATTATTTTGAACTTTTTCTTTGAAAACAAAAATAGATTATGTAGTTAAGTTTATACACGAATTCTAGTTGACCCGAGCTGACAAGTTGCTTGGCTGCAATTTGAACTGCCTCACTCTGGTCCCTCCACCAACGCTGAAAAAATGCCTGAATCATAAAACAAAACCATCTTCATCATCAAGTTTTTCAATTAATTCGCTCTCTCACATACAAACATCTTGTATGAGTGTATAGAATCAAAAAGGGGTTGAGTTGTTGCCTGTTCAACATAAATAAATCTTCGACTTTTGACAGCCAATAATGCCCGTATAACAGAATCCAGTACATTTTGAACACATGCTCCCTGGAAACAACTAAACCCATTAACTAAGAAATCAAATGTCAAATAATTATAAGGATAACACTCCACCCATCCTAGAGTAATTGTCCCGTTTCTTTCTTTTTCTGTTGTCCCAAAACATTGTCACCTTAACTTGTAAATTATTTTGACATCTGGTTTTACCCTTAGTTTGATAAAGGAAAACTCTCAAATCGGGTCTGGTCATTCGACCAATCTCTTGCTTTACAGAACCATGAAGTCAAATCGGGTGGGACAAATGAAGTAATAGGAGTACATATCTGACTACCCATACCAAATGATGGCCTAAGGTATTAACTGGCTACCAAATCTTGCACGTCCATTGCAAGATCTAACGGCCAATAAAACAGATGGGGGCCTTCCACAGTGTTGCGGACCAACTTAACTACCCAACGCTGTCCGCAACACTGCGGAAGGAAAAAAAGATACTATTTTGAACTAACAAAAAATCAACTTCCCTACAGAAATGCAACAGTGTTACGGTAGTTAAGTTGTTTCTTATTTATTTTTTTAAATGTTAACCATAAAAATGTTGCAATGGACAGATCAAAATTTGGTGGCCAGGTAAAATCTATAGCTACCATTTGCTAAGGATCGACTCCATATATATATATATATATATATATATAGAGAGAGAGAGAGAGAGAGAGAGAGAGATACGTGAATGGTATTGTTGGAGCCGACGTAGTACTGATCAACGGTCTTCAACCACCCAACATCATCATGACTGTGAGGTACCAAATGAACATTCAATTTCCCAGGAATAATGCTGTGTGAAGTATTGTAAATCATGTGCTTTGATTCCGCCAATTGTGCGGCCATAATTACAAAAATCAATAAAATTGCCCCAGAAATCGCCATTGTTGATCAAGCGAAGCTCATGAACTAATGCTACGTTTTGGATCAAGGAATGGAATAGAGTAGCGAATGGAATAGAGTAGGGAATGGAATTCACGAATTGAATAGAGAAGGAATGGAATGATTTTTAAATATTTCATGTACATGTTTGGTTGATGGTAGAAATATATCTAAAAATAAAATAAATAATTAAAAAGTGACCCAAATACCTTCAAATGTTCAAATTTAACTTAAATTCAATTTATATTAAAAATTTAACACATTTCATTCTTAAAAAAAGGGAGGGGAGGGAGGGAGGGAGGGAGGGGGGTGGGGTGGGGGTAGGGTGGGGTGGGGTGGGGTGGGGTGCGTAGGGTAGTGTGGGGTGGGGGTAGGGTGGGTGGGTGGATGGGGTAGGTGGGATGGGGTGGGTGGGTAGGGTAGGTGGGTTGGGGTGGCTGGGTGGGTTGATAGGGTGGGTTGATAGGGTGCGTGGGGTGGGTGGGGTGGGTGGGGTGGGTGGGGTGGGGTGGCTGGGTGAGGGTAGGTGGGGTGGGGTGAGTTGGTAGGTAGAGTAGGTGGGTTGGGTTGGCTGGGTGGGGGTAGGTTGGTAAGGGGTGGGTGTAACACCCCATTTTTCAAAAGGAAAAAGGGATGTCACGCACAAGCATAATAAATACAAACCTATAGTAAACCTCAAAATATCTCCAATAAAATTTAATACCAAAAGTCACATACTTCAATTTAAATAGAAGAAACTCCACACTTACATAATTTCTACTAATAAGAAATAAATGCCAAAATGGCCCAAACATCTATTAACAAAATATTAAGAACACCAAATCTAATAATAATTCTCAAAAACTAATCTACTCATTTGGATCAAAGGTAGCTCTCATCCCACAAATCCTGATCACCCCGACGATTACTGCAAAAAAAAAACAGCGTGATAATCATTTCAAAGACAGAGATAAATATGAATAAATACATCACAATATGTAATGAATCTAAAAGAATTAAATGAATGAACACATCACGAATTACAAAACGAATTATGAATAGATCGAATTTGTGAGTCCATAAACAAATGACTAACATTGTCAATCGAATAATTATAGCCAAAAAGAATCCCAAACAAATAAGGTGAATCAAATGGTTATCTGGTAAAGAATAATTTTTATCGAGCTAAATACAAATAAATAAAGGCTAACAAAATACATCGATACCATGATGTATACAAATCAAATCGGATAAGACATACGACATACATACGCGTCACTAATCCGCCAAACAAATCGAATCAAATCAAATCTTTGGGTCGACCGTACACGTATCACGAACAAATATATCAAATGGCCAAAGCTCATACCCAGAGCATACAAAAGGATCTAGGTGGATCGATCACACTGCAATCACGGAAGGTGTGTGCCCCTCATGTCAAGAGGATACGTCTGTGATACCCCCACAGGTGGTTAGCTCAAGTATACCCTAATGACCAAACTACAAAATGTAAGCCAAAAGGGGTTCAAATCACAAGGCTTACATGACCATATTCAAATGAAATCGAATTATCAAATACAAACATACCCATTTATTACAAGATATCGATGATCAAGACAACTCTGAGTGTGAACGAAAATATACGAACAATGGTACAAACGAATAAGGTCTTCAAAATATATTAACACGATTAACTAGTTCAAAGAGTATAAATACGAATTCACATATCAACGCCAAAACGAAACTATCTCAATAATTTTGACAATAAATAATAATCTCGAGAGGCAATACCAAATTTTCTAAATGAGTAAAAAACGAACGAATTAAATTTAAAGGAATATCGCTGAAAAAGTACGGAATCCGTACCTTAATGTATTACCAAAATAATTCGCTGAATCCAACTATCACCCGCTAAACTCCCTCAATCCGATCTAATTATCAAAATAAAATATAATACATATAATTAAATTATGAACTCGTACAATTTATATTTTCATAAATTCAATAAATTTAATATAATATATTCAAATTGTAATCAAAAGATATATTTTAATCATAAAAATAATATTATAATATTAATTATTACTAAACCGCTTTTAAATTTTTACAAATATATATAAGATGAAATATGACAAAACTAGTCTGCGGAACAAAATATATATATAACGTCTACTATATATAAAAAAAGCTGCAGAACATATGAACTCAAGTACATATATTTAAATAAAAGAAAACTAACCCACAAGATTATATATATATTTATATATAAACGTAATACCACAGTGCATGAATAAATAAAATAATAATAAATCATGTCTTTTCATATTCAAGACTCCCATATTGGGACAAACTTTAAATACTTAAATTCTGACGCTTAATACCAAAGAAGAAAGCTTTCCATTCATATAAAAAAACTAGTAACTTACATCCAATTTCTCCACTCCTCTTTGTTTAGCGGCGGCTGGGTTCTCCCTTCTCTTTTCTTTTCCAGTTGATTCACAGAGATATAATAAAGCAGTTAGGTTTAGGTTTATTTATTAATTAATATATATTATTAATACTTTTAAATTTTATTAGGATTTAAAATGACACAAATATAAATTAGACCCAATTAATTAAAAGACCCAATTTAATGTAATATTACTTATTATGGCCCAAATAAATTAAATAGAATCTAACCCAAACATAAGGAAAGCCTAATTAAATATTTTAAAGCTTACTTAATTATTTTATTATTATTTTATTGGGTATTACATCACCTTACCCTTAAAAAGGATTCCGTCCCCGGAATCAAAAGAACAGAACGTACCTAATTTTCAAAAAGATGTGGATATTCCGCTCGAATAAACTCCTCCATCTCCCAAGTAGCTTCCCGCTTCGAATGGTTTTTCCACAAGACTTTAACAAAAGGAATTGTCTTCCTCCTCATAATCCGATTCTTCGACGATCTAGAATCGCTTCTTACTTATTCCTCACAAGTAAGATCTTCTTGAATCTTATGTAACGTATTGCACAACATGAAGCGGATGATAGTTATATTTCTTAACACCAAAACATGAAAGATATTATGCACGTGAGATAATTGTGGAGGCAAAGCCACCCTATATGCCACTTCTCCAACTCTCAAGGACTTCAAAAGGCCAATAAAGCGTGGACTAAGCTTTCCTTTCAAACCAAACCTTGAACACCTTTCCATGGAGAAACTTTCAAAACACGTGTTCACCAAAGTGTGAATTCAAGAGCCCCCATGAATATCAACATAACTTTTTTGCAGCGATCCGGCTTTTTCAACTTTTCTTTTGCCATCATTACCTTCTCCGTAGTAATCCTAACCAAATCGGGTCCTTCTATTACCCTTTCTCCAACCTCATCCCAACAAGTCGGAGCTCGACACTTCTTACCGTATAATGCTTCAAAAGGGGTCATACCAATACTAGCTTGCCAACTATTATTATATGCGAACTCCACCAAACTCAAATAATCATCCCAGTTTCCTGTCCACTCTAAAGCACAAGATCGTAACATGTCTTCTAATGTCTGAATAGTTCTCTCTGATTGTCCATCTATCTGCGGGTGAAAAGCTGTACTATAGTTGAGTCGCGTTCCCCAAGCTCGTTCAAATCCTTTCCAAAATCGAGAAGTAAATCGTGGATCCCGATCCGAAACAATAGAAACTGGAGTCCCATGAAGCCTAACAATCTCACGTTGAAAAATATCTGCTAACTTATTCACCGAAAAATCCTCACGAATAGCCAAAAAATGCGCCGATTTGGTCAAACGATCCACTACCACCTAAATAACATCATTCTTTTTAAGAGTCCTCAGTAATCCAATCACAAAGTCCATCGAAATGTCATCCCATTTCCACACAGAATCTCTAATCTGTTGCAATAAACCACCGGTGTCATTGATGCTCAATTTTCACTGGCGACAAGTAAGACATTTACTCACAAATTCAAATTTACATCCTTTTCATTCCGCTCCACCGTAAATTCTCCTTGAGATCCTTATACATCTTTGTAGACCCGGATGAATAGAAAATGGCGAACTATGAGCTTTGGCCAACACCGCCTCACTTAATTATTGGATCCATCGGAACACATAACCGCTTACTCAAACCATATCACACCTCGCTTCATCAATGCGAAACTCTGGTCGCTACCCTCATCCATATTATTCTACGCCATGCCCCACAACTCGCCATCCTCCTTTCATGCTTCTTTGACACGCAAAATAAGAGAAGGTTCCACCTCATACCGCTACCAACCCATCGGAACCTCTCAAAGCATATAGCTCCAAACCCACACGCCCATATCAAGAGATAAGTTGAGGTTGTGTAACCAAGGCAACTACACTCCCCGAACTCTTAGGCCAAGAGCATCTGCAACCACATTAGCTTTACCGGAGTGATAATGAATCTCGGCATCATAATCCTTGAGAAGCTCCAACCAACGCCCCCGCCTCATGTTAAGCTCCTTACGAGTAAAAATATATTTAAGGCTCTTTTGGGTCGGTGAAAATGTCACAAGTCTCTCCATATAGATAGTGCCTCCAAATCTTTAGGGCAAAAAAAGCTGCGCCGCTAACTCCAAGTCGTGGGTTGGGTAATTTACCTCATAAGGTTTAAGTTGTCTGGAAGCATAAGCAATTACCTTACCATGTTGCATCAAAACACACCCTAATCCCTTCTTGGAAGCATCATTGTAAATCTGATAACCTCCTATCCTCGACGGTAATGTAAGCACTGGAGCTGACACAAGTCTCTTCTTCAGTTCCTCAAAACTTTTCTCACGTTCCTCATTCCACACAAACTTTATGCATTTCTTCATCAACTAAGTTAATGGCAAAGCTAACAAAGAGAAACCTTCCACAAATCGCCTGTAGTACCCTGCCAAACCCAAGAAACTCCTTATTTCAGTTATCGTGGTAGGTCTTGGCCAATTAGTGATAGCCTTAACCTTTGTAGGATCCACCTTAATACCTTCAGCAGACACGACATGCCCCAAAAATGCTACCTGTTCTAACCAAAACTGGCATTTGGAAAACTTAGCATATAACTTATTCTTCTGCAGAACCCCCAAAACAGTACGAAGATGCTCTTCATGCTCCTCCTTAGACTTAGAATACACCAAAATGTCATCAATGAAGACAATGACAAATTGGTCCAAATACTCGCTAAAAACCCGATTAATCATATCCAAAAATACTGCCGGACCATACCGAGTACGAAAAGCTGTTTTTGGAATGTCCTCTTCCCTCACCCTCAACTGATGGTACCCCAACCTCAAATCTATCTTTGAGAAGAACTTTGCCCATTGTAGCTGATTGAAAAGGTCATCTATCCGTGGCAATGGATATCTGCTCCTGATAGTGATCCTATTTAGCTCCCTATAATCTATACACAATCTCATAGATCCATTCTTCTTCTTCACAAACAAGACTGGAGCACCCCATGGCGATACACTCGGTCTAATGAATCCACGATCTAACAACTCCTGCAATTGTTCCTTCAACTCCTGTAACTCTAATGGAGCCATTCTATAGGGTGCCTTAGAGATAGGTTCCGCCTCGTGAATGAGCTCAATAGTAAACTCAACTTCCTCTTGGCGGTGGCAATCTGGCAGATCTTAGAAATACCTCAGAAATTCTCGCACAACCGGATAGTCATCAAGTTGGGGCTCATCCTCGAGGTATCCTTCACATAAGCCAAATAACAATCACGTCCCTTAGCAATCATTTTGTTCGCCTTCAAAGCTGAGATCAACTTTACAACACCATTCGGCTTTGAACATTGAAACTCGAATTCTGGAGTGTCTAAGGGTCCAAAAATAACTTTCCTAGCCTGACAATCAATAGTGGCTCGATGCCTACTCAGCCAATCCATACCCAAGATAATATCAAAATCATGCATCACCATCGAAGTAAGTTAATTTTGCACACCCTCCTCCCTAACTTCAAAGGACACTCGCGAAAGTGCTCAGAAATAATCACAGAATTCCCCATGGGGGTAGCAATAGACAAATGAGGATCTAATATTTGAGAAGACACACCAAGATGACGAGTAAATAAAAGTGCAACAATAGAGTGTGTAGACCCAGTGTCAAACAAAACTGATGCCTCACGATTTCCTACAAGAAGAATGCCTGAAATAGTACCTGGTGCTTGGGCACTTTGATTAGTTTGTCAATACAAATACTCTCCCACAGGTGTTACGACCACCATTACCAAAGATTGCCACCTCCCCATTTCCACGGCTGAATGGCGGTCCTCGCTTCTATGTACCATTTGTCCACATAAGAAACAAGCCCCTGTCTCTCTATAAGACGCCCTACCAAAGATGATACCCACCACACGTAATCGAACATGGAGAAATGTGGAAGTGGCAAAAGGTTTGGATTGCCCCCCACCACGGCCCCGGATACCGCCTCGAATTTGACCGTGTTGGCGATCAATTACGATTTTGATTCTCTTTAAAACCCTTTTCGTTGAAATCCCCTATTTTGATCATCGCCCACTTAACGACCATATCACGACCTCCACGACCACCTAACAGATTGGGTAAGCAAAATCCCTTCGAGGATTAAATCCTTGACCCGATGGAGGCTCATTCCAATTATTTTGCCTTCTATTCTGATTTCTACCAAACTGCCCCAATCCTTGCCCTTGTTGATCATCTCTATCTCTCTTTCGACTCCCTTCTGATTTGGAAGATCGAAAGTCCTTGTGCTCCATTTCCACACTCTTAGCTGCATTAGCCACCTGCGATACATCTATAAATATGGTGTGGATGATCGACCTCCTATACTCATATTTCAAAGCCCATTTGAATTTTTCTGCCTGTTGTGCAGCTGTCCCAGCTATTGAACCCGTAAACCAGCCAATCTAGTAAACCTCGCTATGAAATCATTAATAGTCTCATCATCCTTTTGCCGAATGGACACAAATTCCCTGATGTATGCGTCCCTATCAGCGTTTGGGAAATACTGCTGATAGAAAAGGTCACAAAAACCGCTTCATATGAGTCCATCCATAAATCCATCTCCCTGTGTAGCCTTCAATGTTTTCCACCATCACTGAGCATCATCCTCTAGCTTATATACTGCTAATCTCACCTTCTGATTTTTAGTACACCCAATAACATCAAAAATCTTCTCCAAGTGGGCGATCCAATTCTCCGCATCAATTGGAGTTGGAGCAAAACGAAAAGAGTTGGGCTTCTGCTTAATAAACCTCTCCAATAACACATACAACGGCTGCACTTGTTAACCCACTTGATCCTCGGGAGGAACATTTTGCTCATGTTGTGGTATCTCTACATCATCCCCCATGCCATTTGCATGCTAATTTCCTCAGATCTCGCGGAATACCTCAGATACTGTGCTACTACGCACAGAATCTACCTCATTCACCATTCTTTGTAAACTATAGCCAGGGGTTATTTTCACATTACCCTGATTTCCATCGTTTCCACCCTGGTTAACAACCTCAACTTGGGGTTGCCTCTGACCCCTCCTACCGTTATTACCCTGCCTTCCAGCAATTCTCGAAGACTTGCGAGCCATCTATGATACAAAATCAAACAGACGAGAACAAACAGATCAAAACAAATAATCAAGGCCAAATTTATACGTAAGCGAAAATCAATTGCAATACAACTCTATAATAAAATCTTACAACTACCCAATGGTCTACCCATAACTCATGTGTCAAGCCTAAAAGGCAATCTACAAGATCATAACCTAAGCTTTGATATCAACTCAGAATAACACCCCATTTCCCAAAAGGAAAAGGGATGTCACGCGACAAGCATAATAAATACAAACCTCTAGTAAACCTCAAAATATCTCCAATAAAATTTAATACCAAAAGTCACATACTACAATTTAAATAGAAGAAACTCCACACTTACATAATCTCTACTAATAAGAAATAAATGCCAAAATGGCCCAAACATCTATTAACAAAATATTAAAAACACCAAGTCTAATAATAATTCTCAAAACTAATCTACTCATTTGGATCAAAGGTAGCTCTTATCCCACAAATCCTGATCACCCCTGATTACCTGCCGAAAAAAGAACACAGCGTGAGCCAATTGCCCAGTACGGATATGAATATGAATAAATACATCCCAATATGTAATGAATCTAAAAGAATTGAATGAATGAACACATGCGAATTACAAACGAATTATGAATAGATCAGAATTTGTGAGTCCATAAACAAATGACTAACATTGTCAATCAAATAATTATAGCCAAAAGAATCCCAAACAAATAAAAAGGTGAATCAAATGGTTATACTGGTAATAATTTCATCGAAAGCTCAAATACAAATATTAAAGGCTAACAAAATACATCGATACCATGATGTATACAAATCAAATCGGATAAGACGCATACGACACACGCGTCACTAATCCGCCAAACAAATCGAATCAAATCAAATACTGGGTCGACCCATACGTATCCTGAACAAATATATCAAATGGCCAAAGCTCATACCCAGAGCATACATGTGACGCCCCCAAAATTAGGTATACATCACCCATCTTGGGTAGTCGATACATGGTACGTAATTTAAATACAACTTATCGATATAACTGCCGTGGTATAATACGACATAAAGCGTGAGTTTGAATACAAATATTATCTACTAGATATTATACAAACTCAAAAGGAGTCCTCATTACAATTATTATCACACTATTTCCCGTAATAGTGAGGACTACTAATGCTATCCTCCGGACCATTACTCCGCTCCCCGACTCGTCCCGCCTATGTTCTCATTTCCTCAAGAGAAACGGTGAAAGAAAGGGTGAGCTCAACTAGCCCAAGAAGAAATATTATGACTAAGATAATGCGTAATAAATTATCATTAGCCTTCAACAGTGTGAAACCGATAAAATATAATAAACATCAAGTTTAATCGCAGCGGTAACAAGAAATCCATTAAAAGAGTCAAGTAAAAATAAAATCTACTATCTTTTATGATTTAAAAGGTTTTTCATCATCTGTTATATTTGAGACTCGACTTTAATAAATAATCCACATTATCGAATCACCCCCGCACTACTGGCCAAGGATATTCTTTAAGATCACGACCACAATTATTCTACACTACGGCCAAGAATAGTTGTCAGTATTCATTAATGGTCATGATCATGCCAACAATCGTCCATCAATGCACTACTACCATCGAGGATTTTTACCACATCATTTGTAACTTACGGCCATGATTACATAATCGAATAGTCTCTCGTCATAATCATACCAAGTCCATCTATGCACTCTGTGCCACGTATGACTTTAAAAAAATATAAACATGAGGATGATGACAATAATATAAGAATTCAATAAAACAAGTTCAAGAATTATTTTATCCAGGAATTATTAACGCCCAAATTGTCAACATGATATCTTTGCTTTGTAGAGTAAAATTCAAGAATGATCGGAAGAATATTTCCATGAAAAAGATATTGGATGAAACGCAAATATCAAGGATATTCTACTAATTTCATGAAGTATAGAAGTCAAAATTTTAACCAACCTGGGTATAATAAAGAATGGAATAACAAAAGAAATCACCATGCATGCAGTGCTTGATGACAAAGTTATTCCAATGTAATAATAATAACGGAACTGTGTCGTGAAATTCACACCGACAGGATGTTCCAATGTAATAATAAAGATGGAACCAGATCCGGTGTAAAACACATGACAGATATTCAAATGAATGATAAAGATTTTAACCAGTCCGTGTAAAACACATGCATGTGATGTTCCAATGTAATAATAAAGACGGAACTAGGTGAAGTAAAAACACATGCATAGGATGTTCCAACAGAATAATAAAAGCGGAACCAGTCCGATGTAAAACACATGCACAAGATGTTCCAATGTAATAATAAAGATGTAATAATAGAAGAATGTCACCAAGTATAGGGTAGTCCGCGATACAAAAAGTTATTCCAATGAGAATAATAAGGAATGGAATAATCAAGTTCTCTTCATGAATACAAAAGAATAATATCCTTACGAAAGTACAACAAATAATATTCCCTACCTTAGAAGAACCTGAATATCGGCAAAGTGAAGTAGCAGAATACTTTTCTTCTTTCTCTCTCTATAGTTTCTCTCAGAGTTTCAAATTGAATTAGTAAGAAAATAATGAAGGAATGAGCTTCTATTTATAGGAAAATAAAATGCATAGTAATTAATCCATGAACTATCCAGATTGATTTACTTTAATGATTTCATTCCATATTTAAAGCAAAATCTTTTAAATAAAATATAATATATTCTATTTATATAAAATATTTTACTATGCAAACACTATGCAACACTATGCAAAACACTATGCAACACTATTTATAATAAAATATAATATATTTTATTTATGTAATAACTTTAATAAAGTATTATGATTTATATAAAAGATGTTTCGCTTTTATTACGTTAATAATACTGAATAAAACAAAACGTCATTATCATTTATAATAATTCATATTATTAATCGATGATAATAGAATCAAACCGGAGTGACTTCTCACATAAAGATCAATAATCAATACCGCAAAGTGCTACTACGCAACCACACGTCGACATCGTATTTTTTACTACTGAAAGTAGTTCAACAAGATCAACCGGTAAAACTTCCGCCGTTATTTCAATAAAATATTTTTTGTCGCTTTTCTCAATCCGACAATAATTACATTGTGGGGTCCACCAATGATTGAGTAGTTATTAATATTCCCCGCTAAACCGAATATTCCCCACCAATTAAATAATATAACCACTGCATACTTTTGCAAAATTTATAAATATTACCCACAACTATAACATTATATCAAATTTATTCCATAATATTCAAAATAATATTTATAGAAAATTCATCTTTATTTATAAAAGTGGGTCTTACAACCTCCCTTCTTATGAAATTACTCGAAATTAAGGTGGTACGATGCACTGGTATGTCAAGAGGTAAGGATACCTTGATTTCATTTTGATTCTAACTCCCAAGTCATTTCTTCAACATCGTGGTTCCTCCACAAAACTTTGACTTGAGGTATAACCCTGGAGCGTAGAATATGTTCCTTCTTATCCAAAATTTGAACAGAACCTCTTCATACGCCAAATCTTTCGCTATTTCGTCCGGGTTCTAACTTCAATAATATGGTTCGGGTCTTTCACATATTTACGTAACATGGATATGTGAAAAACGTTATGAACACGAGACATATTTTCAAAGAAAGCAGTCTATAGGCTACGCCCTACTCGATCGAGGATTAAAATGGACCGGGATGAATCGAGGATTAAGTTTTCTCTCTTCCAAATCTTGTAACTCCTTTCCATGGAGCGACTCTTAACAACAACACATGATCTCCTATATCGAATTTCACGTCCTTTCGATGAAGATCAACATAACTCTTTTGTCGATTTTGTGAGGTTTTTATACGTTGTCGGAAAGTTTGAATCTTTTTCGTAGTCATGCGTACCAAATCCGGTCCCAACAACGTTGTTTCACCCACCTCATCCCAGCATACTGGAGAACGACACTTTCTTCCATACAACGCTTCGAATGGAGCCATTCCAATACTTGTTTGATAACTGTTGTTGAAGGAAAACTCCACCAATGGTAAGAACTTGTCCCAACTCCCTTGAAATCAAGGACACAGAGTCTTAATAGATCTTCAAGAGTTTGAATAGTCCTCCTCGACCGTCTGGTCGGTCATTCGAGGATGATATGCCGAAGCTAAATCGTGAAGTCTGTGCCCATAGCTTTTTGCAAACTCACCCAAAATCGTGAAGTGAATCTTGGGTCTCGATCGGAAACTATGGATACCAAGATACCATGCGGTCTTACAATCTCGTTTATGTACATACGAGCAAGACGTTCAAGTGTATAAGTTTCTCGTATCGATAAGAAATGAGCAGACTTGGTCAATCTATCAACAATGACCCAAATCGCATCAATGCCTTGAGAAACCTTAGGAAGACCGGTAACGAAATCCATGGTAATGTGCTCCCTACTTCCATTCGGAATTTCAAGTGGTTGCAATGGACCTTTTGGTACTTGATGCTCGCTTTAACTCGTTGACAAGTTAGACACCTTGAGATAAATAAATGTTATCTCTCTCTTCATATTGCTTCCACCAAAATGTATATTTAATATCATGATACATTTTGGTACTCCTGTGATGGATTGCAAATGGTGTGTCAGGCGCCTTCATCATGATATTATACTTTAAATCGTGGTCGTTAGAACACAAAGTCCGGAGTTGACTCAAAGTATTCCTTCTTCATCGATTCTCGCTTCGCATAAGACCTTCTTGCACTTTCTTCCTCATACGCATCACCTCCTGTGTCCGTGGCTCAAGCGACTTTAACTTTATCGATTAAAGTCGGTTCTACTCAGATATTCGCTATCATCACACGCGTCCCTCGAGTCTCTAACTCTATCTACATCCTTTGCAAGTCACCCAAAATGGGCCTGCGTTGACAATAACGCACTCAGATTTGCATATGATCTTCTACTCAACGCGCCTACTACCACGCTCGCTTTTCCAGGATGGTATCGATGGTATGATCATAATCTTTCAACAGTTCAAGCCAACGTCGTTGTCGCATGTTGAGTTCCTTTTGAGTGAAGAAATATTTGAGGCTTTTATGATCCGTAAAGATCTCCACTTTCTCCCCATTCAAGTAATGCCTCCAAATCTTTAGTGCGAAGATAACAAATGCCAACTCTAGATCATGAGTAGGATAATTCCTCTCATATTCTTTTGAGTTGTCGTGAGGCATAGGCTATGACTTTCCTATGTTGCATGAGAACACATCCCAACCTTTTGTTCAAGCATCATCGTTGATGACAAATCCTCCGAACCAGATGGTATTATCACGTAACACGGTCTTTGAAATGAGTCTCCTCTCGAGTTCTTGAAAACTCTTCTCACATTCTTCGCTCCAATCGAACTTTCAGATCTTTTCGAGTCACCGAAATAATGGAGTAGCGATTCGAGAAAATCCTTCCACTAATCTTCGATAATAACCAAATAAACCGAGAAAGCTACGCATTTCTTGGCCATCGATTTAGGTTGTTCCACTTTGAATAGCTTCAATCTTTCTTTGGGTCAACAGATATTCCATGACTTGATACCACGTGCCCAAGGAATGCTACTTCTTCAAGCCGTAACTCGCATTTCTTCAACTTCGCATAAAGCTTATATTCACGAAGCTTTTGGAGTGTCACTCAAGTGTTGCTTCATGATCTTCACGGCTTTTGGAATAAATAAGGATGTCATCAATAAAGACGACCACAAAGTGATCTAAATATTCCTTGAATACTCGGTTCATCATATCCATGAAGGCAAAGAGAGCATTAGTCAATCCAAAGGATATGACTAGGAATTCATAATGCCCGCATTCAGTTCGAAAAGCCGCCTTTGGAATGTCACGGTTCTAATCTTCAATTGATGATATCCGGAACGAAGATCAATCTTTGAAAAGAATTTGGCTCCTTGCAATCGGGTCAAACAGTCATCAATACGTGGCAATGGATACCTATTTTTGATGGTGACATGATTCAACTCCCCGATAATCAATACAAAGTCGCATACTCCCATCTTTCTTCTTCACGTAATGTAACAGAGCACCCCAAGGAGAAGTACTGGGACTAATAAAACCAATGTCTAACAATTCCTCGTAGTTGGGTCTTTAACTCCTCGAAGTTCAATAGAGCCATTCGACATGGGGCTTTGAAATAGGTTTTGTATCGGGTTCAAGGTCGATACAAAATTCAATTTCACGCCGGGGTAGGCCAGAAGTTCTTCGGGAATACGTCAGAAATTTATTAACAATAGAAATATCGCTCAAAACCGACGTATTTTTGTTTAAATCGTGATATGAGCTAAGAAAGCTCGACATCCGCTTTTCAATAAACGAATAGCTTTATGGCTTGAGATGACCGTGATTGATTTTAATGGTTTGGTCGTTTGAATTAGATAATAGGTTGATTAGGAATATGAAAGCTAACAACCTTATTTAAAACAATCAATTTTTGCATGATAAGTAGTTAACCAATCAATCCTGTAATCACGCCAAATGCAAGTATTTTTAATGAAATAAGATCGACAGTGTAATGTGAGGGTACCGATTGAACCAAACAAGACTTAAAAAGCAAAGTGGATGTAATGAAGGTTTCTCCCAACGGAGTTTCCACAGATAAGTCAAAGTCTAATTTCTCCGAGTCAAATTTAATCGATGAGCGCAAGTAGAGAAATAAAAGAATGGGTAGAACCCAGATCAAATAAAGTATAGACTTCATTAGAGTTTATGATAAGCTTACCCGTGATGACCTCATTCGGGTTCCTTGCTCTCCGGGAGGTCACAACAAACGCCTCTCCTCAGACCACTGGGTTTTGACTTTTTCCGGGACTACTTTGGTGCCTCCATCCTAGTTGAATTTGTCTTCGGTGAAATGACAAAATCGAGCTAAGTTGACCTTCTCTTCCACAATTATAACATGCTTTTGACTACATTTACGCAGTTTAGATCGATGTGTCCCTCTCCTCCGCATTTTGAAGCATATGATAGGTGGTCTTTCTCCTTCCTTAACAACGGTCTTTGGTCGACGTCTTCCCATCATTGTTGAATCTCCGCTTTTGAAATGTCCATTCTTATTGTTTTGGCCTCGATTACCATCAAGTGGTTACCATATCCGCTTCGTTGATTCCTCCACGCTTGTTGTCACCGCTCGATGACTACTCACCGGTATTATAATTTTGTTTACCGCTTCTTTTAGTTAAGGTTGACTCGTTATCGCGCTCCACTAATCGAGCCCTATTTACAACATCCGAATACAAACACGCTTTATGAGAAATAAGATGTCGACGTATCTCGACTTCAAACCTCTTAAAACATTCGTGCCATTCTTTCTTCATTATCCACCAAGTGGGACGTTAAATCGTGATAACTCCGCAAATTTTGCCTCAGATTGCGATACTGGCCATATTGTTTTGTTCCAACTTGATATACTCCACCTCCTTCATGTGGCTTAATACTTTCGTGAAAGTATTTGTCGTTGAATGTACTCTTCGAACTTCTCCCAAGATATCTTCAATACAAAGAAGTTGAGTACGCTTTTACCGATTCCCACCAAAGAATCCGCCTCTCCGCAAGAACATAAAGGCGCAAGAAGGAACCTTTTGCTCCTGGAGCATCCCAAGACATCAAATATCTTGGTAATCTGCTTTATCCGTGCTTCCGCCTGGAAGTGGTTTTGCTCTCCCTTAAACTCCGGTGGTCCAAGCTCCTTGAATTGTTTAGCGGTGACCACCGAGAGTTTTTCGTGTTTCCACCCACGTTTTGGATGAGTCGCTCGCCTCATCCATTGCATAAATCGCATAAAGCCTCCGAATATTTGATCATTCATCATTTGGTCGGTGTTGTTATTTGCATGAGGATTGTCGCCTCGATGCACATTATCCTCGATTATTGATATGTAGCGAATCAACGATCGCTTCGTGCTCCATGCTATTCTCAACATTCTCGGATGTCATTTTCGACATCGCCACAAAACAAAAGGTTAATTGACATGTAACAAATTATCCCTATATTCTAACCGACCAATAAAATAAAGACATAAACTTAGGTAGTCATACTAGCGAAGGTATTCCCTGCCTCCCTCCTAGTACTATTCTCACATCTTAGCCAGGATCATATCCCTAAGCTCGATACCAACCGTGACGCCCCCAAAATTAGGTATACATCACCCATCTTGGGTAGTCGACACATGGTATGTAATTTAAATACAACTTATCGATATAACTGTGCAGGTACAATACGACATAAACCGTGAGTTTGAATACAAATATTATCTACTAGATATTATACAAACTCAAAAGGAGTCCTCATTACAATTATTATCACACTATTTCACGTAATAGTGAGGACTACTAATGTTATCCTCGGACCATTACTCCGCTCCTCGACTCGTCTCCGGCTATGTTCTCATTTTCTCAAGAGAATAACGGTGAAAGAAAGGGTGAGCTCAACTAGCCCAAGAAGAAATATTATGACTAAGATAATGCAGAATAAATTATCATTAGCCAATGTTGTTAAACCGATAAAATATAATAAACATCAAGTTTAATCTGCAATGGAACAAGCAATCCATTAAAAGAGTCAAGTAGAAAATAAAATCTACTATCTTTTATGATTTAAAAGGTTTTTCATCATCGTTAAAGTTGAGACTCACTTTAATAAATAATCCACATCATCGAATCACCCTCACTACTACTACCAAGGATATTCTTTAAGTATCACCACAACCACAATTATTCATGACTACGCCAAGAATAGTTGTGGTATTCATTAATGGTCATGATCATGCCAACAATCGCCCATCAATGCACTACTACCAATCGAGGATTTTTACCACATCATTTGTAACATTACTGGCCATGATTACAATCGAATAATCCTCGTCATAATCATACCAAGTCCATCCATGCACTCTGTGCCATGTATTGATTTTTAAAAAAAATATAAACATGAGGATGATGACAATGATATAAGAATTCAATAAAACAAGTTCAAGAATTATTTTATCCAGAATTATTAACGTCCAAATTGTCAACATGATCATGTTTTGTAGAGTAAAATTCAAGAATGATCGGAAGAATATTTCCATGAAAAGATATCTTTGGATGAAACGCAAATATCAAGGATATTCTACTAATTTCATGGAGTATAGAAGTCAAAGTTTTAACCAATTGGGTATAATAAAGAATGGAATAACAAAAGAAATCACCATGCATGCGATTACTTAGATGCATGACAAAGTTATTCCAATGTAATAATAATAACGGAACCAAAGTCGGGTGAAATTCACACCGACAGGATGTTCCAATGAGAATAATAAAGATGGAACCGGATCCGGTGTAAAAACACACGATAGGATATTCCAATAGAATGATAAAAAGCGGAACCAGTCCTGGTGTAAAATACATGTGACAGGATGTTCCAACAGAATAATAAAAGCGGAACCAGTCGGGTGTAAACACATGCAACAGGATGTTCCAATGAGAATAATAAAAGAATGTCACCAGTAGAATGTAAAACACACGTATACATGAGTTATTCCAATGTAATAAAAAAGATGGAATAACATAAGAATTTCACCAAGTATAGGGTATCTGGGGTAGTTATGTATAGGGTATGCCACTTTTACGAGTTATTCCAATGTAATAATAATGAATGGAATAATGAAGTTCTCTTCATGAATAAGAAAGAATAATATCCTTTACGAAGTACAACAAATAATATTCCCTACCTTAGAAGAACTGAATATTGGCAAAGTGAAGTAAAGAGAATACTTTTCTTCTTTCTCTCTATAGTTTTTCTCTAGTAGTTTCAAGGTGAATTCGTAAGAAAATAATGAAGGAATGAGCTTCTATTTATAGGAAAATAGAATGCATAGTAATTAATCCATGAACGGTCAGATTGACGCATTTTTAATCTGACTATCCATATTTAAAGCAAAATCTTTTAAATAAAATATAATATATTCTATTTATATAAAAATATTTACTATGCAAACACTTGCAAAATACTATAAAAACATGCATAATAAAATATAATATATTTTATTTATGTAATAACTTTAATAAAGTATTCATTTTTATATAAAAGATGTTTCGCATTTTTATTACGTTAATAATATGAATAAAACAAAACGTCATTATCATTATAATAATTCATATTATTAATCGACAATAATAATGGAATCAAACCGAGTGTGACTTCTCACATAAGATCAATAATCAATACCGTGTCTGCTCTATATGCAACCACACGTATTATCGTACTTTTTACTACTGAAAGTAGTTTAACAAAGATCAATGGTAAAACTTCCGCCGTTATTTCAATAAAATATTTTTGTCGTTTTCTCAATCCGGATAATAATTTCATTATGAGGGTCCACCAATGATGATTGAGTAGTTATACGAATATTCCCTCGCTAAACCGAATATTCCTCAACCAATCGAATATAATATAACCACTTGCATACATTTTGCAAAATTTATAAATATTACCCACAACTATAACATTATATCAAATTATTCCATAATATTCAAAAATAATATTTATAGAAAATTCATCTTTATTTATAAAAAAATTTGGGTCTTACAATAGAGATACATTTAAATGCTACTAAAACATTTAACTAGTCTAACAAATTTTTAGTATTATTAGTCTAATGATTAATAATAATAATAATAATAATAATAATAATAACAACAACAACAACAACAAATTAATATCTAGATTAATAATAATTTAGTTTATTTATTTGAATGCCACTAAAATATTTAACTAGTCTAACAGATTAAAACATTTTACTAGTCAAAATTTTGATTAAAAAAAAAAAAAAACTAAGCAGATTATTTAGTCAAAATTTTGTCTTACAAAACGAATTAGATTATTTAGTAAAAAAAGAAGAAGCAGATTTTGATCACTTTAGTCAAAATTTGTTTTCACCAAAAAAAAAAAGATTGTTTGATAAATTGATAAAATAGGATATTATAGTCATTTTAAAAAAAGGTTAATGTTAATTTTGTCTAGCAATTTTAGTCTCAAAGGGCAAGGATTATAATATCTTGTAGAAGATGGT
This sequence comes from Panax quinquefolius, assembly GCA_020205615.1. Taxonomy (NCBI): domain Eukaryota; kingdom Viridiplantae; phylum Streptophyta; class Magnoliopsida; order Apiales; family Araliaceae; genus Panax; species Panax quinquefolius. The sequence goes on from CM035165.1 coordinate 4,584,350, forward strand.
ATTAAATAGTCCTTTATATTAAGTCATTTTTAATTATTGGACTAATAATTTCAAGCTCAAATTTAAAAACAAACAAGATATTTAGGATTAATAATCTTATTTCAAGTGTAATATTTGCAAAGAAATATATCATTACACTGCATTTGTGAGTTTGGAAAGATGAGATGCGAAAGTAAAGTATAGGAGGGGAATGGATAGGAAAGGATTATAGTTTTCCTCACATGTTTTTGTGAGTTTTAGTAAAAAGAAGGGAGGAATGAAGTTTTATTATATTTTCTTTGTTTGTGAGTTTAGAAAGAGTGAAGGAAAGGGAATGAAAAATAATATTATTTTTAAAATACACTATTACTATATTATCCTCGTATATAAATATAAAAATATATGATTTAACAATATTTAGTTATTGAATTATTTGTTCATTCTTTTTATATATAAACAAAGAGAGGAGGGAGGGAGGAGGAGGAGGAGGGGGTGAGTATTTCAGTTTTAGTTTCTAGTCTGTATGGGCGATAAGATTGTCATTCTCTGATTTCTTCACGTATTTTCTCAGGTCTATTTTGTTAATAAAACGAGTGTGTCAAAATTTAATAATTTCTATAACTCCTCTTGAATTAATTAATACTTTTGGGATTATATATTTAATTAATGCTCTCTTCAATCATATCACTATTGCTTAATTGGTCATATTAACCAGTAATACAATCCCGTGAATTCGAAATTAATTGAGCAAGTTCAAAATTCATATAATAATGAACACTATATATCATAACAATCCATGCTTTCAGATTGATCGAGCTTGGGTGTGGGGTTGGGGTCGTGTAATACCCAATAAAAAAATAATAAAATATTGGAACAATTACATTTTATAGTACATTTAAAAACATAATTACAAGAAAAGTGCACTCATTAAATATTTACACAATTAATATTTTTAAAATTTTATTTTCATTATTAGTACATATTTATGCTTCCTTTAATTATGGGATGTGTTTTAATTCCTTTAATTATGGGATGTGTTTTACTTTCTCTCTCTCTCTCCTCCCTTCTATCCCTCCTCAATAACTACTTTCCATAATCATCTATAACCTGGCATCCATAACCTAATTACTACCATTGTTGTTAAAGAAGAAGAAAATAAAAATAAAAGTTACCAACTCTCATCTCTATTTACAATATATACAAAGTTTGCTTGAATCAAAAAGAAGGATTGGTAGTACAATATGGACATTACGATTTTTTTCATAAAAATACAGTTGGTATCCAAACATTCAAACCAAAGTAATCAATGGTATTATTAGGTTACTTAATTTATTTTAAAATCTATTATAGATTTTTTTTATATAATCTTGAGTTGGTATTAAACTTAATACAAATGTAACCAACAAAACAAAAATGGTTACCAACAAAGACCGAAATTTCTCTTGGTTACTCACAAAAACTAAAATGGTTACATTTTTTGTATAAATGTTTGGCTACCAATCAAGATTTAAAATTTATCTTCTTCTCCTTTTAATTTACGGATTGTTGTGGCGGTAATGGATGAGGAGATCGGCGTCCCATGGCTGACGGCGAATAAGGAGGACGACGAAAAAAAAAGAAAAGAAGCGGAGGTGTTGAAGCAATAAACTAGTAGCTAAAATGAGGAGATCGGCGTCCCATGGCGGCTACATCTTCAAGATCTATAGATCTACAACTTTAAGGTGTTATGCAATATTGGCGAAGGAAGAAGACCGCCGTAGAATGAGGAGGACGAAGAAGAAGAAGAAGAAAAAGAAGAAGAAGAAGAAGAAGAAGAAGAAGAAGAAGAAGAAGAAGACTTACAAGATCTACATCTTCAAGGTGTTGAAGTGGCGGCATGGCGGCATGCACGGTATTTACATTTACCAGCAGGCAAGGAGGACGAAAAGGAGAGAGAGGAGGAGTAAGGGAGAGAGAAAGAGAATAAGTGATGAGTGTTTCCCTAAATTAAGGATATTAATATTGTAAATAAATATGAGAAGATTATTATTTTGTAATTATTTAGTTGATGCACTAATAGTGTAATTACTTTTTATTTGTTGTATACTTATGTAAAGGACCCTAAAATATTCAAGTAAGTTTTAAAATATTTAATTGGATTTTTCTTATATTTGGGTCAAACAGTAGTCAATTTATTTGGGCCATTAAAAGTAATTGAGTCTAATTTATATTTATGTCATTTTAAATCTTAATAAAATTAAAAGAATTAATAAAATATGTTAATTAATAATTAAATCATTAAAACCTAGCTATACCTTATTAAGTCTGATGAAATACATCGTGGGTATAGCATTAAAAGAAAAGGAGGCGGCGGCAGGGAGATCAAAAGGGAAGGAACTAAAGCAAGTTCTTTCTTCTTTTTATTGGGTTGTGGGTATAAATTTAAGGCAAGTAAATTTTTTTACAATATGTGATAGTACTGTTAATATGATTTGTTTATTCCCTAAAAATATATTACTTTGATTGGACGTTGAATAATTGATGAGAGTCTGAGCATAGATGTGTGTGAATATGTATGTTACCTGGTGCAATTTGTTGATATATATATATATATATATATATATATAATATTACGTTTTCGTTAGCATGTTAGCTATATATATATAATATTACATTTTCGTTAGTTATATATATATATATTTATACTACAGTTTCGTTTTATATATATATTTTATGATTTCTGTAAATTTAATAAAGGGAAAGTGATAAATAATATTATAATATTGTTATTACAATTAAAATGTATCTTTTGAGTACAAACTGAATATAGTATATTAAAATTATTGAATATATGAAAATATAATTTGTATGAGTTCATAATTTAATTATGTATATTATATTTTATTTTGATAATTAGATCAGATTGAGGGAGTTTAGCGGGTGATATTTGAATTTGGCAAATTATTTTGGTACTATATTAAGGTACGGATTCCGTACTTTTTCAGCGAGACTCTTTTGAATATAATTCGTTCATTTTGTTATTCGTTTAAAAATTTGGTATTGCTTCTTAGGATTATTCCTTGTTGTCCAATTTATTGTAACAATTTCATTTTGGCATATACATTAAAATTTGTATTTGTACTCCTTGAACTAGTTAATCATGCCAGTATGTTTTGGAGACTTTATTCGTTTGTACCATTATTCGTATATTTTCGTTCACATTCAGGAGTCATTTTGATCATTGATATATTGTGATAATCAATAATGTTTGTATTTGATAATTCGATTTCATTTGAATATGGTCATGTAAGCCTCGTGATTTAAACCCCTGTTGGCTTACATTTTGTAGTTTGATCCTTAGGGTATACTTGAGCTAACCACCTATGGGGGTACCACATGCATGTCCTCGACTGAGGGTACATTACACTTCCGTGGTGGTGTGATGGGTCCTGGCGTATCCTTTTGTATGCTCGGGTATGAGCTTTGGCCATTTGATATATTTGTTTCAGGATATGTATGGGTCGACCCAAAGATTTGATTTGATTCGATTTGTTTGGCGGATTAGTGACGTATGTGTCGTGCGCATTATTTGATTTGATTTGTATACATCATGGTACCGATGTATTTTGTTAGCCTTTCGCTATTAGTATTTGAGCTCGGTGATGAAATTGTTACCATATAACTATTTGATTCAAATTTTATTTGTTTGGGATTCGTCATTGGCTATAATTATTCGATCGACGGTGTAAATTAACTCACAAATTCGATCTATTCAGTAATTCGTTTTGTAATTCACATGTGTTCATTCATTCAACTCTTTTAGATTCATTACTTATTGTGATATATTTATTCATCTTCATATTCGTCTTTGGGCAATTTGCTTGGCCGTGTTCTTTTTTCCTAGCAGTAATCACGGGTGATCGATCGGGATATGTGGGATGAGAGCTACCTTTGATCCAAATGAGTAGATTAGTTTTGAGAATTATTATTAGACTTGGTGTTCTTAATATTTGTTTATGGATGTTTGGACCATTTTGGCATTTATTTCTTATTAGTAGAGATTATGTAAGTGTAGAGTTCCTTCTATTTAAATTGGAGTATGTGACTTTTGGTATTAAATTTTATTGGAGATATTTTGAGGTTTATTAGAGGTTTGTATTTATTATGTTTCATGCGCGTGACGTCCCTTTTTCCTTTTGGGGAAAGGGGTGTCTGAGTTAGTATCAAAGCTTAGGTTATGATCTTGTAGATTGCCTTTTAGGCTTCGACACGTGAGTTATGGGTGACCAATTGGGTAGTTATAAGATTTGTATTGCGTTTGATTTTCGTTCTGCACAAATTTGGCCTTGATTATTTGTTTTGATCTGTTTGTTCTCGTCTGTTTGATTTTGTATCGTAGATGGCTCGTAAGTCTTCGAGAATTACTGGGAGGCGGTAGTAATAACAGTAGGAGGATCGAGGCGATCCCAAGTTGAAGGTCATTAACTGAGGTGGAAACGATGGAAATCAGGGTAATGCAATAATAACCCGCTTATGGTTTGCGATGGTGAATGAGGCGATTCTGGTGAGTAGCCGTGGCACAAGCTATACGCAGGTATTCGCAGATGCAAGGAGACCAACATGCAAATGGCATGGGGATGATGATGAGAGATACCACAACATGAAAGCGTAATGTTCCTCCCGAGGATCAAGTGGGTCAACAAGTGCAAATTAGTTGTATGTGTTATTAGAGAGGTTCATTAAGCGAAGCCCAATTCTTTTCGTTTTGCTCCGACTCCAATTGATGCGAGAACCTGGATCGCCCACTTGAGAAGATTTTTGATGTGATTGGGTGTTCGTAGAAAATCGGAAAGGTGAGATTAGCGTTTATAAGCTAGAGGATGATGCTCAAATGATGGTCGAAATCGTTAAAGGATACACAGGAGATGGATTTATGGATGGACTCGTATGGAGCGATTTTGTGACCTTTTATCAAAGCAGATTTCCCAAAACGATAGGGATGCATATATCAGGGAATTTATGTCCATTCGGCAGAAGGATGAGGAGACTATTACTGATTTTATAGCGAGGTTTACGAGATTGGCTGATTTTGCGGGTTCAATAGCTGGGACAGCTGCACAACAGACAGAAAAGTTCAAATGGGCCTTAAAATATGAGTATAGGAGATCGATCATCCACACGATATTTACAGATGTATCACAGGTGGCTAATGCATCTAAGAGTGTGGAAATGGAATATAAGGACTTTCGAGCTTCCAAATCAGAATGGAGTCGAAAGATAGATAGAGATGACCAAAGAAGGGCAAGGATTGGGGCGATTTAAGCGTAAATCGTAATAGAAGGCAAAATAATTGGAATGAGCCTTCATCAGGTCAGCTATTTAATCCTCGAAGGGATTTTGCTTACCCAATGCAGGTGGTCGTGGAGGTCGTGAAGAAGGTCGCAAGTGGCAAGCTGGAGTGTGAGACCCCAGATTTTATCAATAAAGATTTAAATTTTGTCGAAATAATTTTTAATATTATGGTGTGAATTTGAGATAATATTATAGTTGTGGGTAGTATTTATAAATTTTGCAAAGTATGCAAGTGGTTATATTATATTCGATTGGTCGGGAAATATTGGTTTAGCGGGGAATATTAAATACAACTACTCAATCATTGGTGGACCCCACAATGTAATTATTATCGGATTGAGAAAACGACAAAAATATTTTATTGAAATAACGGCGGAAGTTTTCACCGTTATTATTTGTTGAACTACTCGTTAGTAAAAGAAATACGATGAATACGTGTGGTTGCATAGTAGCACTTGCAGTATTGATTATTGATGCTTATATGAGAAGTCACCGGTTTGATTCCATTATTGTCGATTAATAATATGAATTATTATGGCGATAATGCCGTTTTGTTTTATTCGTATTATTAACGTAATAAAAGCGAAACATCTTTTATATAAAATGAATACTTTATTAAAGTTATTCTATAAATAGAATATATTATATTTTATTATGCATAGTGTTGCATAGTGTTTTGCATAGTGTTGCATAGTGTTTCAGATAGTAAAATGTTTTATATAAATAGAATATATTATATTTTATTTAAAAGATTTTTGCTTTAAATATGGACCGTCGATTAAAGTAAATCAATCTGGACCATTCATGGATTAATTACTATGCATTCTATTTTCCTATAAATAAGCTCATTTCTTCATTATTTTCTTACAAATTCATTGAAACTCTGTAGAGAGAAATTATAGAGAGAAGTTTATAGAGAGAAAATCTATAGAGAGAAAGAAGAAGAGTATTACGGTACTTCACTACTTTGATATCCAAAGTGTCTTTTACTAGTAAGGGATATTATTTGTTGTGCAAGTAAGGGTGTTATTCTTTCTTGTTCATGAAGAGAACTTCATTATTCCATTCTTTATTATTACATTGGAATAACTTTGTATATGTGACATTCCCTATACTTGGTGAAATCCCTCTATTATTCCATTCTTTATTATTACATTGGAATAACTCAGATATCTGTGACATACCCTATACATAATCAGACGTGGTTTACCCTATACTTGGTGACATTCTTCTATTATTCTTTGGAACATCCTCATACGTGTTTTTTACCAGGACCGGTTAGTCTTTTATTATTATTACATTGGAACATCCATGCATGTGTGTTTTACAAATGGACTGGTTTAAAAGTCTTTATCATTCTCGTTGGAATATCCTATCTGTGTGTTTTACAGGATCCGGTTCCATCTTTATTATTCATTGGAACATCCCGCTTGGTGTGAATTTCACCGATTCGGTTCTATTATTATTATTACATTGGAATAACTTTTGTCTAAGCAATCGCATGCATGGTGATTTCCTTTGTTATTCCATTCTTTATTATACCCGGTTGGTTAAAACTTTGACTTTATACTCTATGAAATTAGTAGAATATTCTTGATATTTGCATTTCATCTAGTATCTTTTCATGGAAATATTCTTCTGATCATTCTTGAATTTTACTCTACAAAGCAGTATCATGTTGACAATTTGGACGTTATTAGTTCCTGAATAAATTAATTCGTGAACTTGTTTTATTGAATTATTATGTCATTGTCATCATCCTCATGTTATATTATGTTATCTTTCGCTTACGTGCATAGATGAACTTAATATGATTATGACCGAGGATCATTCGGGTATAATCATGGCTTGTTATAAATGATGTGATAAAAGTCCTCAAAGTGGCTTTGTAATGCGTTGATGGATAGTTTTTGGTATGATTATGACTGGGGTGATTCGGTATAGTCATGACCATTGATAATTTGATGAAAATCCTTGAGTAATGTACATGGATGATTAGATATTGTGGTTTATTCATTAAACTGAGTCTTAGTCATAAAATTTATGAAAACCTTTTAAAACCTAAAAGATAGTAGACTTTATTTTCTACTTGACTCTTTTAATGGATTAAGATATTCAGCTGATTAAACCTGGTTGTCTATTTTTTATCGTTTAACATTGTTGAAGACTATTGATAATTTTTTCGCATTATCTTAGTTATAATATTTTTCTTGGGCTAGTTGAGCTCACCCTTTCTTTCTTTATTCTCTGTGAAATGAGAATATAATTGGGACTTAGTCTGGGAACGAGTAATGGTCCGAGAGGATAGCATTAGTAGTCCTCACTATTCGTGAAATAAAGTGTGATAATAGTTGTAATGAGGACTCCTTTTGAGTTTGTATAATATCTAGTAGACAATATTTGTATTCAAACTCACGCTTTATGTCGTATTGTACCACAGCAGTTATGTTAGTAAGTTGTATTTGAATTTATGTACCATGTAAGTGGCGACCCAAGATGGGTGACGTATACCTAATTTTGGGGGCGTCACATGGAGGGCAGTATCAAAATAGGGGATTTCAATAGAACAGAGGTTTCCAACAAAATCAGAATCAGGGTCAGCATCGCCAACATGGTCAAATTTAAAGGCGGTATCTAGGACCGGCAAGTGGAGGAAATCCAAACCTTTTGCCACTTCCACCTGCTCCATGTGCTACTTGTGGTGGGTATCATGCTGGTAGGGCGTGATATAAAAATACAGGGGCTTGTTTCTTATGTGGACAGATGGGACATAGAGCAAGGGACTGCACAGTTCAGCGTGGTAATGGGGGAGGCGGTAATCTTTGGTAATGGCGGGTCAACCAACGCCATTGGGAGAGTATTTCAGATTAATGACTAATCAAAGTGCCCAAGCACTAGGTACTATTTTAGGCATCCTTCTTGTAAAAAATTGCGAGGCATCAGTTTTGTTTGACACTGGATCTACACACTCTATTGTTGCACTTTCATTTATTCGTCATCTTGGAGTACCTTCTTGTATATTAGATCCTCATTTATCTATTGCTACCCGGATGGGGAATTATGTGATTATTTCTGAGCAATTTCGCGAGTGTCCTTTGAAGTTAGGGAGGAGGGTGTATGCAACTAACTTACTTCCGATGGTGATGCATGATTTCGATATCATCTTGGGTATGGATTGGCTGAGTAAGCATCGAGCCACTATTGATTGTCAGGCGAGGAAGGTTATTTTTGGAACCTTAGAGGCTCTAGAATTCGAGTTTCAATGTTCCAAGCCGAATGGTGTTGTAAAGTTGATCTCAGCTTTGAAGGCGAGCAAACTGATTTCTAAGAGGCGTGATTGTTATTTGGCTTATGTGAAGGATACCTCGAGGGATGAGCCCCAACTTGATGACTATCCAGTTGTGCGAGAATTTCCTGAGGTTTTTCCTAAGGATTTGCCAGGATTGCCACCGCCAAGGGAAGTTGAGTTTACTATTGAGCTCATTCCTGGAGCGGAACCTATCTCTAAGGCACCCTATAGAATGGCTCCGTTAGAGTTACAAGAGTTGAAGGAACAATTGCAGGAGTTGTTAGATCGTGGATTCATTAGACCGAGCGTATCTCCATGGGGTGCTCCAGTGTTGTTTGTGAAGAAGAAGGACGGATCTATGAGATTGTGTATAGATTATAGGGAGCTAAATCGGATCACTATCAGGAACAGATATCCATTGCCACGGATAGATGACCTTTTCGATCAGCTCCAAAGGGCGAAGTTCTTCTCAAAGATAGATTTGAGGTCGGGGTACCATCAGTTGAGGGTGAGGGAAGAAGACATTCTAAAAATAACTTTTCGTACTCGGTATGGGCACTATGAGTTTTTGGTGATGTCATTTGGGTTGACTAATGCTCCGGCAGTGTTTATGGGTATAATGAATCGGGTTTTTAGCGAGTATTTGGACCAATTTATCATTGTCTTCATTGATGACATTTTGGTGTATTCCAAGTCTAAGGAGGAGCATGAAGAACATCTTCGTACTGTTTTGGGGGTTCTATAAAAGAATAAGTTATATGCTAAGTTCTCCAAATGCGAGTTTTGGTTAGAACAGGTAGCATTTTTGGGACATGTCGTGTCTCTTTGAAGGTATTAAGGTGGATCCTGCGAAGGTTGAGGCTATCACTAATTGGCCAAGACCTACCACGATAAGCTGAAATAAGGAGTTTCTTTGGGTTTGCGCAGGTACTACAAAGCGATTTATGGAAGGTTCTCTTTGTTAGCTTTGCCATTAACTCAGTTGATGAAGAAGGGCATAAAGTTTGTGTGGAATGAGGAACGTGAGAAAAGTTTTGAGGAGCTTAAGAAGAGGCTTCATGTTTTACTCCAAAGTGCTTACATTACCATCGGGGATAGGAGGTTATCGATTTATAGTGATGCTTCCAAGAAGGGATTAGGGTGCGTTTGATGCAACATGGTAAGGTAATTGCTTATGCTTCCGCATAACTTAAACCTTATGAGGTGAATTATCCTACCCACGACTTGGAGTTAGCAAGCAGATTATTTTTGCCCTAAAGATTTGAAGGCACTATCTATATAGAGACTTGTGACATTTTCACCCACCACAAGAGCCTTAAATATATTTTTACTCGAAGGAGCTTAACATGAGGCGAGGCGTTGGTTGGAGCTTCTTAAGGATTATGATGCCGTGGATTCAAGATCACCCCGGTAAGGCTAATGTGGTTGCAGATGCTCTTAGCCAGAAAAAGTTCAGTGGAGTAGGCGCCTTGGTTACACAACCTCAACTTATCTCGGATATGGGGCGTGTGGGTTTGGAGTTATATTCTAGAGGTTACGATGGGTTGGTAATTTGGTATGAGGGTGGAACCTTCTCTTATTTTGCGTGATCAAAGAAGCCCAAAAGAAGGATGGCGAGTTGTGGAATATGTAAGCTTGAGAATATGAATGAGGGTGAAAGGCAACCGAGTTTCGCATTGATGAGCAAGTGTGATATGGTTTGGTAAACGATTATGTGTTCCAGTTGATCCAATGATTCGTGAGGCGGTGTTGATGAAGCTCATAGTTCGCCATTTTCTATTCATCCCGGTCTACAAAGATGTATAAGGATCGAAGGAGAATTTTGGTGGAGTGGAATGAAAAGGGATGTAAATTTGAATTTGTGAGTAAATGTCTTACTTGTCGCCAGAAGTGAAAATAGTCGGCCCGACACGGTGGTTTGTTCCAACGATTCTGATTCACGTGTGGAAATGGGATGATATTTCGATGGACTTTGTGATTTGGGTTGCCGGGGACTCTTAAAAAGAATGATACTATTTGGGTGGTAGTGGATCGTTTGACTAAATCGGCTCATTTTTACCTACATTCGTGAAGATTTTTTGGTAAATAAGTTAGCAGATATTTTTCAACGTGAGATTGTTAGGCTTCATGGGACTCCAGTTTCTATTATTTCGGATCAGGATCCGTGGTTTACTTCTCGATTTTGGAAAGGATTTCAACGAGCTTAGGGAACGCGACTCAACTATAGTACAACTTTTCACCCACAGACAGATGGACAATCAGAGAGAACTATTCAGACATTAGAAGACATGTTGCAATCTTGTGATTTAGAGTGGACAGGGAACTGGGATGATTATTTGAGTTTGGTGGAGTTCGCATATAATAACAGTTGGCAAGCTAGTATTGGTATGGCTCCTTTTGAAGCATTATATGGTAAGAAGTGTCGAGATCCGACTTGTTGGGGATGAGGTTGGAGAAAGGGTAATAATAGGACCCGATTTGGTTAGGATTACTACGGAGAAGGTAGCAGTGGCTAAAGAAAAATTGAAAGAAGCTCGATCGCGGCAGAAGAGTTATGTTGATATTCATAGAAGGGCTCTTGAATTCACGCCTGGTGAACATGTGACGCCCCCAAAATTAGGTATACGTCACCCATCTTGAGTCGCCACTTACATGGTACATAAATTCAAATACAACTTACTAATATAAGCGTAGGTATGCAATCTGACATAAACTATGAGTTTGAATACAAATATTGTTTACTAGATATTATACAAACTCAAAAGAGTCCTCATTACAACTATTATCACACTATTTCACGTAATAGTGAGGACTATTAATCTTATCCTCCGGACCATTACTTCGTTCCCAGGCTTCGTCCCGGCTATGTTCTCATTTCACAAGAAGAAAACGGTGAAAAAAAAAAGGTGAGCTCAACTAGCCCGAAGAAATATTATGACTAAGATAATGCGAATAAATTATCATTAGCCTTGGCGATGTTAAGCGATAAAATACAATGACAACCGGTTTAAGCTGCGGTGAATAAGCAATCCATTAAAAGAGTCAAGTAGAGAATAAAGTCTACTATCTTTTAGGTTTTAAAAGGTTTTCATCAATTTTTATCATTTGAGACTCGCTTTAATAAATAAACCACCACATCTAATCATCCACGTACCACGGTCGAGGATTTTCATCAAATTATCAATGGTCACTATCTTAGAATCACCCCCGGTCATAATCATACCAAAAATTATCCATCATTGCATTACAGGCCCACGAGGACTTTTGTCACATCATTTATATCAAGTCATGATTATCTTAGAATGATCCACGGTCATAATCATACTAAGTTCATCTATGCTTGCGTAAGCCAAAGATAATAACGTAATATAACATGAGGATGATGACAATGACATAATAATTCAATAAAACAAGTTCAAGAATTATTTAATCCATGAATTATTAACGTCAAATTGTCAACATGATCTTTGTTTACGTGAGAGTAAAATTCAAGAATGATCGGAAGAATATTTCCATGAAAGAGATTGGATGAAACGCAAATATCGAGGATATTCTACTAATTTCATGGAGTATAGAAATCAAAGTTTTAACCATTTGGGTATAATAAAGAATGGAATAACAAAAGAAATCACCGTGCATGCGGTGCATGTAGGCAAGTTATTCAACATAATAATAATAACGGAAACGGTCGGTGAAATTCACTGCAAGCAGGATGTTCAAACAGAATAAAAAAGATGGAACGGATCAGGGTAAAAAACATGAGATAGGATATTCAAGCAGAATAATAAAAAGCGGAACTGGGTCAGGTGTAAAAACCATGACAGGATGTTCAGCGAGAATAATAAAAAAGCGGAACCGGTCCGGTGTAAAACACACTGACGAGGATGTTCCAATGAGAATAATAGAAGAATGTCACCAAGTATAGGGTAATGGCGTATCTGAGTTATTCCAGCGAGAATAATAAGCAATGGAATAACATAAGGATTTCACCAAGTATAGGGTATCCAGCGTATCTGAGGTTATGTATAGGGTATGCCACTTTTTTACGAGTTATTCAAGCGAATAATAGTGAATGGAATAATGAAGTTCTCTTGAAGAAGAAAGAATAACACCCTACCGTAAAAAGAAGCTGAATATAGAAGTAGTGAAGTAGCAGATACTCTTCTTCTTTCTATAATTTTCTCTATAAGCTTCTCTCTATAATTTCTCTCTCTAGATTTTCAATGAATTTGTAAGAAAATAATGAAGGAATGAGCTTATTTATAGGAAAATGGAATGCATAGTAACTAATCCATGAGCGGTCCAGATTGATTTACTTTAATCGACGGTCCATATTTAAAGAAAAATCTTTTAAATAAAATATAATATATTCTATTTATATAAAAACATTTTACTATGCAAACCACTATGCAATACTATGCAAAACACTATATGCAAAACACTATGCAACACTATGCGTAATAAAATATAATATATTCTATTTATAGAATAACTTTAATAAAGTATTCTATTTTATATAAAAAGATGTTTCATTTTATTACGTTAATAATCTGAATAAAACAAAAGCGTCATTATCATTATAATAATTCATATTATTAATCGATGATAATGGAATCAAATGAGTGACTTCTCACATAAGCATCGATAATCAATCTGGTGTCTTTCTTATGCGACCACACGTATTCATTGTACTTTTACTACCGAAAGTAGTTCAGCGGTTAACACGGTAAAACTTCCGCCGTTATTTCAATAAAATATTTTTGTCGTTTTCTCAATCCAATAATTACATTATTATGAGGTCCACCTGATGATTGGTAGTTATGCGAATATTCCTCGCTAAACCGAATATTCCCAGACCAATCGAATATAATATAACCACTTGCATACTTTGCAAAATTTATAAATACTACCCACAACTATAATATTATCTCAAATTCACACCATAATATTAAAAATTATTTTGACAAAATTTAAATCTTTATTGATAAAATCTGGGGTCTCTCTGATCTCCTCCTCATGGATTTAAGCCCTCCGAAATAGGGGTACGATATACAGTATGATAAAGAGATGAGGATACCTTGAATACCTTTATCGTTTTAAAATATTAAATTCATCTTTGAAATCGCCAAAGCTATTCATTAACAATTCATCTTTGCACTACTGCTGCTAAAGATATACTGTTGTAAAACCAATAATCTTTGAGAAGACTTAATAGTATCACGACCACGAATTATCCATGCACCATTTGGCCAAGGATATTCGTGTTTTCAATCTGATCGTGATTATCTTAGAATAATCCTTGGTCATAATCATACCAAGTCTATCAATGCACTACTGACCAAAGATGACTTTTATCACATCCATGAATTAATATTTCATTCTTTGAGACTCATTTCGATAATTAATTCATATCATCGAATCATCCCCGCACTACGGGCGAGGATATTCATTAGTATCACGACCACAAATTATCCATGACTACGACCAAAGATAATTGTGTATTCATTAATATCACGACCACAAATTATCCAAGCACTACTACCAAAGATAATTGTGTATTCATTAAATATCACGACCACAAATTATCCATGCACTACTACCAAAGATAATGTATTGTATTCATTAGTATCACGACCACAAATTATCCATACACTACGACCAAAGATAATTGTGTATTCATTAGTATCACGACCACAAATTATCCATGCACTACTACCAAAGATAATTGTGTATTCATTAGATTATCACGACCACAAATTATCCATGCACCACTACCAAAGATAATTGTGTATTCATTAGTATCACGACCACAAATTATCCATTACCTCTACTACAAAAAGATAATTGTGTTTTCAATTCTGGTTATGATTATCTAGAGAACAATCCACGGTCATAATCATACCAAGTCCATCTATGCACTCTGAAGGCCACAGATGACTTTCAACATAATATAAGCGTGAGGATAATGATATAAAGAATCGATCAAATGAGATAAAGGATAAATATTAAACATTTATAATATAATTTATCCGAGATTCAAGAATATCCCCATGTTATCAATCACTTAATAATCTCATAATCTAATATCATTAATATTATAACAATATTTTAATCATTTCTTAAATTTATAAACAATTTTTCTTAATTGTTTACGTTTTACCATATAATGCATTTAATCATTCAAAATGCCATACTACTAAGATATCATCACCAATTATCAAATCTCTCAAAAAAAATATCATATACTCTATATATAGGATTTCTCTAGCCATAATATCCTATTTTCAACTTTGTTACTTCACATAACATATTTAACTCATATGTTAAGTCACTAAACTATTTTCATGAAAATACCAAATCAGTCCCAAAATATTTCTTTTCTGGAATTTAGCATAATATAGTCCCATAATGAAAATATATTTTTCTCAAAATTTTAAAATTCATTTACTATTTTTCAAAATCAATTTCTAATTAATTCCTTAAGAAATTAGCTACCTCAAGTTTAACTCCAAAATTCCCAAATTTTGGTGGGACCTTACACATGTTAACGTGAGCTTCTAGTTTAAATTTCATGGTCATCGGAGTTATAGAACTCAGGTTATAAGCGTTTTTAAATCGGAAAAACCTAAATATTGAAAGAGTCATAACTTGCTCATTTTAAGTCAGAATGAGCTCATTTTTGGACAGGAGATACTTTATACCATATACCTTCATGTCCCTAAAGGCCAGAATTTTTCTCATAATTTAAGTGGCCGAAACAGCCCCTTAAAGTTTCTGGGCAGTAGCATTTTTGAAATTTACAGCTTTGGCCTCCTTTGCTAAAATCAGTCCACACAAAAATCTACAATACCTTTTCCAGTAATTCCACTTGGATTAGTTAGGTAACTCATAGATCTAACTCTAGGACTTGACCACATTCAAAAATTCAAAATATAATAAGAGATATGGTCAATTGAATTTCATGTTACGTTTTTCACCAAAATCGATTTTCAACTCTTTGTGATTTCTAAGAAACTTTCATGTTTTTACATACTAACCAACATAACTCATCATAAAACTTACTAATACCACGAATACCCATGATTTTCATTATTCCAATACTTTTATTATGACTTTCATCATAAACCACGTAAGTTATTCATTTAGTTGAAGAAATATTTGAGGTTTAAGAAATGGGTTTTTTATCTTTGAAATTGATACAAAATTCGATTTCACGCTCTAGGGTAGGCTAGAAATCTTCAAGAATCGTCAAGAAATTTATTAATGATAGAAATATCATTCAAAGCATTACTCTTATCAAGACTTGGATGATACGTCACATTGATACCAATTGTGACTTCTATCCCTTAACCTAGATAACACCTCACAATGATACCTATAAACTTGCCATCTTCATTCACGATGTCGCCTCTGAAGAAAGTAAAGCGGTGCATTCCACACAAGGAAGTCAACAACGAAAGGTTGGGGCTCTTTACTTATGGCTTGATATAATGATGATTAATTTTAGGGTTTGGTTACTTTGAATTACGTATATGAGGTTGTTATAAATATAAAAGCTAACAACCTTACGAAAAGCATGATGAGTAGTTAACCAATTGATTCCTAAAATCAAAGGCAAGTATTTTCAAAGAGATAAGATTGACGAAGTAGCGTGAAAGTTTGATTTGAATCAACAAGATTTATAAGCGATGGAGGTAGTGAAGGTTTCTCCCAACTAAGTTTAAACAGATAAATCAAAGTCCAATTTCTCCGGAGTCAAATTTAAGCGTTGAGCGCAACTAGGTGAAATAAAAAGTGGGTAGAGGCGGTATCTAACACGGTATAGACTTACAAGAGCTTATGATTAACTTACGGTGATAATTTTATTCGGGTTTCTCGTCACGAGAAAAAAATGCTCTCTCTTAAACTCTGGCTTTGGTTTATGCAGGGATGACCTTTGGTGCCTCCATCCTAGTTGAATTTGTCTTGATGGCGACAAAATCGAGCTAAGTGACCTTCTCTTCCACAATTATAACATGCTTTGAATGACATGGTGCGATTCGGATGATGTGTCCTCTCCTCGCATTTGAAGCATATAATAGGTGGTCCTTCTCCTTCCTTAACAACGGTCTTTGGTCTTGGCGTCTTTCCATCATTGTTGAATCTCCTTTTCTTGAAATGTCCATTCTTATTGTTTTGGTACGATTACCACCGAAGTGGTTACCATATCTGGCTTTGTTGATTCCTCCATGCTTGTTGTCACCGCTCCCGATGACTCTCTCTCATTTGGTATTATAATTTTTTAAAATTACTTTTTTTTAGTTGGGTTGATTTCGTTATCGCGCTCCACTAATTGAGCCTATTTACAACATCGAATAAAACACGGTTTATGAGAAATAAGATGTTGGCGTATCTCGGCTTCGAACCTCTTAAAACATTAAGCGCCATTCTCTTCATTATCTACCAAGTGGGAACGTGGCCGTGATAACTCCGCAAACTTTGCCTCGTATTGCGACACGGTCGCCATTGTTTTGTTCAACTTGATAAACTCCACCCTTCCGTATGGCGAATACTTTCGGGAAAGTATTTGTCGTTGAAACGACTCTGGAACTTCTCCCGAGATATCTTGATCAAAGAGGTTGAGTACGTTTTTACCGATTCCCACGATGTCTGCCTCTCGCGCAACATAAAAGCGTGAAAAGGAACCTTTTGCTCTCGGAGCATCCCAAGACATCAAATATCTTGGTAATCTGCTTTATCCATGCTTAGCCGAAGTGGTTTTGGCTCTCCCTTAAACTCCGGTGGTCCCGGCTCCTTGAATTGTTTAAGCGGTATTGCCTTTGAGAGTTTCCGTGTTTCCTACGTTTTGGGCGAGAGTGAGCTTTACTTTGATGTTGCATGAATTCTAAAACCTCTTAAGCGTCTGCCGTCGTTAGTCGATTGATCGGTGTTGTTGTTTACGGGAGGATTATCGCCATCTGTTATACATTGTCTGATTATTGATTTGTGGAGAATCAGCGGTCTCACTGTGCTCCATTGCTATTCTCAACATTCTCGGATGCCATTTTCAAATAATTGCCATAAAATAAGGGTTAATTAACATATCACATATTATCCTATACTACGTGACCAATTAAATACCAAATAAATTTAGGTAGGTCATACTAGCGAAGAATTCCCGTCTCTCCCTCCTAGTACTATTCTCACATCTTAGGTGGGATCGTATCCTAAGCTCGATACCAATTTGTGGCGCCCCCAAAATTAGGTATCGTCACCCATCTTGAGTCGCCACTTACATGGTACATAAATTCAAATACAACTTACTAATATAAGCGTAGGTATGCAATCGACATAAAGCTATGAGTTTGAATACAAATATTGTCTACTAGATATTATCTGAACTCGAAAGGAGTCCTCATTACAACTATTATCACACTTTATTTCACGCGAATAGTGAGGACTATTAATGCTATCCTCTGGACCATTACCGTTCCCAGGCTCGTCCCGGCTATGTTCTCATTTCAAGAGAAAACGGTGAAAGAAAAGGTGAGCTCAACTAGCCCGAGAAGAAATATTATGACTAAGATAATGTAGAATAAATTATCATTAGCCTTCAACGATGTTAAGCGATAAAATACAATGAACAAACGGTTTAAGCTGCGGGGAATAAGCGATCCATTAAAAAAGTCAGTAGAGAATAAAGTCTACTATCTTTTAGGTTTTAAAGGTTTTATCAATTTTTATCATTTGAGACTCAAACAATAAATAAACCACCACATCTAATCATCCCACGTACCACGGTCGAGGATTTTCATCAAATTATCGATAATGACTATCTTAGAATCACCCACGGTCATAATCATACAAAAATTATCCATCATTGCATTACAGACCCTTTGAGAGGGACTTTTGTCACATCATTTATATCAAGTCGTGATTATCTAGAATGATCCACAGTCATAATCATACTAAGTTCATCTATCTGCACGTAAGCGAAGATAACATAATATAACATGAGGATGATGACAATGACATAATAATTCAATAAAACAAGTTCAAGAATTATTTAATCCATGAATTATTAACGTCAAATTATCAACATGATCTTTGTTTCGTAGAGAGTAAAATTCAAGAATGATCGGAAGAATATTTCCATGAAAAGATCTTTGGATGAAGCATGAAATATCGAGGATATTCTACTAATTTCATGGAGTATAGAAATCAAAGTTTTAACTTATTTGGGTATAATAAAGAATGGAATAACAAAAGAAATCACCATACATGCGGTACTTGCTTGACAGGCGGAGTTATTCAACATAATAATAATAACGGAACCGGTCGGGTGAAATTCACTGCAAGCGGGATGTTCCAAATGAGAATAATAAAGATGGAACCGGATCCGGTGTAAAACACACGAGATAGGATATTCAAGCGAGAATAATAAAGGCGGAACCCGGTCGGTGTAAAACACATGACGAGGATGTTCAGCGAGAATAATAAAAAAAGCGGAACCCGGTCCGGTGTAAAAAACACATGACGAGGATGTTCCAGCGAGAATAATAGAAGAATGTCACCAAGTATAGGGTAAAGCGGCGTATCTGAGTTATTCAATGAATAATAAGCGATGGAATAACATAAGGATTTCACCGAAAGTATAGGGTATCTGGCGTATCTGAGGTTATGTATAGGGTATGCCACTTTTACGAGTTATTCAGCAGAATAATAGTGAATGGAATAATGAAGTTCTCTTCAAGAAGAAAGAATAACACCACTACAGTAAGTAAAAAGGCTGAATATAGAAGTAGTGAAGTAGCGAGAATACTCTTCTTCTTTCTATAATTTTCTCTCTATAAACTTCTCTCTATAATTTTCTCTCTAGATTTTCAATGAATTAAGTAAGAAAATAATGAAGGAATGAGCTTTATTTATAGGAAAATGGAATGCATAAGTAACTAATCCATGAGCGGTCAGATTGATTTACTTTAATCGGCGGTCCATATTTAAAGAAAAATCTTTTAAATAAAATATAATATATTCTATTTATATAAAAACATTTTTCTTATGCAAACACTATGCAATACTATGCAAAATACTTATGAAAAACACTATGCAACTTACTATGCATAATAAAATATAATATATTATTTATAGAATAACTTTAATAAAGTATTCTATTTTATATAAAAGATGTTTACATTTTATTACGTTAATAATCTGAATAAAACAAAAGCGTCATTATCATTATAATAATTCATATTATTAATAAATGATAATGGAATGTTGGTGACTTCTCACATAAGCATCGATAATCAATCTGGTGTGCTTCTTATGCAACCCACTGCGTATTCTTGTACTTTTACTACTAGAGTAGTTCAAGCGGTAACCACGGTAAAACTTCCGCCGTTATTTGATAAAATATTTTTGTCGTTTTCTCGATCAAACAATAATTACATTGTGGGGTCCACTGATGATTGAGTAGTTATACGAATATTCCCTGCTAAGCCGAATATTCCCAGACCAATCGAATATAATATAACCACTTGCATACTTTGCAAAATTTATAAATACTACCCACAACTATAATATTATCTCAAATTCACACCATAATATTAAAATTATTTCGACAAAATTTAAATCTTTATTTAAATCTGGGGTCTCCGCAGAACACGATAAAGTTTCTCCATGGAAGGTGTTCGAAGGTTTGGTTTGAAGGGAAGCTTAGTCCGCGTTTCATTAGCCCTTTTGAAGTCCTTGAGAGAGTTGGGGAAGTGACATATCAGTGGCTTTGCATCCACAGTTATCTCATGTACATAATGTCTTTCATGTTTCATATCCAAGCTCGATACTAACAATGACGCGCCCCAAAATTAGGTATACATCACCCGTCTTGGGTCGTCGGATGGATGTAATTTAAATACAACTTACTAATATAAGCGTAGGTATGCAATCTGACATAAAGCGTGAGTTTGAATACAAATATTGTCTACTAGAGATCATACAAACTCAAAAGGAGTCCTCATTACAATTATTATCACACTTATTTCACGGAATAGTGAGGACTACTAATGCTATCCTCGGACCATTACTCGGTTCCCAGGACTCGTCTCGACTATATTCTCATTTCAAGAAGAGCGGTGAAAGAAAGGTGAGCTCAACTAGCTCGAAGAAGAAATATTATGACTAAGATAATGCGAGAATAAATTATCATTAGCCTATTGATGTTAAACCGATAAAATATAATGAACATCAAGTTTAACTACAGTGAACCAAAGAATCCATTAAAAAGTCAAGTAGAAAATAAAATCTACTATCTTTTATGATTTAAAAGGTTTTTCATCTTTGTTATAAATGAGACTCGACTTTAATAAATATTCCACATCATCGAATCACCCTTACACTTTTACTGCCGAGGATATTCTTTAGTATCACGACCACAATTATTCATGCATACTACGGGCCAAGAATATTTGTGTATTCATTAATGGTCGTGATCATGCCAACAACCGTCCATCAATACACCACGGGCCACGGAGGATTTTTACCACATCATTTGTAACATTTACGGTCGTGATTACAACTGAATAGTCTCTCTGGTCATAATCATACCAAGTCCATCTACGCACTACAAAAGGCCACGAGATGACTTTCAACATAATATAAACATGAGGATGATGACAATGATATTGATAAAACAAGTTCAAGAATTAATTTATCTAGGAACCAATAACATCCAAACTGCATCAACATGACATTTGCTTTGTAGAATAAAATTCAAGAATCTCGAGAAGAATATTTCCATGAAAGGATCTTTGGATGAAAGCGCAAATATCGAGGATATTCCACTAATTTCATGGAGTATAGAAGTCAAAGTTTTAACTTAATTGGGTATAATAAAGAATGGAATAACAAAAGAAATCACCATGCATGCGATAGTAGCACGAGCGAGTTATTCCAACAGAATAATAAATAACGGAACCAGTCCGCCAAAAACGCATGCAGGCGAGGATATTCAACCGAATAATAAAGAATGGAACCAGTGTCGGCGAAAACACACCTGATGAGGATGTTCCACGAGAATAATAATAATGGCGGAACCGAAGTCCGGTGTAAAACACATGAGATGGGATGTTCCGATAGAATAATAATAAAGAGCGGAAACCGGTCGGTGTGTAAAACCTACACAGCAGGATGTTCCAACGAGAATAATAGAAGAATGTCACCAAGTATAGGAGTAAATCACAGCATATCTGAGTTATTCCAATGAGAATAATAAGCAATGGAATAACAAGCAGTTCTCTTGAATAAGAAAGAATAACACACCTTACTTTTGGTAGGAGATTGAATATCGCGGTAGTGTAGTAACAAAATACTCTTCTTCTTTCTCTCTTATCTCTCTATACATTCTCTCTCTATAGCTTGAATGAATTCGTGAAAATAATGAAGCATTAGGCCTCTATTTATAGAAGATTTCTAAGCTTAAGACCGTGTGAAAAAAGCAAGTGGTTCAAAATATTTGGTGATGTGAAAAGAAAAGTGGTTTGACGCTTGATAATGTGAAACGACAAGTGGTTCGACGTCTCGGTAAAGGTAATTACTATTGATTGAAGGTAATTACTATCATGTGAAGAGACTCTTAGATGATGACATATGGGCCCCCCATAAAATAATCAAACTTACCACAAACGTCTCATATGAGACTCTTTATATACATCAAGATTGAATAAATATTACCACAAATCATTTTATTTTTAATCGACACATATTTAATCTTTCAACAATTATTAATCATTTATAACTTGTCGTCTCAATTATTGATTTAATACTATAACATATTATCTGACGGATGATCTTGTGACAATAATTGAATTAATAATATAAGAGATATGATGCGCCAATTATTTGTAGCAATAATTGAGCATAGGTGAGTGACTTCTCACGTAAGCACCAATAATCAATATCGTGTCTACTTATACAACCACGGCGTATTCTTTGTACTTTTACTCTAGGGTAGTTCAGCGCTTTTTTAACGGTAACACCTCTACCGTTATTTTTATAGAAAGATAATTTTGTCGTTTTTTAAGCTACGACAATACTTATTGCCAGGTCCACTAATGATTGAGTAAGCCGCGTCACTAATATTCCCCGACAAAAAGAATATTCCCAGACCAAACGAATATTTTATAACAACTGCTTACTTTGCAAAATTTATAAATATTACCACAACTATAACATTATATCAAATTTATTCCATAATATTCAAAAATAATATTTATAGAAAATTCATCTTTATTTATAAAAGTTGAGGTCTTACAACCTCCCTTCTTATGAAATTTAGCCCTCGAAATTAGGGTGCATTACGGTATGTCGAAGAGGTAAGGATACCTTGATTTCATTTGATTCTAACTCCCAAGTCATTTCCTCAACATCGTTGGTTCCTCCACAAAACTTTGACTTGAGGTATAACCTTGGGCGTAGAATATGTTCCTTCTTATCCAAGATTTGAACAGGAACCTCTTCATACGTCAAATCTTCCGCTATTTCATCCGGTTCTAACTCAATAATGTGGTTCGGGTCTTTCACATATTTACGTAACATGGATATGTGAAAAACGTTATGAACACGAGACATACTTGGAGGTAAAGCGAGTCTATAGGCCACAGTTCCTACTCGATCGAGGATTAAAAATGGATTGATGAATCGAGGATTGAGTTTTCCTCTCTTTCCAAATCTTG
Organism: Panax quinquefolius; assembly: GCA_020205615.1. Classification (NCBI taxonomy): domain Eukaryota; kingdom Viridiplantae; phylum Streptophyta; class Magnoliopsida; order Apiales; family Araliaceae; genus Panax; species Panax quinquefolius. The sequence goes on from CM035165.1 coordinate 4,607,660, forward strand.
TAACTCCTTTTCATGGAGCAACTCTTAACAACACATGATCTCCTATATCGAATTCCACGTCCATTCGATGAAGATCATCATAACTCTTTTGTCGATTTTGTGAGGTTTTTATATGTTGTCGATCGTTTGAATCTTTTCTGTAGTCATACGTACCAACTCCGGTCCCAACAACGTTGCTTCACCCACCTCATCCCAACATACTGGAGAACGACACTTTCTTCCATACAACGCTTCGAATGGAGCCATGCCAATACTTGCTTGATAACTGTTGTTGTAGGAAAACTCCACCAATGGTAAGAACTTGTCCCAACTTCCCTTGAAATCAAGGACACAAAGTCTTAATAGAACTTCGAGAGTTTGAATAGTCATCTCCGACTGTCCGTCCGTCTGGAGGATGATATGCCGAGCTAAATTGTAATGTATGCCCATAGCTTTTGTGACGCCCCCAAAATTAGGTATACGTCACCCATCTTGGGTCGCCACTTACATGGTACATAAATTCAAATACAACTTACTAACATAAGCTGGGTGTACAATACGACATAAAGCGTGAGTTTGAATACAAATATTGTCTACTAGATATTATACAAACTCGAAAGGAGTCCTCATTACAACTATTATCACACTATTTCACGAGAATAGTGAGGACTACTAATGCTATCCCTCGGACCATTACTCCGTTCCCAGACTCGTCTCCCGGCTATGTTCTCATTTCACGAAGAAACGGTGAAAGAAAAAGGTGAGCTCAACTTTGAAGAAGAAATATTATGACTAAGATAATGCGAGAATAAATTATCATTAGCCTTCAACGATGTTAAAGCGATAAAATACAATAAACAACCGGTTTAATCTGAAGTGAATATCGTAATCCATTAAAAGAGTCAAGTAGAAAATAAAGTCTACTATCTTTTAGGGTTTAAAAAGGTTTTCATCAATTTTATCACTAAGACTCAGTTTAATGAATAAACCACAATATCTAATCATCCCTGTACCACGGTCAAGGATTTTCATCAAATTATCAATGGTCATTGACTATACCCGAATCACCCCTAGTCATAATCATACCAAAACTATCCATCACTACATTCTGGGCCTTTGAGGACTTTTGTCACATCATTTATATCAAGCCATTGATTATAAAGAATGATCCACAAGTCATAATCATACTAAGTTCATCTATGCACGTAAGCCAAAGATAACATAATATAACATGAGGATGATGACAATGACATAATTATTCAATAAAACAAGTTCAAGAATTATTTAATCCGTGAATTATTAACATCCAAATTGTCAACACGACATCTTGTTTTGTAGAGTAAAATTCAAGAATAATCGGAAGAATATTTCCATGAAAGATTTGGATGAAACGCAAATATCAAAGATATTCTACTAATTTCACGGAGTATGAAAGTCAAAGTTTTAACTAACCTGGGTATAATAAAGAATGAAACAACAAAAGAAATCACCGTGCATGCAGATTGCTTGGCGTAGAAAAGTTATTCAGCATGTAATAATAATAATCGGAACGTGTCGGGTGAAATTCACAATCGGCAGGATGATCCAATGAGAATAATAAATCTTGAATAATAATAAACAATGGAACTAGGTCGGTGTAAACACACATGACGATTGTAAGACCCCGAAATTTTTTTAAATAAAAGGAATTTCCTTTATTTATTATTTTGAAATAGTAAGGGTTGATTTGATTAATGTGGATAGTTAAGGGTTAAATCACGCAAATATTTCAAAATAAGCAAGTGGTTATAAAATATTCATTTTTGTCGGGAATATTCGTTTGGTCGTGGAATATTAAATCTTTGTCGGGAATATTAAATTTACCAAGCATGACCATGTGTGGGCCCATAACGGAAAGCGATTGGATGAGAAAATGACAAAGTTTGGGTGGTTATAAATAACTGGCGTAGTTATTCTTAAGATTAAGGTATTTGTTGGAATACCCGATGGTTAAAAATCTGAATCTGGCGTGGTTGACAAGTAGCTTGATGCTGCAGACGGTATTACCGCAATATTGTTGAATTATTGATCCTTACATAAGAAGGCACTACTCAATAATTTTCGATGTAATTCTTATTCAATATTTTATTTTATTGATTCAATAATTGTTGCGTTGATATTTTATATTATTATTGTTTCAATAATTGTCAATATGATATTTTCCATTATCGGATCAATAATTCATATTATTTGAATAATATTATTAGATAACATTATTGGCGATGTCTAGAAAGTTACGTCTAAGGAGAGGTTTGGTCACCTAATTGCGGTTGATAAGAGAGATCCTTATTCGAAAGCCCTCTCTTTCAGGAGCGGCTTTGGTTGTTATAAATGTGATTACGTAATATTATTTGTGAATAATTAATTATTGATTCATATGATAAGGAAATATTTATTTTATATGAATATAAATGATGGATTTATTTATGTGGTTATTAATGAAGGAATTAATCTTTGAGATGTTTTATTTGTATTTTGCCGGATTGGAGGTATTAAAGATCAAATCGGTGTTATTACAACTTTATGTGTGAGTTATAATATTTAATTCGAATAGTTGGATCGTTGTAATTTTTGGATATGTTATACATATATAAGTTGAGTATATGTCCACAAATTTTGAGCGAATTAAAAATGAGCGTATAATTTATTATGAATTTTAAGAGGTGTTGATTCGGAAATTGGGTTATAAATGATTTTGGTGGAAAATTCTAGAATTGGTGGGCCCCACTTTTGGTTGGTGAGAAATGTGCTCAATTGAATTTTCAAATGTGGTGGGTGGGAATAGTAGCGAGTAAAGCCATCGGAGTTGGAGAGTTAAGTCCGCTTTGCGTCTTAACATTTTCCTATAAATAGAGGGCTAAGTTAGAATTGAAAATCACACCGGAAACAAAGTTTTCTCTCTTCTCTCTATATTATTGGCGTATTTTGTGAGTATTTAGATACTTTGAGAGTTCTTTGTTCAAGACAAGTTTCATTAAACATCACTTAGAGCCTTTCCTTAGAAATCTTGATTCTTTGAGGTAAGGGATATTATTTTTTTTTCGTAATGATATTATTTCTTCAATATCATTATCTTTGAAATGTTGATCTGAAGTTTTTATCAAATTTGGAACTTTTTCATGTCTGGGGTTTACTTATTCATGAGTTCTTATTCACGAGTTACTATTCATGATTTTATTCATTACTAGTACTATTTACATAAGCGTGAAGATGTTTTTGTGGAATTTCTATCTTTTGATGTCGAGATTCTTATTCACGTATCTGGCCTATTATTCACGATATCTGACTATTATTCATAGAAAAATAAAATTTCTTCTTTTCAGTCAAAATATCTATTACGGATACTAGCTTTGATTGTATCCATGTTTTGATTATTCTTGAATTTTACACCACTATGATTATTTTTGAGGTATTGTTGGACATGGATAAAACAAAGTACGAATCCTTAATCCTTAATCCTTGTCATTTTGTTTCTTTGGATTCGTTCTTTAAAAATATTTTTCATCATCCTCGGTCTTAAATGATGATATTATTGAATATCTTTGGCTGTAGTGCAAAGATGAATGATTCTGAAGAATATCTTTGGCACAGTAGTGCAAAGATGAGCAGTGTTTAAATGAACATGATTGGGTGATGAATATCTTTGGCCTTTAGTGCAAAGATGAGCAGTGTTGAGATGAACATGACCGATTGATGAATATCTTTGGCTGTAGTGCAAAGATGAATATTTGATTTGAGATAAATATTGATTGATGTTACTGGGGATAAAATATTGATGATGAATTTGTTAAATTCATAGATTATAGTAGATTTCATTCTCTACGTAACTCTTACATGAATTATTATTTCATTCTTGAATATTGATGCGCAACTTGTTGTCTATTGTATTCTATCGATTTTTCCTGTTGGAGACTAACGATAATTTGTTGTATATTATCTTTGTCATAATATTCTTTCTTTGGGCTAGTTGAGCTCACCCTTTTCCTTGTTGTTCCATTTTCTTCTCGGGGAGGCGAGAATGTAGCAGTACTAGTCGGGGGTATGGAATAAAAGGTTCTAGAGAGTTGTTTAGTAGTCCTCACCATTATTGTAAAATAATGTATCAATAATTATGATGGGGATTTATTTGCGTGTGGATATTATACAGAAGACAATATTATATTTAAACTCACGGTATATATTGTCGTATTTCACCACGACATTTGTATTATTGAAGTTGTAGTTTGCTTCTTGTACCGTGTATTTGGCGACTCGAGAATGGGTTGGATGGAATGGACCTATTTTGGGGTCGTCACGGTTAATATCGAGCTTAGGGATATGATCTCTGGCGGAGATCGGGGAATAGAACTAGGAGGGGAGAGCGAGTAAATCCTTCGTTTAGTGTGTCTACCTAAGCTTATTTGTTAGTTGGTCGATATATAGGGATATTATGTGATATATTGATTTCCTTAACCCTTATTTTATGGCGATGATTGAGAATGTCGATTGAGAATATTAACAATTGGAGTAAATGAGACAAGTGGAGATGCTGTACTCACCAACGAGGAGAGCGTCTGACAATTTGGCAATGTTCCTCTTGTGAACAACACCACTGAGCGAGATGAGGAATGAGGGATGTTTAGAAGTTTTTGTAGTTCATGCAAAATCAGAGACCGAGGAGACTTCGTGTTCAAAATCTGAGGAGAAATGATGATAGCAATTCACGGGTTGTCACATGACAAGCGAGTTCAAAGAGTTGGGACCACGAGAATTTAAGGGAAAGCGGATCCGATCATGGCGGAAACATGGGTCAAACAAATTACCAAGATATTCGATGTCTTGGGATGCCGAGAGAACAGAAGGTTCCATTCGCTACTTTTATGTTAGTGGCGAATGATTCTTTGGTGGGAATGCGTGAAGCGTACCCATCCGGCCACTTTTCGGCGTATCGTAGGAGACATTTGAGAAGCAGTTCAATGACAAGTACTTCCACGAAAGTATTCGTCGTATGAAGGAAGTGGAGTTTATTAGACTAGAAGCGAGAATAACATGGCGGTGTCCCGATGCGGCGAAGTTCGCGGAGTTATCGAGTTTGCACCTCATTTGGTGGAGAATGAGAGCGATATGGCGGATGTTTCTTAGAGGTTTGAAACGGCGTCGTCGATATCTCATTTCTCATAAATTTTCTCTCTATTCGGATGTCAGAAGCAGGGGCTCGGTTGTTAGGCGAGATAACTTGAAATACGTTCAATGAAGGACCATAACGAGGATCATCTAGAAGATAGTAGTCAACAAAATAACGATAACCGGCGGAGAAAGAAGAATACTGAGACAAAGCGGTAACCACTACGGTGGTAATCGTGGCCGTGAAAATAGAAAAGCGAGTGGGAGGAGATTTAAAAAGAGGAGATTCAACAGCGACCGTATGAAGGCGTCGGCGCCGGTGATGGCCCAGTTTCAAGGGAGAGAAAGACCATCGGTCGTATGTTACAAATGCGGAAGAGGGACATATCACCAAAGCGCCCACATGCAGTTTAAGGTATGCTATAATTGTGGAAAAGAAGGACATATCGCTTCGAGATTATGCGATATCGAAACCGATCCAGCGGGAATGGTGACTCAAAAGGATGTCCCGAAAAAGTCAAAGTCGGCGGTTCTTGGAAAGGCGTTTGTCGTAATGGGGTCAAAATACGAGGAAACGACGAAGTTAGCACGGGTTAGTTAATTATAAATTCTTGCGAAGTTTATACCTTACTAGATACCAGTTCTACCCATTCTTTTATCTCTCTTACTTGCGCTCAGCGTTTGAACTTGACTACGGAGAAATTAAACTTTGACTTATTTATGGAGACTCGATTGGGAGAAACTTTCATTACATCCGTTTGTTTAAAAATCTTGCTTGATTGAGTTGGCACTATCACATTACACCGTTAACCTTATTTCTATTGAGATATTTGCTTTTGATGTGATTTTAGAGATTGATTGGTTAACTACTCATCATGCCAAATTGATTGTTTTGTAAGGTTGTTAGTTTTCATATTCCTAAGCAACTTTGTTATTGAATTCAAGCAATCAAACCATTGTAGTCAAACATTTTCATATCAAGCCATGAAGTCATTCGTTTTATTACGGATGTCAAGTTTTCTTAGTCCGTGTTATGGATTTGAATAAAGACACGCGTCGATTTGAATAATATTCTTGTTGTTATTGATTTTTTCGACGTATTTCACGAAGAATTTCTTGGCTTACTCCCAAAGCACGATATTAAATTTTGTATCGAATTTGAACCCGATGACAAAACTCATTTCTAAAATCTCATATCGAATGGCTCTATTGAACTTGAGGAGTTAAAAATTCAACTATAATTTGGTACACGAGCCTTTATCTTGTGACTTCCTTTGTGGAATGCAAAGCGAGACTCTCTGTAAGGGACGTCATATTAGATGCGATAGTAAAGCGATAGGTGTCATTGTGACGTCTTTATCCAAGATTGGGATATGAGTCGCGATTGAGAACAACCTAAGTCGATAATCGAAATCGTAGTTTTCTGAAGCTTAGTTGGTTATTATCGGAGATTCGTTGAAGGATATTCTCGAATCGCTATTCCATTAACGTGTGGCTACTTTCGTAGAGATACAAAATTCAAATGGAGCAAGGAATGTGGGAAGAGCTTGAAGAACTCAAGAGGAGACTCATTTCAAACACATGTTACGACCATGCCATCACGGAAAAGCGAGCGTGGTAGGTGGCGTGTTGAGTGAAGATCGTTATCTGATCTGAGTGCGATATTGTCAAAGACTAATTTCGTATAATTTATAAATAATAGAGATGGAGATGAAAACTCTAGGTACCCGCATTGATGATATCTGAGTATAATCGACTTTAATCGATAAAGTTAAAGCTACTCAAGCCACCCGCATCCAGGATGATCGTATGAAGAAGAAAGTCAAGAAGGAGCTATTAGGGCGAGAATTGATGAAGAAGGAATACTTGAGTCCACTCTAGACTTTGTGTTCTAACGACTCGATTTGAAGTACAAGATTATGATGGAGGCACAATACACCATTTGCAATCCATCACGGAAGTACTAAAATGTATCGTGATCTTGACATACATTTTGGTGGAACAATATGAAAGAGAGATTGCAAAGTTTATCTCGATGTGTTTAACTTGCCAGCGTGTAAAGGCGGAGCATCTAGTACCTAAGGGTCCATTGCAACCACTTGAGATTCCGAAATAGAAGTGGGAACATATTACCATGGATTTCATTACGGGTCTTCCTACGGTTTCTCAAGGCATCAATCTTTATTTGAGTTATTGTTGATAGATTAACCAAATCTGCTCATTTCTTGCCGATCACGGAGACTTATTTCCTTGAGCGTCTTGCTAGTATATGCACGTAAATGAGATTGTGAGGTTGCATGGCATGCCTGTATCCATAGTTTTGGATCGTGACCCAAGATTCACTTCAAGATTTTGGGTTAGCTTGCAAAAAGCTATGAGCGCAGATTTGCGATTTAGTTGGCATACCATCCCCAAAGCGGACGGACAATCAGAGAGGACTATTCAAACTCTTGAAGATTTATTAAGACTGGTGTGTCCTAGACTTCAAGGTAGTTGGGATAAGTATTTACCATTGGTGGAATTCTCCTACAACAATGAGTTATCGTGCAAGTATAGGTGTGGCTCCATTGAAGCATTATATGGGCCGAAAATGTCGTTCTCGATATGTTGGGATGAGGTGGGTGAAGCAACATTGTTGGGACCCGAGTTAGTACAATATGTATGACCACCGAGAAAAATCCAAATGATTCGACAGCGTATACAAAGCGGCACAAGATCGACAAAAGAGTTATGCGGATCTTCATCGAAAGGACGTGGAATTTAGTGTAGGGGATCATGTATTATTCTGAGTTGCTCCATGGAAGGGAGTTACAAGATTTGGGAAGAGAAAAGCTCAATCCACGATTTATTGGTCCCATTCTTGTGGGAGTAGGAAATGTAGCCTATAGACTTACGTTACCTCCAAGTATGTCTCGTGTTCATAATGTGTTTCACATATCTCGTACTTCGTAAATATGTGAAAGACCGAACCACGTTATTGAGTTAGAATCCCGGACGAGATAGTGAGAAGACTTAAACGTGTGAGGAGGTACTGTCAAGATCTTGGATAGGAAGGAGCATGTCTACTGCTTGAAAGGTCATACCACAAGTTAAAGTTTTGTGGAGGAATCATGCTATAGAGGAAATGACACGGGAATTGGAAAGCGGAAATGAAAGCGAGGTATCCTCACCTTTTGAAACACTTACACGCACGTACGTCGATTTCGAGGACGAAATTTCATAAGGAGGGAGGTTGTAAGACCCGAAATTTTTTAAATAAAAGGAATTTTCTTTATTTATTATTTTGAAATAGTAAGGGTTGATTTGATTAATGTGGATAGTTAAGGGTTAAATACATAAATATTTCAAAATAAGAAGTGGTTATAAAATATTCATTTTTGTCGAGGGAATATTCGTTTGGTCGTGGAATATTAAATCATCGTCTTCGGGAAATATTTAAATGCAAAGTAGCGACCATGTGTAGCCCCATGTGGAAAGCGATTGGATGAGGAAAAGCGACAAAGTTTGGGTGGTTATAAAAAATGCAGCGTAGTTATTCTTAATTAAGGCTGTTGGAATACCCGGTGGTTAAAATACACTAATACGCGTGGTTGCACGATGACAATATTGTATTGCAGTATTGTTCAATTATTGATCCTTACGTAAGAAGGCACTACTCAATAATTTTCACGATGAGTTCTCGCTCAATATTTTATTTTATTGATTCAATAATTGTCTTTGCGTTGATATTTTATATTATTATTGTTCAATAATTGTCCTTCACGCATGAGATTTCCCATTATCGCATCAATAATTCATATTATTTGAATAATATTATTAGATAACATTATTGGCAATGTCTAGAAAGTTACGCTAAGGAGAGGTTTGGTCACCTAAATTGCGGCCAAGAAGGAGAGATCCTTATTGGAAAGCCCCTCTTTTCTCGGGAACAACTGGTTGTCATCGTAAATGTGATTACGTAATATTATTTGTGAATAATTAATTATTGATTCATATGATAAGGAAATATTTATTTTATATGAATATAAATGATGGATTTATTTATGTGGTTATTAATGAAGGAATTAATCTTTGAGATGTTTTATTTGTATTTTGTCGGATTGGAGGTATTAAAAGATCAAATCGATTGTTATTAAACTTTATTGTGTGAGTTATAATATTTAATCCGACCGTTGGATCGTTGTAATTTTGGATATGTTATACATATATAAGTTGAGTATATGTCCACAAATTTTGAACCGAATTAAAAATGAGCGTATAATTTATTATGAATTTTAAGAGGTGACTGATTGTAAATTAGGTTATAAATGATTTTGGTGGAAAATTCTAGAATTGGTGGGCCCCACTTTTGGTTGGTGAGAAATGTGCTCAATTGAATTTTCAAATGTGGTGGGTGGAATAAGTAAAGTAAAGCCATCGGGTTGCTTGAGTTAAGTGCGCTTGACGTCTTAACATTTTCCTATAAATAGAGGCTAAGTTAGAATTGAAAATCACACCGAAACAAAAGTTTCTCTCTTTCTCTCTATATATTATCGAGGCGTATTTTGTGAGTATTTAGATACTTTGAGAGTTCTTTGTCAAGACAAGTTTCATTCAAAGATCACTTCCGACCTTTCCTTCCAAGTCTTGATTCTTTTGAGGTAAGGGATATTATTTTTTAAAGAATGATATTATTTCTTCAATATCATTATCAAATATTGATCTGAAGTTTTATCAAATTTGGAACTTTTTCATGTATCGGAGTTACTATTCATGAGTTACTATTCACGAGTTACTATTCACGAGTTACTATTCACGAGTACTATATTCGTATTCATGAAGCGTGAAGATGTTTTTGTGGAATTTCTATCTTTTGATGTTTGAGTTCTTATTCACGTGATCTGCAAGACCTTTATTCATTATCTGATGACTACGGCACTATTCATAGAAAAATAAAATTTCTTCTTTTCGTCCAAAATATCTATTCTCGGATACTAGCTTTGATTGTATCCATGTTTTGATTATTCTTGAATTTTACACCACTATGATTATTTTGAGGTATTGTTGGACATGGATAAAACAAAATACTAATCCTTAATCCTTAATCCTTGTCATTTTGTTTCCTTTGGATTCGTTCTTTAAAAATATTTTCATCATCCTCGGTCTTAAATGATGATATTATTGAATATCTTTGGCCCAGTGCAAAAGATGAATGATTTCTGAAGAATATCTTTGGCTTTGTAGTAGTGCAAAGATGAGCAGTGTTTAAATGAACATGATGGAGTGATGAATATCTTTGGCCTTTAGTGCGAAGATGAGCAGTGTTGAGATAAGACATGGTGGATTGATGAATATCTTTGGCCCGTAGTGCAAAGATGAATATTTGATTGAGATGAATATTGATTGATGTTACTGAGGATAAAATATTGATGATGGATTTGTTAAATTCATAGATTATAGTAGATTTCATTCTCTACGTAACTCTTACATGAATTATTATTTTCGCGAATATTGATCCGAAACTTGTTATACATTGTATTCTATCGATTTTTTCCTGTTGGAGACTAACGATAATTTGTTGTATATTATCTTTGTCATAATATTATTTTTTGGGCTAGTTGAGCTCACCCTTTTCCTTGTTGTTCCATTTTTTTCTTCTCGGGAGGCGAGAATGTGGCAATCTACTAGTAGGAGGTATGGAATGAAGGTTCTAGAGAGAGTTGTTTAGTAGTCCTCACCATTTTGTAAAATAATGTATCAATAATTATGATGGGAATTTATTTGCGTGTGGATATTGTCAGAAGACAATATATATATTTAAACTCACAATATATATTGCGTATTTCACACCGACATTTGTATTATTGAAGTTGTAGTTTGCTTCTTGTACCATGTATTTGGCGACTCGAGAATG